>BMAV01008691.1:198502-234288 GCA_019973955.1 Trichonephila inaurata madagascariensis | reverse complement strand
GTGTTTAGTTCCCAAGCAAGCTTGGTACTCATTTATTGACCTACTGATGCGATGAAAGCCTAAGTCGACCTTGCCCAGCAGGGGTTTGAACCTCGAGCCCATGGTGTGGAAGCGGGAAACGCTACAACTCAGCTACTAGGCATATATAACTTTACAACAACTACAGTAAAACCTGTTTTTGTGCAGTAGATAGGGACCGCAGAAAAAATATTCAAATTACTAAATTCTTACATATAAACAAACAATTTCATCGAAATATTACAGAAAAAAAATTTTATGCAGTGGAGAGGGACCGCATAAAAAAGTCACGCTTAGAAAACATTCCAATTATTTATGAAATTTATGAGAAAGTACTTCCATAACAAAATAAATTAAATTACAGATGGAAACATTTAGTTTCTCATTGTATACATGGAGAAGCTTTCACAAAATGCACATACATAATTCACTGGGGGGGGGGGCTTGACAAACTGATCATATGACTGGACATCTGTTCATGCACCTCAGCGTCTAAAATCATGAAAACTGAGATTGGGCACAGTAGGCCTTGGCCCTCATGGGCTTTTGTGCTACTCAGTTTAGTTTTTAATGTTATATATCTATCTAATTAGGAATTTTCATCCCAGTTTTATCTGTGTTAAATATAATCTTGTAAGAAATTTTCGTATAAAAATGAAATTTCATTTCATACCTTTTAAACATCAATTTTAATAAATTTGGCTTAAATTTTTATTTTTCATAAATCTTTGTTTGTGTATCTTATAATTTATTAATTTGCATTTTGTATTAATATTCAAATGTTAATGGTTCAATTCAAAAATTAAAGAAGATGCTAATTTAAAAAGCAGGAAAATTTTCATGAAAAGACAAGGTTTTTTGTTAGGAAAAATCCACGTTCTTATCAAAATAAAAATAACCTTTTTTTTTAACTAAATTACAACTTCCTTTGATATCAATACAACATTATATGCTTCTTATGTTTACTTTCTAATAACTATTGAAGAAGTTTCAGTAAAATTGATCTTAATGTAATTTTAAATCCATACTTTGCTTTAGAAAAAATAGTTCTTAAAAAATATTTTTAATAAAAATATATATCTTAAGCCTGCTGTATGAAATTTAAATATGGAAAATATGCATGCCATGTCATGCTTTTAATTTTTTTTCTATGGTGTTTTTGGCCGTTCAATTTACTATAGATGTTCAGTTTTCCTGAACTATATTAAAGATGGGACAAACTAAATGCAGGAGAATTTTAATGTACTACTTCTATAATATCCGTATGGTAAATGAAGAATTGTTAGATTGCATTGTTCTGTATCATTGTTGCTTATCTCTAAAAATAAGCTCATTATTCATTATAATTTTTGCTGAAAATTGTGATCTTGTTGTGAAGTTTTTGCTATAGGCATCCAACACATGTCATTGTGAATTAATTAATGATAAAAATCTAGAAGATGCACTAGTGCTATCTAAAATTACCAGCTGTTAGCATGTTCCTTTTTATTATTGAGAATATATCATTCCTATTCAAATATTATAGAAGTCTTGAGCATGCTTTTACTTATCGATTCCACCTTCAACTGTCCTTTTATGCTTTGAAATACCAATTTTATTACCGTGGTGACTTAAATTAGGCTTTATCTGTCCTTGTTGTGTTCAAATTCTTAATCAAAATTATACATGCTCAAATGGTATCTTGCAAACATCCTGTGCTTAGTATTTGTTGCATAGAATTAAAATTTTCGGCACTATGGCAGCAGAAGTATGTTGTAGAACTACTACTATATACTTATTGGTGTATATGTTAATCACATATGCTGACATTCTGGTCTCTTTGTCACCCTCCTAATGTGCTATGTTTCCTTGATCTAACCTTCTTTGTCACAACCAGTGCACTGTGGATATGTCAAGGTGAATATTAACTGAGATTTGACATTTGGCAATCGCCATACCCTTCATAAAATTGTCTATTGGCTTGAATTGCTTTGATCGTAGCCTTACATACTCTCCTAGGGAAGAAAAAAATTGCCCCATTGGTTTCCTTGGTAGAAATAACTGTACAGATATTACCCATTTTACACAAGTTTCTTCACTATATTCTACTCATCATGCTGGAGAGCTGTACATTTTGCAACATTTGTGTTATTTGGCCAGGTGCACTTATCCTAAAATATACATAATGTTCTGGCCACTACTTGGTATTGTATTTTCAAAGTCTTATAGTATATATGAAAACTGACATTAAGATATTTGACATTTAAATAAAATCAAATGTTTCATTTTGAATGAAATATTATATTTGAAAAAAAAGTTTTTAAGTTGGATCTTATTTTTAAATCTTTTTTGGAGTAATATCTGTTTTTTTAGTTACTATTTTACTGGACATTGACTATTAAAAAATATCATGTAATATCAATCAAATATCATTTAACCTTTTCTCTTTAATAGCAAATGGAAAGGTTCAAAGTAGTGGAACGAGAAACAAAAACAAAAGCATATTCAAAAGAAGGTCTTGGTGCTGCTCAAAAGCTTGATCCTGCACAGAAAGAACGAGATGAAATAACATCTTGGCTTACAGTGAGTTTTTTTATTTATTGAAAAGATGAAAAAGAATAATATCCAGTATGGCATAATAACTTTTTCAAATATTTGATATTCATGTCAATATGTTTTTCTTAATGATTGTTGATTATAATCTCAGAACTATAAATAATTGGTTAATTGAGAAATTAAATATATTTCATGATTTCCCATGTGATGTGAATTAAGCTTCTGTTTAATTTTCTCCCAACTTTTTGTTTGTAAATCTTTTTTAATCAATTAGATTAGCATAAATTAGATTATTAATTTATTGATAAAGTTTATTGTCATAAAAGGCATCTTAAATAGCTTTTTTTTTGCAATTGTCATTGCATCTTAACAAAATATCCATTATTGGTTTCGAGGAAATGGTGTTGTAGGATTAAAACATAATTAACATATGGTTTCAAGGAAATGGTGTTGTTGTAGGTTTATAAAACATAATTAACATAATATGGTTTCAAGAGGAAATGGTGTTGTTGTAGGATTAAAACATAATTAACATAATATTTTCTCATTATGGAGGTAGAATTTTTTTTTTTTTAATTTTTTTTATGTAACTTATTTTAGTAAGCATGTGATTCAAAATATCAAATTTTCATAGAATTCTGTTCAAATTTGAATTGGTGTTTAAAAAAGTATTCTCTAATGTTAAGTGTTTCAGATTTTCAATTCTCAACATTTTCTTAGGACTTTTCATGGACCTTCACACTAAATCATAAATGTTAAAATTCTTAGAATACTATTTTTGAAATATTTTTTATAAAATAAAAATACTATGAATTGTAAAATACAAAAGTGAATTGCATCAAATATAGATATATATATATTTTGGATGCTTAGATTATTTATTTCTATAAATGACTAGTTATTAAATTCACTTAGTTACGCAAACCCGAGTTTCCGTCAAAGGTATAGAAAATATTTGTTACTGGATGATAGTGAAAAACAATACGTGTTAAAAATATGATGTTTAAGTTTATTATTTTGTCCACTTATCATATAATGGTAAGAATGTTTAAAAAATCATTTTTTACATTAAAAATAAAGTACTAAGAAAATTTTATTTGAATAATTAATATGAAGCCTTTATATTGTTAAGACTAATCTATTAAGTTGTTTCTTTAACTTGGGAAAAAATTGGTTCTTATAATGAAATGTTTTTAGAACCTTTTAGTTTATTTTAGGAATTCTGATGCTAATTTGATTTCTTAATTTTGTTTGGTTTGTTCCATTAAAAATATAATTGATATCTGGCTCCAGCAAGAATTGCAAAATTTAAAAGTGTGAGTGTCTCCACCCTTTGTCATTTTTTTTTATGAAAGTGTACAATTATTTTATATTGTATGAATTTTTTTTAAATGCCATTAATTTTCTTACCTAAAGTTTTACTTTTGAATTTTTTCCCCTAAGTTTTTAAATATTATGTATGCATTTCATTAGTATTAAAATTAATTTATGGTTAGATTTGCTGCCATGGATTTTTATCTAATATATATTTACTGTTCTTGTTATCATGAATATCTTATTACATGCTTAACTACCTAAGGTTTAAAAATGTGAAGATTTTGTATTCTATGTTGCTATGCCTTCTGTTTACCAAAAATGCTCATTTGTATTGATTTGTGCTTTGTTTTTACTTAAAAGGAATATTTTTATTTTTAGGCTTGTATTGAAACTTTAACAATTCAATTAGATAAGTTTGAATCTGAAATGGACGCAATAAACTTAAGTCTGAAGAAGAAGAAAAATGACCAGGAGGTATGTTCATGTAGTTCTTTTTTAATGTATTCTCATCAATGGTTATTTTTTCCTCTAATTTTCTAATATCCCCCTCTCCTCCCTATGGAATGTATGATGCATGTTGGAAAACATGGCTTTAGATACTCTGGTCTTACAAATTCCATAGAGTATATGAATCTATTTGGCTTATTTATAATATTCTCAAATTTTGATTTTGACTTATTGAACCCTGAAGTTCCTTGATACAGTTTAAAGACCACAGGATCATTAAAGATCATAAAGTAAATTTTTTATGGCTATAATTGGTGTCAATATTTATTTAAATTAAAGGTTAACTAGGGAAGATAAGTACTATATAAAAAATTTGTTACATTTGAAGGACTAAAATGTAATGTCAATTTTAATAATTATGTAAGTACTTTTTCATGTCAAAACTGATGTAAATTAACTATTTGAAATTTATAATTTCCCTTACTGCTGTAGAACATGTTTTTTTTTAAATGCAGTTGGATTTCTATTTAACGAAGTCATTAAATCCCGAAAAAAGGTTTGTTATGTGCAAAATTAGTTATATAGAGATTAAAATTTAGAGATATTAAGACAATATATACATTTTTATAACATTTGTTGGCGATTTATGGCCAAGAAAAAAAATCGTCAAGTTCTGTTAAATTATTCTTGTTACCCGTCTAAATGTTATACTGTAAAGTATTTTATTTGAAAATGTTTTTTTTTTTCTTATAGAAACTGGATCGTCATATGGAATTAGATGTAAGCTGTGAGAAGCATAAATATCATATCAGCCAATTGGAAACATTGTTACGGAAGCTTGATAATGGAACTGTTGAAGTTGATCAAATAAAAAAAATCAAAGATGATGTAGAATATTACAGAGATTGCTCACAAGAACCAGATTTTCATGAAAATGACTATATGTATGATGACCTTAATTTAGGAGGTTATGAAGATTATTTGACAAGTCTAGCATTTGAATTTATTTCTGGACAACCGAGTACAGTTGCAAAATTTAATAATTACCTCTTATAATTTTGTATCGATTTTTGTCTGTTTTGTTATTGTAGAAAATTATAATACAGTAATACCCTGAACTCTCTCTCTTATACGACAGATGGGACTGAGTGATAACCACGTAAGTTGAATTCGCGTTAGTCGGGGTATAATGTCGCATATAAATTATTTTTAGTTGGGGCTGGAGACAAAAGAAAATAATAATTTAGGAAAAAAATGTATAAAGAAATCTTATATAATACAAATACAAAATCATATACTAAAATTTAGATGTAGAAGGTTTCATAAAATCCAATGAAATAGTCTGATGGTTCAAAGATTTTTATCTTTCTTGTTTTGATGGGGAAAAAAATACGCTCTTTGTTGGAGTCTATATTTTTTTTTAAATTTGTAACACTTTTTCAATTAAACTGAGGTCTTTTGTCAAATTCCCAACTGTCATTCAATCTTCTGATTGATCTGGGTCTAAAGACTTTATTTCTTCAATGTTGTGCTCTTACTCATTCATTTGTATGAGCTCATCAATTGTATAACAATTATAACATGTAATAACAAACATCCTCTGTAAATAAGAAATAAATAACACAAAATAAATTTTGACTAAGTATCGAATCCACACAATGCATCTGAACATGCACATTAGCTAAACAGGAGTTAGTAATCAGCTTGTTTAGCTCTCAAACAAAAGATGAATCAATGAGATTTGAAAATAACATTACTCTGTATTCGTGTAAGTCGAGGTATTACTGTATTCCCAATTAGTTCAACTCCTGAGCTCAAAATTATTAATGTTACCTTGTATGAGTTGATATTTTATAATGCTTAACATAGTTAAATTAACAAAAAGCAATATGATAGTTATTGTTAATATAGCTTTGTTACTTAATTATCTTTTACCTTAAAATCTATTGATTTTGTATAATTAATGTAAATCTCTTGTTCAGTTATTTTAGTAAATTGTTAAATTTTAAGAATGTATATGGATTTAAAATTACTACCAGGAATATATATGCATAGAACTAATTTGAACTTTTAAATACTTTTCATTCTCCATAAAATATGGTTGCATATTCTAAATCTAAGCACTCTTCTCGCTTATGCAGAATAATTAATCTGGTTTTGTGTAGAAACAAATATATTCTTTCTGCTATGTAAGTATTCAAATTATGGTTATTATATATATAAATTTAAAATCTTTCATTTATACATTTTTAAAATATTTTCTCTGAATTTCCTCTTTTTCTTCTTATGCCATATTTTTACTTATAAGGAGTTATAAATTGTATTAATATTTTTAAAAATGCTGTTTACAGCTCCACAGCCCCAACAAACTGTTACACCAGAGGAAGAAAGTTCTGCTGTATCAAACTCTCCCACATCTACTAATTCTCGAAGCCATAGTCCCCCATGTTTAGAAAACCATTCCTCAGAAGTAAATGATCTTTGTAACTTTCTTGTTGTTTGAGGATATCTTAAGTTTGAATTTTTTTTTTAAACAATCAGATCATATTCATAATTAGTCTTAATTAACTGAATAAGTCTGAAAGAGTGCTTCCATTTTAAGAAAATAATTTTTTTGTTTATCAAAAGATCTTTAGATTAATGTGGATCATGATAACTGAATAGCCATGGCCTCAAGTATTACAATAATTTAAATTTAAACCATAGGTTTTCAGTTAGGATCCTTCGGAAGCCTGTAAGGTATTGCATTATTTCATATGAATTTAAACTATGCATGAAAGCTCTTGCATGATGTGATATAAAAGGATATATTGACTTGAATACCATGCTTGTCACTTGACTAAGACTTAAAAATTACAAGGTCCAAAAATAGTCCTTACATAGCTTTCAAAAGACAATTCAAAACTAAATCTTTCTATATATTTTTAAATCTTTATTTACCTTTAGAATTCGGCTGATTCTAAGTCAAAATATTCCATCCATTCGGCGCTTTCAGAACTTTGGACAAATTATCTTTCCCTCAGTGAACCTTGAATCCAATTCCGCCACATGTGGTATTGTAAATTTTTCTAGTTACAAAGGGTAGATAGTAAGGGTTGCTGAGTTTTAGTGAGTAATCATCCAGGAGTAAGAAAGTTCCCAATATTTGGTGCCATATCATATCACAATTTTTTTCTGAATTCCAGGTTCCCATTTTTAATTGAATGACTTACAAACTTTCTAATGCATATTTTGATTTTATGAGTATTTTGAAATTTTGAAGGGTGCATATATCTTCTAAAGTTAAAAAATATATTTCTAGAGCAGCATGTCAAAAGTTAAGAAAATAGAATTTATGCCAACTAGAAATTACGTATTAGTAAAAATTAGTACATATATTACTTTTATTTATTCCATTTGTAATTTTTTAGCCTACACAAATTTGCTAAAAATAACTTATTTTGAAACAAGATTTTATTTAAATAATTATGAGATTGACGAAGCATATGGAGCAATGTAGGCTATTATCCCTTAAGTATGAGAAAAATATTATAAAAATATTAATAAGGTGTTATATAATAGTTATTTGTGTGTTAAAATAACTTCAGAATTTCTTAAAATTTATTCTTAATTTTGTGAAATGTGTTTTCATGTTCCGTAAAAAATAAGCTTTTAGTTTTAAATATTAAAAAATGTATAATAATTTAGTTGTGTACTGCATAATATTTTCTAGAATCAAGTATTTTTAAACAATATTAAATTAATAGCTTCTGTATTCTTATGACTACACACTCGGATAGTACGATAGTTCAGTAATAATTATTTCGGTGTTTCCTTATATATATATAACATACACACATATAGGTGTGTAATCGCATGGCTTAGTGTGCACACCTTATCTGTGGTTTCATTATTACAGCTTACATATTTAATTACAATAATGAAACCATGCAATAAAAAATGAACTCAAATTTTCAAAATTGTTCGACAAAATATGTAAAAACTTTAGAAAAATGTCCTGCATATTATTCTTAAACATTTTACCTTTTGAATTAATGCCCTTTTGATGCACAAAATATTAATAATAAATATACTCCAAATATTTTGTGATCAATTTGATTTTTTAATAGCATAGCACAATATATAAAGGCTAATGGGGATGGACCTCAGAAATCTGACCCTCTCACCAATCTTCTTCAAGCAGTTTTGGTCAATACAAAGGATCACAATGCATGCCTTACAGATTATAGTGGATTTTTTTTTTGTATATTTTTATCGCACAATAAGTACACCTTTTTATCTAATGGCCAATGAGAAAATTTATTATCATTTGTTACTGAAGGCTTTGCATTTTTATGATTTATTTTTCCTATTAGAGATGTAATTAAATCCATTTTAAGTTCTTTTAAATGGAGTTTTGACACAGTTTGACATAATTTAAATATTAGAAAAGCATTCAGAACAGCAATATTGATGAGGCTAAAGAATAATTTTTTTGTCCATTTTCTAGTTCATCGAGCAAAAGTGTAGGTGGATGCCATGCAGTATCCTAAATCAACATATCCCATATGCTTGTTGTAATCTGCCACAATTTTTGGCTTGGTAGTTAATTTGTCTTTTTTGCGCGCACATTCAGAAATGTCACTATCAATTTTTAAAAAATTCTTTTTAGTTCTTCTTTGATAAATTCGTTTTGGGGGGCTGTGTATATTGGTCAGCTTATATACCTGCCTCTTATCTTTTCAACACAATTGTCATTCCATTATAAAATTTCATGGCAAGATTGCCTTGTTTCATTTTACAAGGAGCCAGATCCTTTGGAAAATGTTTTCTATTAAACTATGCAGTTCCACAGGAGTTGCTCATTTTTTTTTCTTTTTAAAAGGTCTTGAGGAAGTTCTGGCGAGGAAAAGAAATTATTCATAAAGACTATGGCCTTTATCTTTTATGCAATCTGTCATTGTACATACAACATTATAGGAAGATGTTGAAAGGTTTTCTTTTTTATCTTTACCTAGATATACTCTCATATCATAAGTATAGCCAGTAGCATCTGCAATTTTGTGTATTTTAAAACCCCACTGTTTGCATTTTTTTGAAATGTATTGTTTGAATAATAACTCCTCCTTTAAATTTAATGAAAACTTCATCGAAACATAAATTTTCTGTGGGATCATACACTTCTTTAAATGTTCTGTTAAAACAATCATACATTTTTCTTATTTTACACAATCTGTCATAAGTTGGAGAATGTCTGCTTTCTCTTAAACTAATTATTGAAAAAGTGTGAAAATTTAAAATCATTAGAAAATGATTGCAGGGCATCACTCCTCTGAAAAATGGAGTTTCTATCAGATTATTAGCTGTCCAATAATCCTGTATGCTATCTTTTTCCATTTGTCCCATCAACAAAATTAAACCAAGAAATTTTAAAATTACATTTTTATATCAGTTGGTTTCCATGAAGATGTATGCTTTCTTTTGTCAAATGTTTCTCAGTGAAGATTTAGTAAATCAAATGCATGCCTATTAGTTTCAACCAGAACTGATGAAATTTAATCTGTGAACATCAGTTTTAAAAAAATAATTTTCAGTTTTGAAATTGTTGACATCAACTTTCAATCCATCATTACCAGAAAAGGGCAATACATTTATCGCTTCCGAGCTTTCTACTTCTTTCCATGAGAATAAGCTTTTGACTTTCTCTTCAAAATGAGCTGATGCACCTAAATCAACCTCATTATTTTCGAAAGCACTATTTTGGAATTCATCTCCATACTCCGAATCACTTATCATCAAAATGTTCTTCATCTAAATCTTGCATCAAATTCTCAATCTCTATTTGTGTGAGAAATTTTTGGGACATTCTAAAAAAATAGAAAAAACAGCTAGAGAAAAGAAAAATCTGTTGCTCGTAGACAGCATAAAGTCATTGAATGAAGTATATTTTTTCTTAAAAAGTCGAAACTTGTTCCTAAATGTCGCCAATAATAAGGAATGTGCACAATGTTGGTGAAAAATAACTCCACCCAATTGTGACAATAGAAGCAAAGTCATTAAAAGGGTTAGGGGAAATCGTAAAAGGGTGTTCTAGAAAAAAGGGAGAAAGAACTGTCTCTAGAACCTTGGTATGACAGTCCCGTACCACCGCCAATGCGAGTGACAAAAAAATTTCTGGTACACCATTTGTAAAGCCGAGTTTTAAAGGTTAAATGTCTTGAAGATATTTATTTTGAAGTTTTATGCATGAAGTTAACTAAGAACTAGTTTTAAAATAGAAAATAGTTACATTTTGATTTTATTTTGTAAGATTTCATAGAAAAATTCGTTTGGGAAATTATTTTTAAACCTTTTGAGTACAGATTAATTTGAAATCTCTCTTCTTTAGGAAAGGATTTCCTTTGCTGATGTGTGAATTAGGATATAAAGGTGTGGGAGTTATGTGAGAATTATTTATTGAAGTGACATGATATATATTAAATAGAATTGTAAATCAAGTCTAAATTCATGAAAGAAACAAAGCAGAAATATATTCAAGGAATCTCAAAAAACAAATTACTGATTTTCGGAGAGTGATATTTTTCAAAGCAAGTTGTAAACCTAGTGGCACTTGACACTTTGTAGTTCATTGTCTTCAAAATTTTCGTCTTGTAGTTCATTATAATCACCATCATATTTTTCTAAGTCTGCCACTTTCATTAAGGTTTTCTTAAAATATGTTAGTTATTTCTGACATTTTGGGAGGGAAGTATCACGAACAAGACTGAAGTTCTAGAGGAAACATCTTCTTCAACTAATACCAATTATTCTTGTTATGAATCAGAATGTACATATTTAATTTTGTCATAGTTTGAGTGACGAATTAGACTTGTTATTTGTGACTTGAGCAAAACAAGTGCATGATGAATCTCTTGTCAAATGTACCAAAGTGGTTAGTTTGAAAATATTTAGGTCATGAAATATCAGGCTTTTAAATTCAAAATCATTTTTATCAAAACTAAAGTTAAAAATTATTTATAATAAAGCCATTTTTGATTTTTTTTAATTGCATTTATTTTGAAGCTCTTGTAAAACATGCTTTTACTAATTTCATGGTAATTAATGAAGATTTTATTTCTTTTAAAAGGAAACTAAAATTCCAGAGTCAAATTCTTCAAATACCATTCAACAACCTCCTTCCCCAAGTAATGCAAACAAGTAGGTAGATTTTTCTGTAAAGTTACTGGTTAATTTATTTGGTAATTTTGTATTTTATGAAACTATTGTATAAGTAATATTTAGATAGAAATATATTCTAATTTATAGTATCTTCAAAATATAAACATGTTTTATAATTTATAATTTTAGCAAAGATTTTGTCAAAATATCATTGTTGACTGTTTATAATATTTTTAGATGTATTTAGAATAATTTGATAAAATTTATAGTGGTTCTTTTTTATATTTATGCAATTTATTTTTAATTTAATAACAAATTTAATTTTACCTTTTTTATTTTCTGTCTAATGGGGGGAAAGAAGTAAGAAATTTCAAAAAATGGAGTTTAAATGACAAATATAGAAATCACCAAGAATGCTGACGTCAAAATGGAAGGGGACATTTTCCTGGGAAAAAATTTTTCACTGAAATAAGCCCATGTGATTACTGGGCTATCAACTATACAAAACACTTACAGAACTCAGTTTTATATCGCAGAGCATGTTAGACAACGAGAATACTAGATGAGGAAAACTTATTGAGATTTGAATGAAAAATATTGAAGAATTTTTGGGTCAGTGAAAGGAAATGGGGTCTGGAGAATACTGTACAATTTTGAATTACAAAGAAAGTACTAAGAACTAAATATAATTAAAGAAGTTGAGACTTTACAACTAAGATGCCTTGGCCATATATTCAGGTATGATGACCACAACCACATATTAAGCAAATAACGTTTTTGAAACCAGAAGGCAAGAGAAAAGGCAGACCTCATACAAGATGGCATGACAATATAGAAAAATGCCTGCAAAACATTGGCGAAAATAGGTGGAAAACTAATGCAATAAACAGTTCAAGATGCTTTAAACCAGAGGTGGGATGACTTTTCCAGGGTATGTGGGCTACTTCTAATTTTTTCAAGGTGTTGCGGTCCACCCAGTGTTATTGGCACACACAAGGGCAGGGGAGGGATCCACAGGTCCGAACCCTCTCCCTAGCCTTTGATTTTTTTTCCCCCAATACGTTATAATCCCATGTATATAGTACGTAAAATGTAATTAAGTATTTGTTATTAGTGCTAGTTATTTATTTAGTAATTTATTTTTTGCTGTTTTTTTGTTCCCGACAATCGAGAAAATAAAAAAAAAAATGTTTGGCTACGAATTGGGGTATGATATGGGGATGATAAACCTTCGTCCCTCCCCCTTGAAAAATTCTTGTGTGTGCCACTGCCCAATGTCATAGGTGTGGTGAGGTAAGGAAAAGGTTATTATAACTTAATAATAAATACGGAATATGTACTTGCCTACAGTACTAAAATAAAAAACTTTTAAAACTGCATTTAAAGCAAAACACAAAATAGAAGTTTAATAATAACAGCCACAAATATAATAATATAAACAGATGCATTTATTATGAGACAATTCAAAATACATTAAAAAGTAAAACCTTTTTATCTAAAGTTCATTTTTATTGTAGTAGGAGACTTTTTGTCTGTGTACTGTCAGCCAATCTTGAATTTTCCAGATATAATTACTAACTGCTGAAATCTTCAGACGGTCACCCCGAAATGTCTTAGCAGTCCACCAGTCAATCAAGATTGACGTAATGCCCATTCCGGGTTTAAACTGAGCCAGCCTTGGCTGGAAATCAGCTGTAGTGCTTATGCTGGGTTATGCAACTAGTTTTTATATATATTCTGCTTTTAAGAGGAAACTGTTTGGGATGTAATGTGAGCTATATTGTTTCCCGTTTAAATAAATAGAATATGAAGTGTTACTATAAGAATTTTTTAAAAAATTTTTCATGCATTTCTGAATTTCTTGTAATTTCATATTATCAGTTTTGAATGTGCATAATATATTAAACTTTCAAAAATATTTGTCTGATAAAATATTATTCCTTCTAATAGCTTATCGTCAGAATGCAGCAGTCCAGTTTCTTCTCATGTGAACTTTCACAACAGTCAACCTGTGATAAACTCGCAAACATCTTCCACACCATATGCTACAGCTACTGCTAATTTGCCAAACAATCATTATAAAAGTAAAACATTCATTTAGATCTTATTTAACTGTTTTGTAAAAAATTGAATTAGTTTTTTTTAAATTTTATATTTTCATGCAATATTTTGATTTTTTTTAGACAGGGTTTTTATCTTAATTTTTTTTTATAAATAACATCAATTAAACAATTATTATTCTTTGAATCAAACAGTTGCTATTCTGCATTGCCGTCATGTGCAACATTTGTATGCAGTTTTTTACAATGTTTATCAAACTTTCATAATGCTTTCTATGTGCTTGTTGAGTCTGCAAATTTTAGCCTGCTTACTTCTGTTACTGTTTTACTTCACGTAATTTTTTCTTAACAAGATATTGCCTCTTTTATTTATCTAAATCATTCTGAAATCAATTTTAGTACTATTTGTGCATTTAAGGTTTTTTTTCTCCCACATTCTTTTTCTGTAATTGTTTCACAAAGTTGAGAAAAGTCAGGTTAATTGACTTTATTTGATCTGCCTAGAGTATGCGAAATAAAAGAAATTTATATCTAATCAAATAATGCACTTAAAATTTATTGTTTCTATTTTTAAGAAAAATAAGGTTTTATATTGGTACAGCTGTGGAAGTTGCTTTTGATTGCAGTTCTTATCTGATATTGTGCGTGTCAGGTATTCAATTTGATGAAGGAAAATTGTAAGTGTTATAGGCATTTATTTTATGTATTGCAGAGAATTACTGAAAATTAAGACTGGTAATTTTTTTTAATTCAGTGATTCCTTATTTATAGATATGAATTGCCATATATGTACAGTGCCAATCATAAGATATAAAACAATCATTTTGCAAAACAAAGCAGCTGTTTAAAAAATTCTAACATTGATTTTTTTAATAAAGAATGTCTGTTATTTATGCAATTAAATTTTTTGTGCACGAATGAATGTTGTGTAAAAGTCGATTGTTAGTTTAGTAGGTTTTTATATACATATAATTTTTTCTTAAAATGCTTGAAATATGCAGAATTAAGTGAGAATAATCAATACTTCACAGTTAAGAACAAATACAATAATTATACGTAAACTAGTCCTTAAGGAAGATATGTCTATAAGTGGATGTCTTATTTACAAATGTGTAAGAACAGGATCTTGTCTTCCACATAAAGAACTGAGCTGGAAATAGTTGGTTTAAATTAAAATATTCCTTTTACCGTTAATATTTTTCAAATATTTTAATCAAAAGATTAAAAATTTTTTTCAGTTTAAATTACACACATGTGCATTAGATATTTCACAAAACCTTTGTTGAAAAAAAACTAAGTTTAACATTTTATTAATTCTAAATTTTAAAACCATAATATTGAGTTCTATGACAAATTATATTTGTCATAGTTCAATCATGAGTCTTAGAACGAAATTACTTTAGTTAGATTAATCAGAGATCTTGAGCCATTGTTTTCTCATTGTAATTAATAAAATTAGTACTTAATTTGTGAAATACAGAAAAAGTTGTTTCAAATTTAAATGTAAAGAGTTTCAAGTTGATAGATTAAAAAGGCATTAGAACATTGGTAACCTGGGCTGTTAACACTAAACGTACCAACGCTTAATACATACCTATTTCTACCATATAGAAAACCGGTCTTTTAGTTATGGTTATTGAGTGTTAATTTGGTAGTTGAAGTAAGAAATTCTAATCTGATTAAAGTGAAAGCAATGAGTTAGCTTAATGGGAGTGAAGCTTCGTAACTGATAAAAAATAGTATGAGAAATTGATCTGTGCTTATCTAAAACAGTGATGTGAACTTCATTCTTAAAATAAATGTTTAGAGGAAGTTATCAGATTAAATTACTTTATATTTTGCCATACTTTTATTAATAAATGCTGTTTGAGTTTGTGAGCAATTTGAACTTAAAGTTTTAATTTGAATATATCACCCATAATTCAAGAGTCATGAAACTTTACTTTTAGAAAAAAAGATTTACTGCCTAAGATTTGAATATAAATTGATCCATGAAATAGTCTGGTCACATATTCGCTATGCTTCTCGGAGCCGTATTTTTAGTATTTAATCAAATATAAATAATTGCATTTTTATTTGATGTAATATGCTAAATAAAATTTTTCTCATATAAAATGAGATTTAAGTTTTTCTTTATTTTTAGTGTCCACTAATCATGAAAATGCATGGTCTTCATCCAATTCGTTAGATGAGGAGCTCAGCAATGATGTAAATACAAAATCTTTTCATTGTACTAACTCATCTGATACTCTTCACAACAATAACATCCATGTGTCAAAATCATCTGTTCCTGTGAGCAACTCTTGGACTGATTCCAATTATAATAGGTTTCACTTTCAAGACACTGAAAGTTCATCAGGGATGCATTGTGATTCTACTAATCAGAATATTTTTAACAATAGTGACAGTCAGCTGCTTGCAGGTACAGAAACTAGTAAAAATGTAGTTTCATCTGTGAACTGCCAAAACAATAATGCAAGATCTTATGGTTCTTCAGCCCTATTGAATATTTCTTCAACAAATTCTGTGGTAAGTTTTCAGCAAAGAAATATATTTTCTTTCCAAATAAAGTACATTTGTGAAAAGTAGTGGAAAAATTGTTGCAGGAGTGCTTTTGTTACCAACAATAAAAAAAAGTGAATCATTTGCATCTTGTTACAGCCTTAATTTCTAATCTAATTATTATTGGAAGAGCTCGTCTTGAGAGAACTGCAGAGCTTAATAAGGATGTCTTATTAACCCTGCTGAAACAAAATCCCATTATAACTAGCTGAGGAACTTGGATTTTATCATTTATCAACATTTGCTTTTACTGTTGGAAAAGTTAACAAATTGCATCAATAATTTCTTAATAAAAAAACTTAGAAAACCCTGTATATAATTCATGCTTTCAATCTCATAAGTTTTTGCAATATTAGGGAAGTTTAAATAGAGAAATTTTTTTTTCATAGAAAATGTGTCAATTGACTTAACTGCTGTAAAAAAAGATTACTTTTGATTCCAGTTTTCATCTTGATTGGCAAAATGTAGTTTGCTTTAATTGCTAAGTTTTAGACTGATTGTTATAATAAGACTTAAATATTTGAAAAATAGTTTAAAAAAATTTATATTTGAAAATTAGTTGTTACAAATGTTGTACAATTCTATATTTCATTTGAAATGAATACTTTATGTGATTAACTGGGAAACTGGATATCTAGTTCTGTTAATTTTATTGTAAAAAAAAAAGCAGTTTAATAAATTCAATTGGTCTTGAGTGAAATTTAAGTTTTTAAAATTGTTTTTTCCCTTTTCTTATTAGTTTTAATGAGTTAATTGAAGCCTATTTTTACAAATTAAAGAATAAACGTCTCGTAATTAAATTCTCTTAAAGATTTTAACATGTTATATTTTTTGATAGAATTTCATTTTGTTATGTATGCATTTAATGAGTTATGCAAGAAAAGTTAATTTTAGAAATGTACTGTAAAATCCTAGCAATTGAATTCCTCTTTAAAATGTTCATTTTCATTTCCTTTTTTTTTTTTTAATATTCAGTTCTGTATTCTTTTAACTATTCATTTTATACTCTGAATAATAAGGAAAACTTTCAAGATTTAGTAGGAAAAATTCCTCAAAATTAATGTTTTCTTCAACTCAATTACAAACTTAAATTTAGGAAGCACTTCAGTTATATATAAAAAGGAGGCATATTATCTACCTATCCAAATAAGTTTTATTTAAAAAGGGGCTTATGCTTGAATGGGATATTATAGTTTATTTTACTTAAAAGTTATTTATATATTGTGGTTATATTGTAAAAAAAGGTTATTTTTATTTTGAAGATCTTGGATGAAGCACAATCTTCTCTAAAAAATCTTGCTGAAAGAGCTGTGTTAAGTAATGGTGTGAGTAATCATGTCCATAACTTACCATTTTCAACAATACAAAACAAAGGTAAGATAATTTAAAATGTTTTAGTGAAGATCAACATTTTTAATTTTTTTAAATGCCTTTGTTGATCTATAGTGTAGTTCAATACTAGGTATATTATTTCAGTAATTGTCTTCTTGAAATAAGTCTCAAAGATATCTTTTTAATATGGGAATATAATATAATATGTAATTTTTTCAAATGTTGGAGTTGTACTACTAGGATCCAAAAGGGCTGAGTCTATGGTCATTTATGAGAACCAAGGGATGTAATTAAAGTAACTCCATTCAAAATGTATTCTGTCATCCTTCTCCATGTATAGGATAGTTTTGTAAATATCATGATTGAACTGCGCATACTGATATTTTGTTCCAAGATAGCCATATTTTTCTACAACATAAGAAACATGACTTTTCAAGAACAGCACTGTATCACTAAATTTTGTTCATGTTTGGGTAAAATGCATGCAAAGACTCTAAAAATTAAGGAATACTGTGATTCTGAGTTGTCCAGATCGAATGAGTACAATTCGTATCTGCAAAGAGATCAAGAATCGTTACAAAGAGAAGATCAAGATGAGATATTTTTGATTCTGAAGATATTTTTCATTCAGAATTTATTCCTGAGGGGGCAGAACAGTGAACAATCAGCAGCATCTAGATATTTTGTCATTTGAGGGAGTCCATTCATTGCTAATGACCTCAGATGTAACTAGTGAACAATGGTAACTTTTGCATGACAATGCATCGGCACATTAATCCCAAATAGTCTGAGTTTCTTGTTGAAACTAATATTAAAGTGCTTTTAAATCCCAGCTTTCTTTTTCTGTCTCTTTCATTCATTTCTGTCAAAAAAAATCTATTGGAACATATTATTTTTAGTTATCAGCTGAGGTATATATATGAAGTAGTTTGCAAGGGCCTTACTGGTGATTACAGGCAAAAGATGACTTCCAGCAGTACTTCAAGAGATTGTATGCATGCTAGCTAAAGTATATTGCCATTCAAGGGGATTATCTCAAAGGTGGCTGTGTGATATTTATGTACATATGTAATATGTTATGCAGTAATCATTTACTGGCAATTATAAGCCCACCAGTTATGTATTTTTTTTTGTTTTTTTTTTGTATAATTGTATTTATTTAAAAGAGAAGTTCTAAAGTAGCTTGTAACTATTTTTTTTATGTAAATGTTTTATTAATCTTTCTGTAAATGTTGTCATACATTTTCTTACATATTAAATTTCAAAATTAAATTTTACAGGTTCTCAACTAACGCACATTATTTTTGGAAATGATGAAAATGACATATTTATGGACTCTTCTTTAAATATTTTATTAAAACCTTCACCATCCTCTGCATCTGCTGAAATCGACATTAGACAAATATTTGGACAATATCCCCAGAATAATTTTACTGAAGATCAAAAGCATGCTTTAAGTATTCTTGAAGTTGCAAGTAAACATTTACCTAAACCAATGGATTCTTTGAAACTCAAGTATGCATGTTTTTAGCAAAGGATTTTAATATAACCGTATTTCTTTAAGGGTGCATAGTTTTTCTTACATTTTATGTATTTGTATTTTTTGAAGAAAATAGACATATTGCGTTAGAAGTTGTCAAAGTATATATCCTTAACTTGTAAATTATTTTATAATTGGATTAGGTCTCTATTATTTTGAATAGATCAGAACAAATTAACAGTGGATTCATTTATTTAGTTAACACAGATAATTAAACTCTAAATATTTTCTATAACAATACAGCTTTTAAGTTTTGTATTTTGAAAGATTTAATGGACTTAATAACCTGTTTTAAATTTTACTGGAATCTTATCTTTATATATAAAAATCTTCTGTGCTTGTGTATGTAACTAAACTCCTCCTAAACGGCTGAACCGATTTTGATGAAATTTTTTGTGTGGGTTCAAGTGGATTCATGAATGGTTTAGATTCATAATTTGGTCCAATATCGTAATTAGTTAAAAAGATATTAATTAAAAACATTAAAAATATTCAGCTCAATATTCACCTGCATTGTTGTAACAACGTTATTGTTATAAAGATGACATAAGTTGGCGTCGAAAATCGATTTTCAGCCAAACTGGGTCTTTATTGTTACAAAATGCAGAGGAATCATGCTTTTTAGCGTTTTTAATTAATATCTTTTTAAATAATCTTTATATATGTAATTCTTCTGTGCTTGTGTATGTGACCGAACTCCTCCTAAACGGCTGGACCGATTTGGATAACATTTTTTGTGTGTGTTCAAGTGTATTAGAAAATGATTTAGATTCACAATTCAGTCCGATACCGCAATAATTTAAATATGCGCCAAAATTAGGTAAGGGCACGCGATTGTTCATAAAAAAATCATAGGCAATATTCTTGAGTCCACTATTTTGAGCGGCAAACTTCAAGGTGAAGTTTTACTTCTACCACAGATCCCATTGATTTAGTCTCACCTACCCATTCAAATGTTGCAATTTCCAATTCGCTTGGCATTTGCTATGACCATTAATGAGTCACAAGGTCAAACAGTGACAATTTGTGGCTTAGATTTAGAAAACCCTTGCTTTTCGCATGGCCAATTATATGTTGCATGTCCGAGGTTTGGCAAACCATCGCATTTGTTTGTTTATACCCTACAAGGATTAACCAAAAACATTGTACATTCAATGACATTACGATAAATTTATTTTTTGTGCGTTAAAAAAATATACCAGTTATGAAAATAGCTTGAGTTTTATCTTTTTTACCCTTTAATCAAAACAAGTTTAAGTTTCTATTCAGAATAGCTTCTATATTCAACTTAGTTCATAATACATACTCGCATGCAATCGGTTGGTTGAATTGTGGTAACTGTACATGTGATGATGTTAGGTATTGTAATAACTTTCTTTATAAAAAATTTCATCAAAACTGTCCAGATTGTTACAACTTATTCAAAAAAGTTTGTAATTTTCGGATTTAAGACGTGTGTACAGGACAACGTCTGTCGGGATCGCTAGTTACTTGTAATACTTGAATTATATGAGTTATTTTAACTGCTTTCAATTTAATAAAATAAAATTGTTAGTTCCATATATTTTCAGGGAAGGCCATTGGTGATCTTGTACTTAATTTTAATTACTATTAGCAAACAACTTGGAAAATTTATATATATTCACTTTTAATCTTTTATGAAAGCATTTACTGTTGAGTTTTTATTTTATGCTTGATAAAAAGTATATTATTTTTAAACTAGTATTAGTTCAAAAATAAAACAAAATTCTATTTAAAATAAAACATGATTCCATTTTTGTATGTTTTATGATGAGTTGACTGATAATTACTAGATGCAATCCATTATGCATCTCTTTTAAGACAATTTGCTATGATTTTGAATTTACTAGGGGTTAAGACACAGTAAAGACAAACCCTTAAATTTTAAAAACTTCATATGATGCATATTTTTATATTACTGTTACCATTTCTTTTAACTGTCTTAAAATTGAATTATTCTTTTAAGATTAGAAAATTTATATGACCAAATGCTGGATATGAGATCTTTTTTTAAATCTTTCATAACATGGATACTTTAGCATAACATCTTATGCAATTTTAAATTTCGATTTATTTCTTAGTGAGAAGTCAGTTATGTAAAAAAACAGCATCCATAATATGCATAATATTTTAGAAATTTGCTTAATTAATCCAATTATATATCATTATAAATCTATTCATGTGACTAACCCCATTACATTATCAAGAGATGTTAAACCACTCATAGCATGTTGGTGAATAATGAAGTGGCATTCAAGAATCAAATGTCCTGCATCTGTGTGGAATTAACTAATAAAACTTTTTTTGCCTACCATATTTGGAACACCATCAGTTGTTACTGAAACAACTTTTTTCAAATCAATTGCTTTCTCAGCAAGCGAATTTTTTACAGCCATTCACATGTCTGTGCCATTTATAGTTGTTAGAAACAATGTTATCGCAATTAATTCCTCCTTAATTATGTTTCCTAAACAATATTGAGCAAAAACAGCTAAATGTGCAAATTTAGTGATCTCAGTACTTTTGTCAAGACATAGAGATATAAAAGGAATGAAATTAATGTCATTTTTTTGTTATCTGTTACATTTCCAACCAGTTGTAGGATTCTTTCTTCTATAGTGTTTCTAGATAGAGGAATATCTTTGATATGCTGAATTATCTTCATTATCAAAATCATCAAAAAGTGAGGATGTACATGTTAACAGGGTTTTCTTTGAATACTCTCCTTTTTGAAAGGATTTACTATGCCAAACAATGACATTTGCTGTCGATTAACTAGCAACACTCATATGACAAATTTTTGCTAACATATTTAATCACAGATGTCGACTGTTTTATTCTGTCTTTTATTGCACTTGCAATTAATTCTTTTTGCTCTGGTTCACTTTTTTGACAAAACGATTTGTAATTTGTTTCTAAATACCGTTTTACAGAGGATATTCAACATACCTATGTTCCAGAACGTAAAACAAGCATTACTTTGTCTCCTGTACTAATCATGCCATATTTCTCAGTCCCCCAAGTTTTTAATTTCTTGTTACACTTACTATCGTGCACTCTTTTCTGAATTACCTTGTTAAATAACAGTTAAGAATTGTAAATATAACACAAATAAACTTTAAAATACAGTTGTGTCAACGAAATTGACTGCTATGTGTAGATAAACATTGCATCTTTAGTGATTGTAATCTACTACGTAACTAAGGCAACACAATAACAAACAGTGAGCTACCCACCACCCTGCAACTGATCATTTGCATTTTTTCATAATACTTCATGGTGGACTTTGTTACTTTGATCTAAAAGGCAAACCATTTTGATCAGTGGCTTGCCCAAAATATTGTCTTGTGCCATTGGTTCACCATCCCTTGCATAGATGTTTATATGATGAGACTAGAGTGACAATGTGTTGAACTAACACTGTGATGGTAGTCAAAATTAAAAATGGACAGAAAATATCTATATAGCATAAAAATCGGGAATTGTTTAATGTTTTACTTACAAATAGGTTTCCAGGACATGGTATTTTTTATTTATGTATTTTGAAATTGAATACAGAAGGCATATTGTTTTGGGGAAATGTGTATGTTAATTCAAACACATACCACAAAGACAAAGAGCATAATTACAGGTGCGTAAAATTAGGCTTACTGTATTTTAGGAGTCCCAACTTAAGATGCATTTCTGAAATTTACTTAATGCTTTACTGAAACATTAAACTTTCTTTATTCAGTGGTATTTTCCCACTAAATATAACATTTTCAGAAGTTGTTTGCTGATTTTAATTAAATAGTAAAATTCACAAGAAAATTCTAATTTAATTTTAACATTTAGCAAATAATTAACAATAGATACTGAAAGTCTCCTTTCAACAGAGTAAGTGTTTGCCTCAATTGATAAGAACTCTCAACTGGAGCAGATGGCTCAAGCAAAGGCATTGCTAACTCAAGGATTTTAGAAATATTGTAGCATTAAGTATTTGTCTTTTGATACTTTAAAAATTGCTTTCCACTTCTCTTCAATAATATTTGGTACTTTTTGAGAATTTGAACCACTGCCTACTTTTTGGTTTTAAATTACCTGGATCTGTGTACGTTCATCAAATAGGTTATCCAATACTTCTGAAGTTTTTTATAATTTCAGTAACTACTTCTGTGCTATCTACTAAATAAGACCAGGCAATTTTAATTCATAAAATTATCCTCTAAAACCAACTTTATCAACTGTGGATTTTTTCAAAACTTAGTTTATATTGGTTATTAAAATTATAAAAACTGCCTACTCTCAAGGTTTTTTTTCGATTATCCTTATTTTCTTTACAAATACATAACAATTTGGCAGAAAAAGGTAGAAGTTTGTGAGCTTTTTTCCTGAAGTTGACAAATTAATTTCAAATATGTCTGAAATGTGTGTTTTTTTTAGATTAGATTACCTTCCAACTTTAAAACTGCATTATTAAATATACACAGCTCTAAGAGAATGCTTCAAAATGCAATGTTTAACATATGCCTAAAATTTAAAAAAACAAACCTTTTCTATATAAAAATCTCAATCCTAGACATTTTTTACAACCATGAACATTATTCCAGACACCACTAAAAAAAACTAATACTGTCTGGGCTAATCCCAGTTATATGATAAGCTTACATAAAATACTGTTACCAATTTTGTGTAAATAGTGTAAATAATTTGTATTTGAGTGTTTAATGCATTTATATATACTTTATGTTATGTTTATTGCATGTTAAAATTGTACCATTTACAAGCAATACCGCCTCTTACGTTATAATGGTGATTCAATGAGAACTTGGCGAAATCTTTGCGGTAGAGCCAAGTTGACATCATTTTTGGTGTCATTGGCGACCATTTTGGCGAGTTCGGAACCCTCTGGAATCATCTAGAAAGTAGTGGATCTCTCCACTAATGTCACGAGTGACTATATTTCTGGAACTTTCTGTCTCGCCTATAAATAAGATGCTCGCCGGGACGGCGAGGAGTCTGGATTAAACCAGGGAGTAGTGAGGATTGTTTTGACTAGCAATTAGCTCGGCTGTGCTTGTGAATAATCTTTACTTACGTGTATTTTTAAACACTGATTATTGTGTTTGATTGCTGTTGAAGGTGTGAAGACCTTCGGAGATTTACTCTTTGAATAATGCTACTGAATCCTGTATTTAAAGGATTGGATTTTTGTTAATAAATTCGCATCGCTCTTGAAGAACTGTTTATTTTCTTTGTGATTGTTCTGCATAAAATCCACAAACCCTCGGATCTACGTAACAATACATATTTGATATATGTTCCCTATAAAATCTAATGTCTCTGTCAACACATGCTGCTTGCTACCAACATCATTAAAGAGTTGTTGAAGAAAGTTTTCTTATCATTTCAGTGCTTGTATGAGGATGTTTTTATTTGTTGTGATAAGCAAGATATCGCCCAAAAGTATCCCAAATATTATCAATAGGTTCTAAAGAATGTGATGACCTGAAGGGATGAATATTTTCGCTCTTTAAACAGTTCTGACAGTACCTATATATTGGCATGTTTTGTCATCCATATAACTTAATGTATCACTGAAAGCAATATCCAAAAGATGATCATGAGGAAAAGATGCCTTATTAATGTATTTATCAGTATTCATAGTCCCAGCTAGCATTACTTGTAATAACTATAGCCATTTTGCCAGCCCATATCTCACTACTATACAAATTATATTAATGTCTTTTGGTGCAGTAGGTGGAATTCATATGTTCTATTCTCCTTTTTTGTCAGATCATTTGGCATTTACAATTAGATGAAGTATTAAATTTATTTATGTATAAGAAAAACACTCATGCTCAGTCATTCTGAGTCAATTTTATGTCCTTGTTAATTGAGTAGTGATGGTCATGAACTCTAGGCCATGTTGTGGAACAATGTTGAGTTGTGGGTTTGAAACCTAGTGCCTCTAAAGACCTGCTGTGTAGAGGGGCTAATGCATGTTAAATCTGTTAAGGCTCAAAGTTATCTCATTGATGCGATGGGGAAGTTAGGAGAAGGGGTGTCAGTTGTGTTCTCATCACTTGACTATGGTTCAAAATTACAAGATCTATATTGCCAATAGGTCTTGTGTTGCTTCAGAGTATGATATAACTTAAAATCAAATCTGAGCTAATTTCTTTGCTGTGCTCATCATTTCAAATAGTGATATGCTGTTCTAGTTAAACTTGCATGATGGATTTTCTGGCAGATAATTCTGCTATCCACTAATTCTGGAAATAGTATTTGTCAATATTTGCATACCTGTAATAGCACATAGTTCATTTGTCTTCAGCTGTGGTGGAATGATTCATCTTTATGGCTAGGACAGTATACCTGTTATATCCATAGCTACATATTACTGCAAGGAAGACCTCCCAGGTTAGACTTATTGCAAATTTGCTTGTTTAAAATAATGCCCAAAGTGTTTGTTTGAATTGCTTGAAAATTATTGTTTGTTACCTTCTAATTTTTCTGTGTAATCGAAATGCCTTCTGGACATGTACAAAATTTCCAATTTGTTTCATTACATTCAGATTTTTTAGAACCAATGCTACCTGCTTAACCATTAACCTTCTGTCTAGTATCACATAATGCAGTTATTTTAATTTATGTTAATATGTTTGATTTTGTGACTGTTATGGGAGGGAAATAAAATCTTGAGTTATGGCATTTGAAACACACCCAAACATTTGCTTCATGTAAGTGTTCATAATTATGATGTCTGCAATTTGTTAGTTGTTTCATATGTTTATTTGGATAAATCATTTTTATTTGACCATATTTTTAAATTATGAAGCTTATACTTGTGTATACTTGCTGTGTAGCTCATGTAATATTATCTTGAATAATTACAAATTTAAACATTTCATAACTTTATATGTTTGAATTTTTTTATAAGTTTTGTTTTAAATATATACTTTTTAACTTTAAAACTATGCCTTAAATGCATCTATTAATCATTTTCCTTATAGGAGTAATGGTCCTGGTGCACCTGCACCAACACCTGATTATTATCCTCTGGCAGCTCCTAACTGTAATACTATAGAATTTTTCCAGCGTCTGTCCACTGAAACATTGTTTTTCATCTTCTATTTTCTTCAGGTTAGTGAGTCTTTTTTTAATCAATGTTTATATGTATATATATATATATTCTATCTTATAATTTTATTTCTTTAAAAAAAATGATAAATTGAAAGTGTTGCACATTTAATGAAAAAAATATGCTGCTTTCTGAATTTTACTTCTAGAGTTAAAGAATAAAATTGTAATTTTCCATATTTAATTGCAGAATAATTATTTTAATATAAATATATTTTTAATGGCACTTAGACACTGAGGTGCAGAAGCAGATGTTCCAGTCTGGTGGTTAGTCTGACGCGAAATCTCCAGTGATTTAGTTCCCAAGCCAGCTTGGTACTCATTTATCGACACACCGAAGGGATGAAAGGCTGAGTTGAACTTGCCCACTCCGGGGTTTGAAACCCAGAGTGGCATGAGAGCGCGAGGCATTACCTCTTAGCCTCTAGGCTTCTATATTAGTATATTCTTTAACTAATTTTCTTTTCAAATTTTAGTATTTAACTTTGATAGATTTTGAATTATTATAACATGGATAATTTAAATCTTATTTTGATGTATATATAAAATCAAATTAATCTTCATATTCTTATGAAAAAAGGATAAAATCACCTAAAAGTGTGATATTCTTTAATGTTGTGTTGTTGTCGTGTCCTTCCCGAAGGGAAGGAATAAAAGTTGCCAGAGCCTGAGACAGGTTGGACTTCTTTACGATAGATGGCGATACCTCCTATCTCCACCTCCATAATTTAGGCATGGAACTGGAGGGGAGGGAAATGTTCTCCAGCCCCCTGCACCCATAGTTTCTACTGCGATCACCCACAAGACTTTCTGACCCACTGATTTAACGAGCACATACTCCGTGTGAACTTGGAGAGTATTTGGTGTCATCGGGCATTTGAATCCAGACCTTCCAAACTGGAGTCCAATGCACTAGGCTACCCACAGCCTTCTTTAATGCTTTACCCATATGAAGTGTAAAGTTTTTATCGTGTATTGGATTTATGTAATGGTGATCATTAATGAGAAAGAGACGTGAACTTTATGACTAGTTTAATATGAATTTAAGTTCGAATTCCATCATACAAAGATTGAGTTGATACATATTTTTGGTATCAAAATCTTCATGCGTTGTGATTTGGTATTAGTTTAGATATCATCCATTTTACTTCAATCATGGTTTAAATTTGATTTCTGACATCAATATCTTATTGAAAAGAAAGGAATCTCCAATTTCTCTGGGTGCTGTAGGCCTTGTCTTTTAAGTAAATTTCAATATTGATGAAAATAGATATCTTTTCATTTTTTTAAAATTTTCTAGTTAATGTGTTATTGTAAAAATACTTTTTAAAATTAAATTTAAAGTGATTTTTAAGGTAATGTAAATTTGTTGCTGTAAAATCTCTTAACCCATAACTCTTCTCAATAAGAATTGTATTGATAATCATGAGAATAAAAATTCTGAATTGAATATCTAATCAGATATAAAAGGAACTTATTTTCACAGGAAAAAAAAAGAGGGGAATATTATTGATATACTGCCTTTGGCATTTACTTGGTCATATTTCATAATTATTTAAAGTTGATTAAAATAGAAAATATATATAATAACTTGTGCAAACAATTTTTTTTCCAAGTTTTCTCATGTATAACACTTATACAGTTTTTGCCAAAATGTTAACAAATTCTGGATAAAATAGGATTTCATTATGAATGTTTTAACTTTCTTTTAACACAGGAGAAGTCACCCAATCTTTTTTACAATTATTTTTCTTGTATATGATAAAAATCATAATTGCAGTGAATGATTTAATTGAGAGAAAATATACTTATCTACTTTTAAGGATTTTTCCATTTTTTTCTTTGATAATTTGGGAAAAAAATCCAATCAAACTGAACTAAAATGTTTCAAATGTGTGTGACTTTAATAAAAGACATAAATCACTAAACACTTTTCACTAGCATTGCAGGAATAATATTTGCAGGGAAAACTGCCATATTTTGTTCAAGTTATTGTAGTTTTGTTGTTCTTGGATGATTGACAAATAGCATGTTGAACTTTTTCTTATATCTTTTTGACAGAGGTATGTCTTGTGGTTTTATATCTTTTTTGATGGAGTTCTTTTGGCAGCATTTGTAAAATTTTCCTTTCAACTCCAAATCTATTATGTTCATCGCTTTTCTTAAATTTACTTTCGCTATCATGATTACTATCCATTACTTCATCAGATTCTTCCATTACTTGATCAGTTTCTTTTTTCAAAGTTTTAACTTCATCCAGTAGATTGAAGATGCTCCATTTCTTTCTTATACTCTGTTAATTTACATTTATAAGTCATAACAAGTCATACAACTCAGCAATCAAAACAATTAAGTTATTCAAGGGGAAAATGTAGCCGATTTATTGAAAATATTTTAGAACAAATGTGGTCGCATGGGGAACATAGTCACCTCAAGTACTTTAAGGTTGTAAAAAATGCTTACTATTCTTAAAAAAGTGGCAGATATGTGACAAAGGCTATTTAGTTTTCATGAAGACTGTCATATAGGAGGATGCTGAAAAGGTCTTGGTAACAAACAGTTTTCCTAGAATTCAATATTTCGTGAGCCTGCTGTGATTTTGTGCCCCATGTGATATCTCCCGGATTAAACTAATAAATGAAATTGATGCAATTGAGTGAAATTGATGTAAAACATATTATAAAAATATTAAAAGCCCTTAAAAAATAAGCTGCAATAGATAGAACTTTATAGGAAACATTATTTCAAAGTATTTTACATCTTAGAATGAAAAGGTAACAAGTTTTGTACTATAATTTAAAATTGCCTTCTTTGCTGGACATAGTAGCAAACAAAATAATTTAGAAATACGGAAAATTAATTGAATATGAAGCTTCTTTGATGTTTAGAATGAAATTGTCAATTTTATTTCAAGTTTTTCACTGTGATATTTAACTGTAATAATGATATTAAAAATTAATATTTGCATTATTTTAAAGAAGCTTTGTTTTGACTACTTTTGTTTTCTGATTTATCAGAATGTGCAATTAATAGGATGTGTTGAATTATTAGCCATATCATCAGCCTAATTATCAGAATGCATAACTCCATCTGTGTTGCTGATTTGATATAGGAGTGCAACACGCCGAGCGCTTTTTGGCGCGATTCCTTAATCCTTTTGTTTTGTCTACGCCATGCCTCAGTGCACGCTCCGCTTTTAATTTATTCCTCGATCAGTCTAGTCACTACTTTTTTTATTTCATAATAAAACTAGATTTCGAAGGAATAGGGGTGGTGGCAAGATTTTAACATAAAATAAATACAACAGAAAGTAATATGAATGTATTACACTTCCAGATATAAATTATTTACACTATTTTAAGCATTTATTACACAAAATTTGTAACAATGTGTTACTTTTGCTGAGCAGAGATCCTGCAGAAAAAAAACCAGAACAAAAAACTAACACTAATATACGTTATCCCCATGGCAACCACATCATCGCACGATAAAAATATCAAAGTAAACCATATTGTCATATTATCGCCTATCTTGGCGAACATAAACAGCAACTTGGCGCCTAGCCCTACTGTATCAAATTAGCATCCCAGATGGAGTTACGCAGTCTGATAATTAGACCGACGATATGTATTATTTAAATCATGAGTGTTTTGCCTGCAATTTTCATGGATTCTTCTAAAGTATCTGGAATTTATATGAACAGTTATTAGTTTTTAAATGTATGTTTTTGTTATAAATACCTTTCAGGGCACAAAAGCTCAATATTATGCTGCAAAGGCATTAAAAACAAAGTCATGGAGGTTCCACACTATGTTTATGATGTGGTTTCAAAGGCATGAAGAACCAAAAACAATTACTGATGACTTTGAACAGGTACTTATGTGCCCTTATGGTTATTTTTAAATTTAAATAATATGTACATTTTTTTGTACCTTTCTAAATGTACATATATTTTGATTATAAATACAAGCATTTTTAACTTTTTATCATAAAAAAAAATCAATGTCTCTTAATTCTGAATTTGTGTAGCACAAACGTAATATTTTATGGAAGTTTTCCTGCTCTAAGCAGCATTTTAATAACAGAGGGATTGTATGGAGTTCTCTAAAAAATTTTTTCTTATTACTGCAAAATTCATTTTTTGTTTCTAAGTTAATAAATAATTTCCTTGTTGTTTTTTTTTAAATAATAAATTTGTATATTACAGAATTAGAGATTGTATCCTTAGCAGTATTGTTTAGTAAAATTGATATTCTAAAATATGGATGTACTGATCTAGATTACATTTGTAGATATTTTTTTTCAATGTAGAACATATGTAAAATTCTCCCCAGGACTTGTTTTAAATGAACTTTTTTTTCTATGAGAAATGATTGATTTTAAGCTAGGGTGTCAAACTCAAAGGCTAACTTGTGTTAAACAAACAAGGTTTACCTTTAGGTAGGCCACAGAAAAAATTCACATTCTTAGAAACATAAGTTTATTTTGAATACATTATAATTAACATAAATAAAAGAACAAGAAAATTTAATGTTTATGTCCTGATACATAACATCTCTTTTCTGCTTCTATTTTTCAAGAATTTTTTTATTTTACTATATATTATTGTGTGCCAATATATTTTGCGGGCAGCAAGTTTGACACCCCTGATTTAAAGAATGTGAATATTGTCTCAAAATGATTAGTTACCTGTCTAAAGCTTTGTATCTCGTTGTCCTCAGACTATTGTGAAATGTAATATCACTTAAACAGCCTTGAAATCTTCCTATAATAAGGTTTTAAAATTTCAATATCTTTCACTGGACATGGTCTAAAGTCATGAGACTATTACAAATGTCTTTCATGATATTACTTCACATATTGAGAAACAGCTTTTTACTGTAGATTTTACTTGCATTTAGAACTTTCAAATTCTTTTAGGTAATAAAATATAAAATTACATATTTAGCTATTACTAATGTATGTATGATTAGTTTTGAAATCACATTTAAGAGAAATTTGATGTAACAGATATAATTGCATAATGGCTTTTTTATATCAATGTTTGTGTTTGCAATTATTATATGCAATTCATTCTAACTTACTTTTCTAGGGCACATATGTGTATTTTGATTTTGAAAAATGGGTGCAGAGAAAGAAGGAAGGTTTTACATTTGAATACAAGTACCTGGAAGATATAGACTTGAATTGAAAAAAAAAAAAAAAAGATGTATATGAATAATTCAGCTTTTAAAATGATTAAAAGTTTTTAAAGTTTTGTGAGAACTTTGAATCAAATACGGAATTATTTTTTTGCCTGTGTTAAAAACATGAAAATGTGTTAAATAGATTATAAAATTGAGAATATATGTATCAAAGTTTTGTTAAAATATTGTGTAATTTAAGATAAAAAGAAAGTTGGCAGCTAATTACTATGGTATTATAATTTTATTTTGAAGTTTTATTGTATTTCAGCTAAAAGTAAATGAGATTATTGAAATCTATTGCAATTTCATATTCAGTGCAAAATTTAGATTTTCTTCGAATTATATTACTATTTTCTGCTATGGGCATTAAATTTCTATTTTTCAACTATGTTAAAATGTCTTAATAAAGATTTCTATTAAGCATTGTTATTTATCTGATGTAACATCTCTTAAAATAAGGTTGAAATTTTATTTTAAGGTATATGCTTTAACTTGTTTCTTATTTGAGGAAATGAATTATTTTCAGTTGATTAAAGTGGATAAAAAAACATCAAAAAGGCTATTTTTTACTCATTTTATGAAGAATTGGTCAAATTTTGAAACAGTGAGCTTGAACTAAGAATCTAGTCTCATATTGCTATCTATTCCATGCTAAGATGTCCAGTAGCCAATGTTTTTTTCCTCTTTCAATGGATATTTTGTTTGATCTAAAAATTTATTAAATGAAAATTATTCTTTTAATAATTGGTAAAATATAATGAGATAATATTTAATGTGTATAAAATACAATTTTATACACATTAACTTTTTATTTGGAATTATTTAAAAATGAAAAGCATTGCATTATATAAAACGTTTCAATTATATTTGGAGAGCTCCATATTTTACTCATTAACTACTCTATCAAAATATTTATTTTCTAAAAATTGTGCAAGCTTTCTAACATGCAAAACTTTGTAAAAAAAATTGAGATGGATATATTAGTGAAATTATAGGGGAAAATATTTCACTGTGTCACATTGAAGTGTTCCTTATGCGGGTCTTCCTTTTTACCTGAAGTGAACAGGGTAATATGTACATAAAAAGTTTTGATAAATTTATTTTAGTTTTCTGTGGTATCTTGGCTGCCATTTGTCATGTAATGAATTTTCAAATATTCTTGTCATTATAAATTTATGCAAAAATTGATATTAAATTCATCTTTGCTACAGTCCTATATATAAGAATGAAGTTAAGTTGATATTTATGTAAAAGATTTTATTAGAATTAAAATTATTTTTGATGATAGCAACTTGTTTATTCTATTGATAATTTAATTGTTGAACTTGGTGCAATCAATTTATAATATAATTTTTATCAAAGTTTTTGAATTGTGATTATTTTTAATGCCTTGAGCAAAACATATTGTAACTTTGTTTTAGTCAACATGTATATTTGCATACAATGTTATTACTTTTGTATAGTAAATTTCATTTTATGTTCCACTAATATGCTGTGTCAAATTTTAAAAACTTGAAATTTTTCATGGCAAATTGTAAATATTAATTAATATTGGACAACCAAGGCTTCATATAATTTCTGTATTGCAAATAAAACTCATGATGCAATTTTTTTTGTTTGTTTTATTTTCTCTGTTAATAAGTGCAGTTATTATTTAACCTATAAGTTTGAATTTTTTAAATATCTAAATTCATACATGGTCATCTTGAATTATACAGAGAGACTCCAAGTAATCAAAATGCATTGATTTACTATTGTAATAGATTTAAAAATTAAACAATTAATATTGAGAAAGAAGGTTTATCAATTAATATGCATTTAACTATAAGGCAGTGGTCTTCAAATTATAAAGTGTTTTTGTGAAACCCCATATATATTCTTCATGTACTTAGAATATATCTTAAAATAATATTTAATGTAGATTATATAAAGACTTAAATATGGTATTAAAAATTAATACAATTTACTTATAATAATGTGATCCAAATGTCACCTACCTGTGCTTGCGTATTTTTATACAAACTGTTGGTTTTTATATTTTGCATTTAATTTACAACCACTCATGTTGAGAAGCATTATTCTGAATGGCAGTAAAATATTTATAGTTGTGTATTTTGCATGAATTTACAACCTAAAATTTAGATGTTATAGTTGATAAGTCAATTAAGGTGTCCTCTCCTTCATTATAGGTTTTTTCTTCTACAAATGAAAAAGGAGCAGTTTACATTCGTTAATACAATGTTCCTAATATAAAATTATTTCATGTAAACCAGGTTAGGAAATAAATATTCACTTTCTAGTAGGTTGTACATACAAAGGGAAAAAAGTTTAAATATTTCTTTTATTACAAAATAAAGTTACGTACAAATAAAATTCTTTTTAATGACTGGGACGAGCTTTACATACTTGTGGTTACACAAACTTATTTCCTTTTCGATTTTTTATTGTAAAACAGTTTTAAGGAATTTGTAAAAAGCATAGCTCGCGAAACATTTCAAACAATGACTAAAGTAAAAAATCTTAGTATAATCTATGCATGTAAACAGTTGTATTCATAGAATTAAATGCTGTTTAAGTGAGGAGTCCATAATATAATATAAGCATTCTGTATAGTTCTCATTTAGTATGGTATAAAAGTTTTAGAGGGAGGATTTAAATGAAAATAAGTTCTGAAAAATATTACGTACATTAATTTGTATTCTTTTTCATTACTGGACCATAATTCTAAATTTAAGTATCTTGCTAGACTAATATTATAGCTCTCCTCCAATGTATTAATATGAAATTATTCCCAAGCATTACTAATCACAGTGTATTTCGTTTGAATTTTCTACACCTCAACAAACTATTTTAATTGCATTATACTGATATTTTGCACTTGGCTTATGTCCAAAAAGTCATAGTATAAGTTTTCTTGAAATTCATTTGTCAATATTTCATAATTAACAAGGTCTTTTTACTCAAGAAATGCTTAAATCAATGTCTCATAATTTGGATAAGAAAGAATTTTTTAAAATCAACTACGTAGAATTTGTTATGTTAAAACATTCTCAATTTCATAAATATAACAGCATCAAATTCTGTTAGTTCTACAACAGGGGTGTCAAACTTGCGGTCCACAACAAACATTTTTGCAGCCCTGCCCAGCACACAATAACATTACTCCTGAAATAGGAAAGAATAGAAGAGTGTCAAAATGTAAACATTAAATTTTTCTTCTTTTATTATAAGCTTACGTTTCTATCAATATATATATACATTTTTTTGTGGCTCACCTAAAGTTATCCTTGTTTGACACCCTTGCTCCACAACATCATTAAAAAATGTTAAAGATTCATTGGATACTGCATTAAAATTGAGACACTTATCACCATGAAATGAGGTTTATTGCATAGAAAGTAACAAAACACTCTATACAGCATTTTAAGTTAATTTAGAAGAAAGACAAGTAAGCTTCCAACAAAAAATCTCATCACATGGATATGTCAACCACAGTAGCAAAAAGAAAAATCTTCATACTGAGCATTTTTCTTTGTTAAGAAATGTATATAAACCACACATGTCAATATTTAACAGATTTCCTATTATAGTTGATGACTCAATAAAAACTAGATATATTTGACTTTGATTGCAGAATTATTAAAAAGAAAATTACCTATATCCTCATATATACACTGTATTTGATTAATTTAGTTTTTGTAGTTAATTTAAAAATATCTGCTGAAAAAATGTATTTAATGATATGATCCAAAAAAATTTTCAATTTCATATTTGACAATTTTAGAATTTCCTATAGCAGTCATAAATTCCTTTATAGTCCCATAGACTAAATCATATTCAACATATATGGGATTAAAATTAAATGATGCAAAAATATAATTACAAGGTTATACAGATTTCATGTTTCAAAAATTAACTGTACAAAGTTCTTAAAAACAAATGAACATTATAGTTTCATTTGTTATTCTTCTAATGTTTCAATACAATATTTTTCATGCCTCTGTTTTTCTGGCATTATCTTCTTTTTCTTTTGTATAGCATCTAATAAGAATAGTATGTTTTCAACGCCTTCACAGTCTTCCATCTGAAACATTAAAGAAACAAAAAGCTATTTGATTTATAAAATAACCTGTATATATATACACACACTATAATATTTTAATTATTATATCAATACTTTTCAAAACTCTGAATGCATGAATATTTAATTAATCAAAATGCCTTACAGTTGTGTAGTGTTTGTAAATAAATTAGGGAAGTTTTCTAAAAGTGATAAATGGACTATTATGAGAAAATGTTTAAAAAACAGCAAAATAAGTCATTATATCCACATCAACTTTTTCACAAGTATCCTTTTAGGAGTTATTCATTTTTGTATATTAAATGTTATATTCGATTGACTGGATTAATTGGATAGGTAAAAAATAAAGCATAAGAAGGTAAAAGTTCAACATCCAATTCTTTATAAGTATCCCCCCCCCCTTTAAAATATAAACCAAAAGCTATATT
>BMAV01008691.1:166449-198492 GCA_019973955.1 Trichonephila inaurata madagascariensis | reverse complement strand
AAACACATATATGTATAAACATGTTCACTTTAGGGAATAAGTTGACTTTAGTGTAGCTTACACTTTGATACTGGTATATTTCATGCTCATAGTAAATTAATATTTCAAAACAATTGATTGCAATAATATTAATCAGCATTAATTTGAGCATTGAGATATTACTTTTTTTGTCATGTTTGTAATTGAGTTTTCATATATAGCAACTGTATAACTTATTAAAGGACACACACACTACACAATGGTAAAAATGAAAACTAAGAATGCATCATAAATACTAGGAATTTAATAATATTTTTCAAATGCCATAAAAATTAAAATCTATGAGGTCAATACAATTTTAATTGGTTTGGAATGCTAACTTATGTAGCAGAAGGATAGATAAATAAGGTAAAGTCTAAGAAAACTAAAGATTAAAAAAAAGCATCCACTGCTCTATAACAAAACTCAGGAAAATTTTAAAAAATTCTCAAAAAATAAGAAATTAACCCTGAATTGCTGGATCAAATGAATGAGAGTGGGCAATTGTTTTTACTTGAGGGTCACATTGAGGAAACGAAGGATGCACCTTTTAAAAATTATTGTATTCATTAGTAAACTTTGTATTTCAGAAAAGGTATAAAATATACCATAAAAAACAATATAAGTTAAATAAAAATTTTAGAATCAGTTGAATTTATGCTGTCATTATTTCTGTCTTAGCGGGCTGTAAAAAAAAAAATCTTTGCAAGCCACTATTTGCCCACTCCTGGTCTAAAAAGGCATTTTGAAAGAGGTTAGGTTATAAGCTGGTGGAATATTATGAAATTCATTGGAAATTGAGAAATTTATTTTTGAGGATTGCCTTTAATGTAAGGCAATGTGGATTCGACATTTAGATTCTAAAATAACTTTCCCTTAGAGGTACTAGGGAGGCTTTACTATTTGACAAAGAAATCTTTGCAGAACATACAATTTTCTTGGATATGCCATGGCTGCTCTCCCCAGATAAAGATATACAGCATGAATAGCTGAATGATTTTATATTTTATTTTTTAGTAAAGGTTAAAAAAAAGTCTGTTTTTTTTATACGCATACTTAACTTTGTGTACCTAAAATCAGTTCTAAGTACTTATATTCTTTTTTGCCCAGGGGACAAATTGGCTGAAAATTTAGATACTTTTAATGAATGAGTTGCACCCTCTAATGCTCGTTATTTGAAGTGAGCTGTTGAAAACAAAGGACTGAGAACTGTTGAAGGAAATTGAACAGATGTGTAACGAGGTGAGCGAGCGGAATGAGTTGTGTAGCGGTTTTTGTAGAAAATATATTTTAGTTTAGAAATTATACTTGTAAATAAACGTTAGTTGTCTACCAAAAGAAACCTCTTTACTGTCAACTTCATAAGAGCCTCTCATTTAATAAATAACGATCACATGGATCTACTAAGAAAACCACATTATGGCACCCCCGGGTGGCGGGTTGATTGGAACGGCAACAAAAAAGCAAAGAGGTAGACAAAGATTTATTATTTTCCGTTTTGAAGATATAATGCATGAAGATTTGATATCTATTTTGAATATCTGATTGATCAATTTTAAGCATTGTATGTATTGAATATACAAAGTTTAGAAGATTTAAACTAATAAGATAGTAGAAATGGAAATAATAAAAAGAAACAAAACCGTTCAAAGAGCTTCATTTACCAGAGCATATAATAAATTAGAAAGCGCATTAACTGACCATAGCATTAAGTATGACAAAATCGAAATGTGCTTAGAATGGTTTAAACAAATAGCAGACTTTTTAGAAATAACTCATAACAGTTATTTAGATGGTTTACAAGGAGAAAAATAAATGAATTTGAAAATGAATTTATTATGATTGAAGAATAGCAAGAAAAATGTTTGAGAATTCCGCTACAAGTTAAGCGTGCATTGGAGCACTTGAAAAAGATTACGAAGGAAAACGAGACTGCTTTTACCAATAATGGCTTGCAGTTACAAAACGATAAATTCCTGAAAACATTATGCCAATGACTCCCCGAAGTAGAACTTTATAAATTTGGAGGAGACTTAAAAGATTGGCTAACATTTTGGAACCAATTTAAAAAAGTACATGAAAATAAGAATATGACAAACGCGGATAAATATCATTATTTAATTCAGTCAATGAAATTAAAATCAGAATCTAGAGTAATCGTAGTCTTTTCCTATAACTGATGAAAATTATTCTTTAGCTTTAGAAAGTTTAAAGGAAAGATATGGTAGAAAAGATTTGTTAATAGATTTTTATGTAAGAGAGCTGTTAAAGCTTGTTTTGAACAATGCAAATAGAAATAAAAAGTGATTCCTTGAGTAGTTTATATAATAAATAAACTACTCAATTGAGAGCATTGAGCTCCTTAGAAGTAAGTAACTTCCGAAATGTGTGGGGTAATATTGTATCTTCTTGTTGAAAGTTCATTAGCCATAAATGTGTTACGTTCATTCGAACGACAAAGAAAAAGTCTGGAAAATGAATTAAATTTATCAAGTCTTGATGCAGTAATTTATTTTTTGAAACATGAAACTCAAACTGAAGAAAAAATCCGGTTAAGCAGAACAGACATATTTCATTTTCCCTCAGAGCGAAAAAATGCTGCACCAGCGAATTCTCGAGATCGGAAACCCTCAGCAGCTGAATTTTAAAGCCATAAATCAAATGATGACAATACTTGGATTGTCTAAAGAATCATGAAACTCAAATGTGCAAGCATATTTTATTCCTTTAGATCAGGGGTGTCCAACCTAAATGACCTTGCGGGCCACTTCGGAAAAACATTATAATCTCGTGGGCCGCACATAAAAATATGTACCCTTATATCAGATTTGGAAACAAAAAACATTTATTGGAGTGAAAATTTAAAACAAAATGAATTATTATTATTGTTGTTTTCATTATTTTTCATGTATTCAGATATAAATAATATAATAATGTTTGTAAATATAATAATGAAATGATCAAATGTTTAAAATATTACAGTTGCCATTTTCTTGAAAATAACAAGTGTTCCTTTTGAATTGATCTTTTGTTACTCATTGATGAAATTTGACTGTGCTGTCATTCACAAACGATTAAGTATACATTATTGCCCTTTATCTTAACCATCCTGAACACTTCTTTTAAACTTTAAAAAACATCTCTGACTGACTTTTACTTTTTGGACACTGCAAACAGAAAAGGAGGAGGAGGAGAAATGAATGTCGCATACACAGAGAATCATGCACCATCCATAGAGTAAAGTATATGCATAATGCGATTCGGAATTTATTAAAAAAGTAATTTATTTTAGTAAAATCAAATGTAACTGTTTGATAAAATATAAATCTAATTTAATCTAAAGGACATTTCTATTATCAAAAAGAATTTATTTTAAAACATGAACACAGGTAACAGGCAAATACATTGTAGATTTATATAAAAATATAAATTTCCCCTCAAATAAATTTCAAAATGAAAAACCTGATATTTAAAATTTTTAAAAAAAAGAGTCGGCGGGCCACATGCGGCCCGCGTGTTGGATACCCCCGCTTTAGATGAAAGACAGTGATTAAAAAGAAAGGTTCATTACACATTTGTTTAACGAAAAGTCATTTAGCAAAATTCTGTTCACCTAGTATTAAATGTAATATCTGCTCTAAAAGACATTTAAAATCAATGTGTCTTAACTTGGAAGGTAAGAAATTGGATCAAATACCAAAACAAAGTACTAATAATGTAGACTAAAGGGTTACAGATACTTTGTATTTGCACACATGTGCAAAGCATGAAGAGTTTTTACAAACTCTAGTAGTAATTACTAAAGGAAAAAAGACACAACGTAAGGCTAGAGTTATTTTAGATACAGGTTCACAAAGATTTTACATTAAAAAAAATCTACCGCAGAGGAGTTAGGTTTTGAAATTCAGAGAGAAGAATTTTTGCACGCATTATTTGGGGGTTGGAAAACTTAAATACAATGGCATAATAGTTATAAAATTTATCTTTATAGCCTTGATGGTGAATATAGTTGTAGTTTAGATGCTTTAGATCAAGATATAATTTGCCACGGCATAGCTAACGTTAGGTATGGACCTTGGATGAGGGAATTAAAGCAAAAGAAAATATTTATAACTGACTTTCAAAATAGTTTAGAATCCATTGAAGTACTTTTAGAAGCTGACGTTGTTGGAAAACTATTTACGGGTAAACAAGAACAATTGACATCTGGATTAGTAGCCATGGAGACTAAATTAGGTTGGACATTAATGGAAAAGGTATCTCAGTTACAACATCAAAATGTGAATATGACTGTGGCTAGTATACTAAACGGAAAAAGTTGCGAGTCCCCACAGGATGAACTTTTTAAGTTGAAAGAAGAAAGTGACAAAACTAAAATTACTTTTGAACACAAATTATCTGAACTACAGAAGAAAAATGAGGAATACTAAGTGTTGTTAAAGAAAAGAATATTGCTGTTAAATAAAAAGAAGAAATCAACATATGTCATGAAAAACAATTTAAATCTCAAAAAGAAGAGTTTAATCCAGAATTAAAAAATGAAGATCAGAAATTAGCTGAAATTCTAGAAAATAATAAGTTTTCTGAAGTTATAAGTGAAGAATATGTTACCAGTGAAGAAAAGATGAAATGTTGCTTGATCTGCAAAATCAATTAAAGACTAAAGAGACTGAACTAAATTTATCTAGTCAAGTAAAAAAGTTAAACCAAGAACTAGATGAAACGATGGAAAATAATAAAGAATTAAAAATATTGCATGAAAGGAAGTTATTGTCTTCTAAGGAAAGTCATGGAAAATCATCTGAATTGAATAAGCTTCTAGTGATTACAGAAAAAGAACTTCAACAGAAAGAAAGTGAAACAAACTCCTTAAGAAATATGGTTAAAGAAAAAGAACATTAATTTGATGAAATTAGCCAAATGATTGATACATCATTGAAGCAGCTTGATTGGACAAACATTCGAGGCTAACCAAACAAGATGGAAGAACGCCCACCATCTGCCCCATGGTGGGGAGGATTCTGGGAAAGGCTCAATGGTATCTTAAAAGAAAAAAGTTAGGACAAACAAGACGTGAAATTGAGAACATGCAAAGGAACTTACTCACACCTATCCATGAACGGTATCCTTCTGAAGTCACTGAGTATGAGTGCTATGAATATTAACTTAGACTTGAAAAAGAAACATCCTTTGAACAATTTTAGTATTCTAATTTTTTGAGTTCATATTGAAGTAATTTTTATTGCTGATATTTACTATGTATTTTATTACTTGTGGAATATTTACTTTATATTTTAGTTTGAGATTTTGAATTCTGTTAATGTCTTTTTGTATCACTATTCAGATAATTGTATGCTACTAATTGTACTAAAAAAGTCAACAAAGAACAAAGCAAACTGAAAATATACTATTTTCAGTTTGTTTAGTTCTTTGAGTTTTCTCCAAGAAATTCTAAAACTCAAGCGGGAAGAATGTTGCACCCTCTAGCACTTGCTATGTGAAGCAAGCTATTGAAAACAATTGACTGAGAACTGTCAAAAGAAATTGAACAGACTTGTAAGAAGGCGAGCAAGCGGAATGAGTAGTGCAGCGGTTTTTGTAGAAAATAGTTTTTAGTTTATAAATTATACTTGTAAATGTAACATTAGTTGTCTACCAAATGAAACCTCTTTGCTGTCAACTTCATGAGAGTTTCTCATTTAATTAATAATGATCACATGGATCTACTAAGAAAACCACAGAATGAATAACTTCTACTTTCTCATAAACAGGAGACAAGCATTTGCGGATATATTGACTTTAATTTTCCAGTCAACTAGCTAGAGCTCTAGCAATGAGACATACGAATACCAGGAAGATAAATTGATGGAAAATCCTCTTATGTGATTACAGCCAGTGGCGTAACATACACCCTCGCATTGGAGGAGGGGGGGGGGGCAGGGTTTCAACGCCTGTGTGATGCCAAGTATGCAGCCCTTCAGAAGATCCGGCTTGGGGCACAAAACCTGACTTTGCAGGGGGGCTAATATTCTCTGTTATGCCACTGATCACAGCAGTAATGTCCATGTACTTAGTTAACTGGGATATGACAGTTTAAGAAAGGTATCATTTACATATAGAAGTTGAAAAGAATCAATGTACCAAGTATGTTGTGTAAACGTTTGTTTCCTGTAAAAAACTACTTCCTGCAATTACTTAGATGCTCCAAAAGTTTTAGCCAAAGCACATCAATCTAGCATTATACCACTCAGCATAAGCAGTATTTCAATAGCAGCAACAATCATATTATATTACCAGAACTGCAAATTTGCTTGAATCCCCCAACCCCCCGGGAGAAAATTAAAATGGTTGTTATATTTTATGAACTCCTTTTACTTTCATAATTAACCAATATCTAAACTTTTTTCAATAAATAAATAAAATAACAATAGTATCCATAATACAAAACAAAAGAAAAAAGCAAAAAAAATAAATAAATAAAAAACACACACACAAAAAAAAGAAAAAAAAAAAAAAAAAAAAGTACCTGCTTTGAAGTGTACTCTTGCAATTTTTTAAACAGATTCCTGTTCTTTTTATCTTTGGAAAGCAACAATACTCCCATATGAGATTGGATAGTTAAAAATATCCAATTGAAGAGCTAATGACAATAAATATATTAAATATTTTTAAAATAAATGTAGAAAAAAATATAGCAAATTTTTTAAAAAAAATTAACTGAAAATAATAAAGTTGCATAAGCAGAACTGCAAAATTATACCTGTAAATCAGATGGAATTTTTATATTTGTAGAAGTAAAAGAAAATTCATTATTTAAAAATGATAACAGTATTTCCAGTATTATCTGAAAAAAAAAAAAGATTCATTTTAAAAAAATCAAATTACATGATACTAGAAATAAAATACTTAAAAATATGCAATACAAAAAACATACTAGTGTATCATCTAGATTCAATTTCTTCAAATATTTCACTAAAAAGGCTTCACTATATGAAGCAGAAAAAACAGCACATCTGTAAAAAATGTAAGGAATTCAAAAAAAAGAGAGAAATTAGATTCTTTAACATGAAAACCTATCAACATTTCATATATATCTATTTTTTCCATAAGCAGTTAAATAACTGCTTTAGAAAAACATGCACCTTAATACAGAATGAGATTTGACAATTTGATATTGAACAAAATATTTTCTTCCATTTAGAAAAGTTTTATTTATATTTAAATGTTTTCAAAGTACTTTTTTACAAATTTTCTTAGTCTTATTAACCAAGCAATATTTTATTTGATAAGTTTTCTGTCCAAAAGAATCCATAGTTTTATTTGTTCTTGTTTTTCATGAACATTCTTCACTTATTTATCTCATTTTTTGATATTCAGTCCCAAAGCCTACTGCAGCTGAAATAAAAATTCATGCCTTGGAATTTCTTATCCCGTTTTTTTAACCCCTTAACTGCCAATTGAAACGTGATTCACTCCCCAGTGCCACACCATTTTTCACATAGGCATGTGTATGGGGTGTATTGAAGGGGAGGGAGGAGAAAAATAAAATAAGCAAATCCTTCTTTGCAATAAGTATTTCTTTCAAAAACACTGCCAAGGTCATTTTATTGCATTCCAAAGCCTTCAGAATCATTTTTAAAAATAGCAGCGCAAAGAAAAGATCTTACTTTGAAAAGACATATGTATACGTTGGAGGCAGTTAATGCACTTGCTAAGCCAGATAAATATATACGCTGGCAGCACTTAAGGGGTTAACATAAGATTCAAGTATTTATTCCAGTTACATCGAAGATATTAAAATGTACACTATATTTTCTGGCTATTTGATTAGTATTCTTGCGCTATAAAAAACTATCTCTGGTATAAAAGGTACTTTTTCAATTTCAACAGAAAAATGCATTGAACTAAGTATCACTAATTTTAAATTAGGTTTAGCTTTGTAAACTGTAAGAATAAAATTATTTTATCTACATAATATTATTGAGAAGGATGCCATACTATTCTTTGCATGTTTCATCGGTTCTGATAGCTATCTTTTATGTATTATTATCAATGTAATTATAAAATAATTCCAGAAATGCATCTTCCTGAGAATATAAATGTAAATAACATGAATTATTCAAATGGTTGAATGATTGCTCATGGTAGACTAAACAGACCATGAAATTTTTTCATCAAGTAAAGAATTAAAAAGTTATGAATATTGTATGTATAATATAGAAAAAGTTAAATTACATGCCAATACAGTAATGTTGCATAAGAGAAATTCTACATGAAATTTCAAAAATGGAAATCTAATCATGCATGGTAGGTTTAGCGTTAAAAACAGTAAGATCCAAAACTTTTAAGTTAGATGAGAAATGTCATACCTAAGTCTGTAATGACAAAGTAAAATAATTATGGAATTCAAGATAGTAAGTATATCACACATATTTCAATTAAAAACTCCTTTCCTAGGAGAAAATTCAAATTAAAGACCTCAGTTACAGGATGAGTGCAATCAAAAAAAGTTAATACAGACTCTCAGGAAAATGGTGAGAAATATTAATACTGTTCAAAGTTTAATATTTTCCTGAATATTTTTTAAACTTTTAACATATATTTGGTTATAAATGGAGTAGTAATATTTGTTTAACCTAGCACAAGAGGAACAATCAATTTTTTCTGATGCTGATGTTTAACAATTTATCTAACTTTTTAAACAAAATTTGTTACTTAAAATATTTACATCAGGAAGTGAGTTTTTGATTAGTGGCTCACATGTGCATTTTCCTGGCAAAGTCTTTGATCACAGTAATGATATCAAAAAGGCTATCTTGAGTTTGTCAAAAAATAAGTAGCATCTTGTTAGTCAATTAGCTTAATTTGTGTATTTGTTTCTTACCATAATGGAAAAATTTGAAAATGAAATTTATGACGAATTATCAATTATTCCAAGTGATTGTAAAAGTATAAAAAACTTATGTGAGGGTAAGTTATGATGTTGAAAAAAATGATATTGTTCTTCATAAGAACAATATCATTCTTTAAAAATGTTACGGTTCTCAAACATAATTTATATGAAAAAAAAAGTGATAATTCTGAGTTAGAAGACACTGATATTAGTGTTGTGTGAAATGATATTGATACACCAACATGGTTTCAGAATACTTTAAAAAAAATTCCACTATAAATACACATATATCTTAAGATCCCTAAATAACTCAATTTAAATAAAAAGTTGTTGGAATTTCTTGTGAGGTTTCTTTCTCAAAACTAACTAGAAGTAATTTTGTGTCAACTTTTACTAAAAGTTTAACTACCCCCTCGTTCTAGAAGAAATAAGGTACACAGATTAATATATCAAGTAAGGGTTTTGTATGGGCAAAATAGAAAGTTAGTTGAGATTTTCACTACAAGTGTGAACTTTCATTGATTCAGTCAGCTAATTAGCAATACCAAAATTCAGGTACTTTTCAACAATTAAAAAGCAATTATCATGATGAGAATTTCATTGAGAGTTGGGTTTGATTTTTCTATTCAGAAGTAGTTTCCTCTCTATCTATTTGGAGACTAATCATCAGAATATTTGTAATGTAGCTTACAGATGTTTTTTTTAAAATTACATCTTGAGTTTTGTGTCATGTCAAATAAAAGTCAAATTTTACGTTTCAAACTCCTGAAGTTAGATGGTCAGACTTTGGAGGGATTGTTAGTCTAATGGTAAAAGGTTTTAATGGAATAACACAGGAATTGTACAATTAAAGCAAAAAGTTCAATTTTTGCAATATTTCACCAATAATTTCATCAAATGTAGAAAATTTTGATTAATTTCCAAACCAGGAACAATACAGTTTAAACTAACAGTTATAAGATATTTATGCAGTCCTTGTAAAAAATAACTTATTTTTTTATCCTAATGAATAATATAGTTTGCAATAATCTATAGGAATTGGTTTATAAAATGCCCATTTATAAAGTCAATAAATTTGTCAGCTTGAATTACATTATTAACCTTCTGTGTTAATTATTTTAAACAAAAGAAGCTTAATTTTTTTTTGTGCAAAATTTCAAATCTTTATATTAAATCTACAATATACAATTTTTTTTTATATAAAAGAGTTGTTTTTAGTCAATATAAAGTAAAATAATAAAAAAATGAACATGAAATCATAAATGGGTACAGTGCAGGTTGCACGGCTAAATAGTCGCAAAAAATGCATCCCTGCGGAAATCACAGGTTGGGCAAATTTTGTTACTTGTACATTGCTTGTGGAAATCGCAGGGTGCACAGCGAGAGGGTTAAAGTATTTAAAAAAAAAAGAAGCTTTTTGGCAAGAGTTAAAATTTATGGTTAAAAACAAAAATTTTAAAAAAAGGATACAATACAACATCTGGATCAATATTTGATTTCTTCTTTTTGAATTTACATCTGTAAATACAAAATTAGAAAAACTTATAAATGAAAGGAAAGAAAATCCAAAGTATACATTTAAATCTTGATATAACAGTAAATTTCATACTAAATACTACATCTACTTTTACTCCAACATAAATATCCATGTAAGGTTGACACATTTTTCCCAGTTAAAGAAATTTTACAAGTGAACTTCACAAGTAAAAGAATTTTTTTAAAAAATTTTACACACAAAAATCTAATATTGCATACAATTAAAAAATTTCAAAAATGTGAATATTGTGTCATGAATAGAATAAATACTCTCATAATACAAAATAAAACATTGCTCTTAATAGGAGAAAATACAATCTCTAAATCATGACATAGGTATTAAAAGTAGGAGAGTTGAATTTTTTCCCTAGGTGAACTTGTATCCCTGTTCATTGATTTAAAGATGTTTATCTTTCATGTACAGAAAATACTATAAACATATTTACAGGATACAAAGAATGAGAGAATGGAATACATTATATTAACTTTAAATTAAATATTGTATGCAATAAATAGCACAAAGCAAAACTTTGCCCCTAGAAAAAATACAAACAAAAATAGCCATTTTTCACTTCCAATTTTTCTGCTGGCTTATTCCATACCAAGATAAATTAAGAAAAGAGCTTGTATCCCTTTTGTAAATTTATTTTTTTAAACCTAAAATTCTATAAAATTGCATCTGTTGGAATTAATATAAGTGGTATATGTATTACAGAAATCGATACTTTTCAGACAGATATATGTTTCCTTTACAACTGAAAGGAAATATTGAAAAACTCATAATAATGTTAGATGCTACAGTTATTGGCATTTTAAAAAATAAACTTAAAATATTTTTTTGAAATTCTTTCTACCAATACTCGTTATTTTTAAAAGTTAGTAAATTAATCCTTGTGGCAATATTTATTACTTCAACTAAAATGCCTTTAAAAGTTTAATTTTCAATAAATTATAAAAAATGTGCACAGTAAAAATAAATTATGTTATAAAATAATAAATTCTTGTAATTGATATTTATACACTGCTCTTTCAGATAAAGTATATACATATATATATATATTTAGATTGCATCCCAACATTTAAAAGCAAAACATCAATTTGCAAATTTTATAACTGATGATTTGGCAAAAATCACTGTAAAGTGTGATTGACAGGAATTGAAGTAATCTTGTAGATCTTTTTTAGAATTAAAAAGATACACCTTTTATAGTATTAATTAAAAATTCTGAATTGATAAAAAGTATTGCTAAATAACTAAGCAATTATTGCTATGCTTTCATTTCTAAGGCTAATTTAAAATGTCTATTTCAATCCATTTTCTATAAATATTAAAAAAATTGATATTACATTTTTTAACATACCATTTTAAAAAAAATTATCTTTAAAAATATATTGCATGGATATTTAATTATTGTTGACAATAATCTGTGATATACAACACAAATTAAAATATATTCACAAAAAATTAACAAATACAAAAACACTAATACCTGATTGCTAAACGTAGCAAGTTTATTAATTCTGCTTCCGGAATAAAATTCAAGTATGAACTTTTTTCCATTAATCTAGAAAAAAAATGTATTATTAGAAGTATAATTTAAAAGCAATTTCCATGAATAACTAACAATTAAAAGAATACTTTCATTCTTTAAGTACAATGTTACTCTTTCTCTCATTTTTAAAAATTTTACATACAATTTTAATTTTATCTTAAAATTTAAAGCTAATCAGTACCTTTTTCAAAAAAATTTTTTGGAGACAGTTACAGTAAAAATAATTTATGTTTTATATTCAGACTATATTATTAAGTTGATTCTGTAAGAAAAAGTTTGACCAGACATTGTTTAACAATTTTTAAAAATTCAGAATTTGTTAAATTTTTTCAAATTTTCATAAAATGCTCAATTTTTAAAATTTTTTAGTCATTTTAAGTTATTTGAGTTTCTTATATTATTGCAAACAAAAGTTAGAATGGATTTGAAAATCTATTCACTTGTTGACTTTGAATAATTATTTTTCTAGAAAAACCTGGAAAAAACATGAAAAATTTTAAAATAGTAACTTTAGCATTTTTTAAAAAAGTAACTAAAGATCTGTCCTAAATCCATACTAACTTTTATAGAATATACGTTTGGGAGTGGACACAAAGAATTTTAAGGCTCTATGAAGAACAGAAAAAAAGCCTTAGGGATTAGAAAATACTTATACCTTCAAAATTAAAAGTCTGAGAAAAAAGCATTTAAAGTTTGTAAAGGCATCAAACAAATACTTATAATGCCCATCAAGCTCTAATTTTTTAATGTGTTATTTTCCAATGAATATCATACATTAAAACACTATTTTAGTTAAGTATGACTGAAAATAATTTTTTTTTCATTCAAAATATATTTTTGCATAATATTGATAGCATTTGTTATGACAGTTTATTTAGCTTAATCTTAACCTAATATTTCCACAAAAGTTTTGAAACATAAAACATTTATGTACGAAATAATGATACTAACTTAAACTACAAATAACCAGGTTTGTTCATAAAATTTAACTTTTTCATTTTTAAATTGGGCAATTTAGGAAGTTTTAGCTCTTGTTGTACAACTTTAAAATACTAAAATATAGTACTACAATATGTTTAGTATAATTTTGTTTGGTAATCAAAGAAATATTCAGTTTTTCTGCAATACTTGAATTCGGAAGTGTAATTGCAGTACCAGCTGATGAGACTGATTTTTAGATACATCATTTTCAGTAGTAATCCATCTCTTCGAAATATTGTTACTCACAGCAACCTGAAAACGTTTTGGCCATGACATTTTCTCAACAGGAAAAAATTAATGATGAAAAAAGAAGTTATGTAAACTTTTTTTAAAACAAAAATTGGCTTTGAAATCAATTTGAATTAAGTAACTATGAGAACTCAACAAACTCAAAACATAATCAAGCAGAAATGATTTTAGTAATGAAAATTGAAATTAATAAACATTTCACACTAAAAGAATTGATAGTGCTCAAAAATATTTTCAAGGAATTCAATTTAAGAGTTGGAAAATCCTTTAAAATGAAACTGAAGCCATAGCTCAGAATACTTCAAAGAAGTTAAAAACTAATTTGTTAACAGATCTGAAATTTGGCGGCAAGCTTCTCAATGATATGGGCAACAAGAAAATGCAAAAGAAATTTGTAGGGGCCTTAAGGATGTGTAGCCTTAAAGGATGATTACATGAAAAATTAATTTTAAAAAGATATATATTTCAATATTAAATTTTTTTTTTCTTCTTCCCCTTTACAGATCATAAAAATAATTGCTAATTAAATTACATTATACATAAAAAAAAGGAAGAAAACCATCTTAAGTACAAATGTTTTTCTCACCAACCTTTCAGCAAACAATTCTGTAGAATCTACAGAACTTTGTTTATTTTCTGAAGTATCCATTTTTTCCATGAAGTTCTGCTCAGAATTTGACAGTTGAATTAACTAGGGGAAGAAGGATAAAAAAGTAATATAGCTTATGTTTACAAAATATATCTAACAAGTTTTAAAAAATAACTACATAAGTAGCAAAAATGTCTTAATTTTTTTCTGCAATAAATATAATTTTGCTTCAGACTGCAGACTTTTCAAGCCTTTCTTCTGTTTTACCCTGGCTAAAAAGGTTATAATTTATACAACTATACACTAATATCAATGTATACCTAAATAATTTTACATAAAATAATATACTTAATATAATAGATAAGCAACAGTAGGGTAAACAAGATACCTCTCCATGGTTGAAGGAAAATTCTTGCACTTTTAGATCAGATACTACAAATCTCCCAATTGCAGCTGCTAAAGTGGAATTTTCTAAATTAAACGGGACTTCAATCAGTTTACCATCACTAGAATATAGGACAGCAGAATCTATGACAGAAAGCTGCATTTGCAGAAACATTAATTAAACATGAAAAACTAACAAATCATTAATGTGGGAATAATAGTTTTAAATATATGTTAGAAGACATTACTTTGATTTCACTTGATGTCTCATTTTGCAGTACTTTTTTTGCTTTCAAAACTTTATATTTAGCATCCCACATTTCCAAGCATGCTTCTATAAAAAGTAAAAAGTTGTAGTAGCAATCAGATACAATGTAAATATAAAAAAAAGCAACATTTAAGAATGATTATTTCTAAACTTTATGAACAGATCCATACATTAAGCATTAAAACTACCTTTTTGTTTAGGAATAGATTTCATTATTGCTAAATGATTAGAACTCATACAATCAATTGCAAATGCATGATTTTCAACATCTGAAAGAGTCAGCAAAGTAGATTCAACTTGAGACTGAAGATCATAATTTAAAACTAAACCACTAGACCCTGAAAAAGACAAATGAAATTACAATTTTCTTACGACATATATCTCAATACATACATATTGAAACATAATAAGTAAAGAATAATCAAGTTTTACTTAAAAACAACATAAGATCTTCAAATAAAAAAAAATTAGGATAAATAAATAAGGATATAAGCAGAATTATAAATACATTTCTTGCATTTATAATTCTGCTGTTTATATTAACATATTTTGCTTCAAACAAATTCTTATCCTGCAGGAATGTAAATAATCTAAAATGAAAAGTCTTATGTGCAAGTGTACCGGGCTGACAAATAAATCATTGAAAGAAGGAAAATCCAAGCTTGAAATATCACATAAGCACATACATAAACAATGTTTTATATTCAAAACACATCAAATTGTAATTTTTTATAAAAACAAATGAAGCTAGAAAGTGATTTAGAGTAAGTATATAAGCAGTCTTGATGCACATGCTTGAATTTTTCCTGCCTGCATAAGTTGTCACTTGCCAACAGACTGCTGATAAGAGAAAGTGTAAGTAAATATTGTTGGACTTTTGTTATTGAAAACAAAATAACAGAAATACCTGAACAACACTACAGAATTAAACTTTGTGTAAAGCTTGCAATTCCCAGGAATAAGAAACCACCAGAAGGGAGAAGGAAATTCCCACCACAGAAGTCACTGTGACAGAATCGTTGGGAGAAATGTTAACTAGGGAAATCTAAGGACTGACTATTGTGAAGGAAATTAGAGCAAGATTGCCGTATTTGAGTGCAAGTATGTTTTTATGAAGAAAAATTGGATATTTTCAATACAATTTCAGTGGTAACACATGTACTGTTTTAGAGTAATCAATGATTTTAAATTAAAATTTTGAGATACAATTCACAATTTTCAAACATCAATATCCATTTGAATAAAACATATGAAAACAGCTCATTTTATTTAAAGTATTTTCTGTTTTTGTTTTCCAATCAAAGAAATCTAGAAATAGAAGTACCATAACATCTGGTGTACAATGCACACTTTTAACACACAAAATAAGATTGAAATGTATGGGTGTGTGGTATGGGTATAAAAATGAGAGCTTAAAAAAAAAGATGAACATTGGAAAAAATAAAGACTTCTCTACATAGATTAAAATACTGTTTATTTAAAAGTTTATTTTTATTAAAAGAAATGACATTTCTTATGAACTAACTTAAAGGATTGTAATTCTAGAAGTAAACTATTTTTTTTTTTTTTTTGTAAAGCTTTGAATAATACCTTGAATAAACGACTTCAAAACATAAAAGCATTGCACACATACATTTCAGATTTTTTTGCAAAAAGGGGGTATGCGTTTTACAGTAAATATACCAAAAAATGAAAAATTGCAATTTGAAAGTATGGATGTGTGTTATACGCCAGATTTTATACAGTACTTAATTATGAAAGAATCTTTACATACATATAAAATTCAATATAAAATAACTCGTTCATCCTCTAGGGCATATCCTAAAATAAATATTTCTGCATAAAAAATTCATGCATAAAATGTTTTCAGAAGTCACACTATCTCATGAGAAATTTCTTTTCCCAATATTTCTACCTCTCTTTCTTTTTAATGTTTTTTTTTTTATTTCACAGAATGTATAAAACTTTAGATTAACTAAACACTAATGAATTACCCAATTTGTACACCTTTTTTACTTTCTATTTCCTATATTGTATTTATTCAAATCTAAGCCGTACCTTTTTTCCAACATTAATGTTATTGAAAGTTGGGTGCAGCTTAGCATCCAAAGAGGAAAAATTCATTAGATGACAGAAATTGAATATAATTAGAGCAATTACAGGTTTATATATGTATTTAATTTTTTATCAATACTGGTAAAGTAAAGGAATTATTCACTTATTTTAGTTCTCATTATATATATTTTTTAAATTTCATAAATATTTGGATATTGATAAACGTTCAAATTCTATTGTAAATTGCTTTCTGAAGGCAAGTTTTGTTTTAACATATACTGATCAATAAATACAATCCATTATTTTAAATTTTGAGCAAAATAGTATATCTCTTATGTATAAAACTTTTTATGAAATTCATAAACATACATAGACATTATTACAACTTTAAAAATAATGTTAAATAAAAAAAAAAATCCAATTCTTAGCAAACTTACAGATTGTAATAAAGGAATGTGTAGATTTATTTAGGCACCAATCTGATAACATATCGGTTTTATGACTAATAGGATGGTTATGATACTTGGTAACCTTATTTCCATTAACACTGAAGTGGTGTAGCTGCAGAACTTTAACCTATAAAAAAACATCAAATATATGTTAATAATTTATAAGTATATACCTAAAAGAAATTAAAGATAACAGGGACCTGATAAATGCTGTGCTGCAATTGATTAAGTATAAACAGAAAGCAAATTATCTCTAAGGTGTTATCCTTAAAACGTTAGTTAACTAAAAGTTATACAACAAGAATCAGTAATAATCAGATGCTGTATGGGTAAAATAAAAGATTTAAATGCATTTCATTGTAGGCGAATTCTCCAGGCTAATAAATGAATTACTATTGTGGAAGTGGTGCAGACATTAGAATTTTCCAGAGCAATTGTGTTAGGGATGTATTCTGAGTACCAGTAAAACCATCCTAACAAGAATCAATTGCTGTGGCCAATAACATGTGAATGAGTGGAGCCGCCATCATTGCATGGATATCCCACAATGAAAGAGCTTATTTGCAATTTGACACTAATGCAAAAAAAAACAAACTGTTCCCTTTATTTTAATGAGATATAGACGTGACGTCAAATAATTTTAACTTGTGATTATTGGAAAAATAATAAAACTAAATTCTAACAACTCAAAACTCTTTATTTATTACAAAAAATAACTTTTTTTTTGTACTGTACATTTCACACACCGCTTTGTAACCTTTACTAATCATACCATATTTCTAGCTTCATTGTTTGAAATTTTCTGTTACATTTTACTATCTTGCACTTTTTCTTCTTTTGCTACACTAGCCATGTTAAATAACAGTTAAAAATCGTAAATATAACACAAATAAACTTTTAAAATACAGTCGTGTCGACAAAATTGACTATGCTATGCGTAGACAAATTTTGCATCATAAGCAACTGTAGTCCAAGACGTAACTAAGAGTCAATAACAAATGAGTGTGTTCCCCGCCGTCCCGCAACTGATCACTCACGTATATTCGCACTATTTCATAGTGAATTTTGTTATTTTGAAATAAAATGAAAACCATTTTCATCTCTGGCATGCCCAAAATATTTTGTCACATGCTGTTGATGGCACACATGCCACTGGTTTGCCATCCCTGCCAAATGAGGTCACTGCACATCTCACAGCACTGGATTCTATGCATGTAGAAAAAGGTTACCAGGTCAGACAAGCCAAGATTCACATTGATACAAGCTGATGGTTGGGAAAAACTATGGTACAAATCCTAAGAAGAATACATCCATCTTGTTAGCAGGATGTCTTTAAGCTGGTGGGGATATTCTAATCTAGGGATTGAAACAGGACCTTGGCATAAGTGATTCATGCTTGACAGGTCAACAATACAATAGTCTTGACCATCCTGTTCTCCTCCCCCTTTAACAAAACAAATGCAAACAGTCATAGCTCTTACAAATAGTATCTAAATCATTTAATCAACATTCTAAAGGCATGACCTTTCTGCCCTGCCAGTTAGGTTACCTTGTATCAATCACATCAACTACATTCAAAATGCTGTCAAGAGAGATGTTTGACTCTTTGGCTTCATTCCATCAAATATTCATGAGCCGTGAAAGATTATTGATCTGCATAATTTTCCAACATTTCTGGTGTCTTGTTAAGACAAATCCTAGCTATCTGTAGGACAAAAAATGGTGCCACACAATATTAGGCAAGTATATCTAATTCAAGCATTCCTAAGTATACATATATATGCAATAATTTCTATAATTAATTTAAAAGAAAATTATAAGTCAGAAAATAAGGGTTTCAAATCCTATATTCATACATAAAATTCCTTTAACAAATACTGTAATTAATCTTCCGAAATTTTTTTAAAAATTTAAAAAGCATAAAATTGAGGATAAATAAAAATATATAGTAAATTAAAATTCCTCATTCTTTATCATTTTCCAATATATAATATTTAAATAAGAGAAGTATATTTTTAGTTTTATGCATAATTATTGAGACTTTTTTCAATATTTTATTATCAATGTTAATTTGCCCTTATCTAAATTAAATTTATAAATCCACCTATTGAACAAATTGCAGGGTGTAAATCAATTCCTCATTATTTTACGTTACAATAGCACACACACACAAAAGCTATATATTTATAATTATATACAATTTTATTGACAGTAACAACAGCCAAAAATAGCTTTTGGCAGTTGATTTTATAATTTTAAAGCACAGTGAAGTCACAAGAATGGCAAATGTACTTCTCATTGACTTTATTTAGTATTTTTCATCTTATGGTAACAGATAATTTTGAAGTAAGCAATTTTCTACACTATGACTCATAAGGTCATTTACTTTACTAATGGCATTAAACTTTGTATAAACTATCACACAACATATAGTTTTTAAGGACTTGTTTTTGATAGAACATTATATATAATAACAATTACCTGTTAATGCATTAGTAACAAATATTTAACATGCATGTTTCTAGCTTTTAGTATAAATTTTAAAACATACCTTTTGGGTAAGACAAACAACATTGATTTCAGAATTGATTGCTGATGCATCTGCCCAAATTATTTTTACACCTTTTTCAATAAAACTTTCACCAATGGGTAATAACTCAGAAGTAAGAGCTTCACTTCTAATTATTTTGCCAGATTTAAAGAGAACTAGAGGTCTGTGATGACATACAGGAATCAATCCATATACTTCTTCTTCAAACTATTAAAATGAAATAATTACTTATATTAGCAACATTTATTAAAAAAAATATTTTAGCACACATTCATGTTAAATATTGAACAATTTTTTAAAACAGAAATAGTTAACTATAAATACACTAAATTTTAACTTTATTTCTAAATGTAATATAGTTCTTTCATGTGTCCAAACAATTAACAGTTAAGACATCCAGAGAGCATAAATATTTATTAATAACATGACAGGACAATATTTAACATTTTGAATAATGCAATACTTTAAGTCTTTAAGAAGATATAAATTAAGAAAGACCACAGTATTCTTTTTAAAAACAAGAAGCATTGAAATATCAATATTACATTTGAGATTTAGTGAAAAATGTTATTTTAAAATTTTGACTTATTTAACAAATGTATTAGGAAAATAATCAAGATTGCTCGTACTAAGAAATTAATAATAAGCATTCTTAGCCCAAAATTTTGAAAAGCATTTTATGTAAAGAGGATATTCCTAATTCTTAATCCAAAGACATCTTGTTTTTACTGTATTTTTTAAAAGTGCCTTATTACATCACAAACAAAATGAGTATTTAGCTTTTAGCAACAAATTTGTTTAATGAATAGTAACAAGAAATATAAAAAAAAATTAAGTCAATTCCTACTTTGATCAACAAAGAAAAATTTTATTTTAGCTACTTTTTATTGTTATAATCAATATAAATATGTATATACATATGACAGAATCATAACATTAAGTGGTAATTTTTATTAATTATCATTTAAGTACCATATTGTCATCCAAAACAATCATGTATATAAAATTTCAGTTCAACTGAATGCCTGTGAGGAAAAACCTTTTCAAGTTCTGACACAAGTAGCCAAAATGGTCGCTAAGTCATCGATGTGGCTGTATTTTTAATTCTTTAAATAATTAGTTTTGATCACAATGAATTTTTATTAATTATAATTAAATTATTGTACTGTTATCCATAATAATCATGTATATAAAATTTCAGCTCAATTGAGCGCTTTAAAATGTATTTTATTAACGATTGAAAATTCCACTAAGATAAATAAATAAATATATAGAGATCGTGAGCTAATAGTAGGAATTGAATAATGGAATTGCAACCGAAATTTCGGAAATAAGTACAGAAGAGTGAAATTTATATTTGCATAAAGCAACACAAGGGATATATTGGTGAGACCTCAGTCAAGTGACAAGGACGACATCTGTGCTGGCACCCCCTATCCTAACTACCTCAAGACGCCAATTGGAGGATACTGAATCTCAACAGATTTAACATGCATTGTCCCCTCTTCAACAACACCAAGACTTGAAACTGACATACTTTGGCCACGAGTTTATGACCATAACCACTATGCTACTGCAATCACTTAAGTAGATAAAAATGTGATTTTCAAAAGTATTAAGTTTTCCAGAAAGAAAATAAATATTTGAAAATAGCAATTCTGGAATATCTCATGCATCTAAAACAGATTAAATACATAAAAAATCTTTATACATTGCTGGATTAGATTATCAGCTAAAAATTATGATGTACAGCAAGTATCTTACAATGATATTTTTTTTATATAGCCCAATATTCATTAAATTTTTGAAGCAGGAGAACATTTCATTAACTGTGCTAGCTTTTTATTTTCCAGATCCAAGTTTGCACCCTCCTTCCTTTTCTCATGTCAATTATTTAAAAGCTTGCTAATTTGACATTGAAAGGCAGCACCTAGAAAATTGGGTACTTTGTTTCACTGGCACAAGCCATAAAGTCGCCAAAAATGATAAAACCGACACCAAAAGGAATATTCCTGCTGGTAACCTTTTACCATATTTTCAAAACAAGTCACAGTCTTTTCTTATCAGTAAAGTTCTTTTTTTTTCTCATAATACATCAAAAATCAATGAGAACTAAAATTTTTTTTTATGTGCTTATGGTGTGTTGTTGCCAAGAAAGCCTGCTTGGCGAAATTTGCACAGACAAAATGGAAGAGTTCCAAAAATTGTAATAACCAAGTGCAATTAATTCATAATTTATAAATAAATACTATGTTTTATTCGAATACATCTTACTCTGGTAGACAAATGTAATGCTCAAAGGTGATCAATATACAAAATATTACTTTTTCCCCACAACTGGAGATAAATAAATTATTCATATGATTTCAACTTCAGAATGATGGTGTATAATTTCTGTAATATATAAATACAATTATCTGAAGTGAAAGAATTCAATCCACACTATTGAAAAAATGTTAAATTTTGTAATTCTGAATCTAAATTAACACTAAACAAGACATGCATTTTCACATGAGGCGTCCCTCCTCCCCATACAAACAATAAAAAATAAATAATAATAAAAAAAAAAACTGTATTAAAAAAAATACAAAATTGATATAAAAGATAAACTGTTAAAATAATTATTTAAAATAAAACTATTACATAACAGCGCAAAATAAAATTAGAAATATTACCTTAAATTTGGATCCATTTTTATATAAATCATCTGTTACTAAGGAGATTGTCCATTTAAGTATAACCTAGAGGGAAAATGATTAATATTTTAATTATAGAAGCATTTATAATTAGGTATACAAATAGATTAACAAAAATAAATACACATGAACTTACATTATTATTGACAACACAATAAATAAAATCATCTTCTTTGTCAAAAGCAACAGGAGATGTAAAATTATGTGGATATTTTAATCTCCAAGATTGTAATAATTTTCTTTCATGAACCTGTCAACAAAAAAATATTACTTTAATGAAACAACAAAAATGTCCGAAAAATAAGCAATGAATACTTATACTTGTGATACATAAAGAGAATCAAATTCATTTTAATTTCTTATTTTTAATAATCTTTTTTATAATGAGACTATTCATGCACATGCTTTAAAATGAGGCAATGTTTATCTTAGATCTGAAAATAGGTAAAGCTTGGATTTTATTTTAATTTATATTGCACTAGTAAACAACACACAGGGTATTGACAACAGACCTCGTAATGTTGAATCACTGACAAGTGACATGGATGACACCTAATCTGGTACCATCCTCTCCTAACTTCCACACCATGCCAACAGGAGGACTTTACTTAGACAGATTAAATGTGTATCACAGCCCTTCCACATTATGGATCTTCAGTAGTACTGTGTTTTGAACCTGAGATTCGACAATGCCCAGTCCCATCATGACCTTTTGGCTACCGCGACTATTAGATAAGGCTTGAATATAGAAGAAAATGCAAGATGAAATGTTTCCTAAAAAGGCAAAAACTCTTACAATTTCATAATTTATGACTAGTACACCCAAAATATACATATATATGCAGCTCCTCCTGCAAGGTGAAAGTGAAGCATGGGTGTACCCAGGCAAAATTGTCATTTTTTAAAATTTTTAGTGAGCAGTGAAACAGGTCACCAAACTATTGATATGTGTTGATAGCCATCCAAAATTTGCTATGTCAAAATAAAACATACCTTAATAATGAAAAATAGAAATTTAAGCAGTTAAAGAAAAATTTCATTGTTATGAAATAAAAATTATACCATTCCTAAAAACAGTTATTATTCCAAACCAAACCTTTTTTAAAAAAAGGATGCAGAGGATATAAATATGTAAACCATTGGATCTATTTATTCTATGACTAGCTTCCTAATAAAAATGAAAAACTTTAACAAAAGTTAGCTTCAAGTACAAATTGCCAATCACACAACAGTCTGTAGCAATAAAAGTTAATGTTAATGCACAATACATTCAAAGAATACAGCCAGCAGAATGACACAATGAAATGCATTCAAAAGTGCCTCAACACCATCCTGAATAATATCTTCTTGAATTTATGACATAAAGATCAGAACATTTAAAAAAATAATCAAATATGAAATAAGTATTTTAGTTATTCTTCATTTATAAAAATGTTACAAAGCTTGTCAATGTGATTGTGACAACACACAAGAACCAAAAAATGTTATCCAAAAAGATAATAGATACTGATTAAAATAATGGCTGTGTGCCACTGGCCTTGTGCATCCAAGTTCGTGGGTTCAACCTCAGCCCAAGTCGGTAACTTTTCATGATGCAAAAAAAAAAAATCAACAGCATGCTATAATGATTATGCAGCATGTAAAAGATCTCTTAAGTGCCTGTTTGGTTTGGGTGCTCTCAGCAAAATAAATTCCTAGTACAGTTTCCCACAGTGAAAGCCTAGTTTCTTCCCTCTGGGGAAGAAACTGAGTGACAGAATTACTTGCTGTGATTGGTATGCCACCTATGTGATGTCACCCTAAAAGAGATACCAAATCCCAGAAAATGTACTAGACCTGCAATGGCAAAATATGAATCTAGAGCCCCATTATAAATAAATAAAATAGATAATTAAAAGAAACATTGATAGTTCAAGCGATATAAGTGATACATTTTGAAATTGAGAAAAAATAGCTCATTACTTATACACACACAACTTACTTTTTATTTACAATTCTAACACCCTCTAGTGATGATATATTCTTCCAAGAATTTTACATAGGTTAATTTGAACCATTAAATAAAAAATATTAAATATAATATCAACATGTTCAATAAATGACACAGTAAAACATTTAGACCAGCCTTTAAGATCATCTACCTGGAACTTTTACCAAAATGAAAAGACACATCGCCAATTAAAAAAAATGCCATTATTATTATTATTATTTTTGAATATGCACAAAAATAGCTCCTACTATTGGCTGTATATTACAATATTTGGTGATTTTTTTTTTTTATTTGAACAAATTGATTGACAGTACAATATGCAAGTAACCATTGAAATAGAGAAACAAGAATTATTACTCAAGGGCAATAAATTTTGAGCTATAATAATAAACATTACACTTTAAAAATGGTACCTCAATCTCTTAAATTTTTCAATCACATTACATAGATTTTGTAGCTAAGTTCAGTTTAATACAAATATCCATCATTATTCAGCATGAATAATGATAGAATAAAGTTTAGTGGAATCAGAATTCAAACTTAAGCTTCAACTTTGACACAACAAAAAATTTTCCACTTTGGCTTCCCTCATGACTTAAAATTTGAGAAAAAATATAAGCAGAATTATCAATACTTATGTATTAACATCCCTACAATTAAGTTTGTGCCATGTGAATTGCACCATGATATCAAACATGCAAATAACATAATAATTTACATATTCGTGTATTTAGAGTTGAATCTTTAGTTACCTTTTTCATTGTTTTCTTTTGCTGTTATGATATCATGGTGTGATTTGTGTGATGCAAATTTGGCTGCGGTGACACTAATGCCTAAGTACCGAAATCTCTATAAGGTCTGTAATGAGTTCTATCAAAATAGAATTCAAGGAGGAAATTCGGCACTTATATATTATTGCAACAATTAGCAACATTCAAGATAACTTCCCAAGTGGCAACCCTATTTCACATGTGTCATATGAGCTGAATTAGCAATCATGCTTCGTTTCATATAATGTTGTATATAGGTTGCGATAATATGTAAGAACTGGAAAATCATTATCTGACGGTTCACTGTAAGAGAATTTTCTACTATCAAATCTATTTTTGGCACTTACATATTATCGCAACTGTCTTGGGAACATTATATGAATGTCGCCAAGACAGATGGTTTGCACATGATTTAAACACCGTTGCAAATTTATAGCATACAACACTTGCGAAATCAGGGTTGAAAACTTGGCGAGTAATCTTGAATATTGGCATTGTTGTAGTAGTACGTAAATACCAAAAAATGATGAATCCAAGGAAAGAGGTCTGTGATAATAATATGATCAAATGAATGGGAATAAATTTAGAATGGTTGTCAGAAGACAATATCTCCTGATGATGCATGTAAACAAGTACAAATTATGCTTAAAATGGATGAAATAAAAACTTAGCTAAATATATACACAGTATAAAAAGATAACCAAAAATAAAGTAACTAAAAGATATACATGTATGCAGTATTTAAACTATAGATTTTTAAAATTTATTAACATTCATATTATTGCGACACATCATCAAAATATTTCTAAGTCTCAGGCTGATAACTAAAAGATCTTCAACCAATCTCCAACAAACACAATCACAATATATATACATTTTTAAAAAAAACTAACTTTTATAACAGATTCGCTGTCTTCATTTACTAAGTAACAATTTTCTCCCACAGAGGCAACGGGAAGACGAAAAAATTTTTTACCAACTTGAAAGCTGAAAATGAATTCTTCTCCGAATTTTGACATAATCTTCACAAATAATGTAAATGATTTTTAAATGTGACAGTAAATAATAGAGAATAATTAAACAAGTTAATTTTTTATCCCACCATGCGGTTTTAATGCTTGCAAATAATGTAAGACGAATCCATTGTATAGGCCGCGTTGCCAAGCCTACCTAACAATTTTTATTGAGACAAATTTAGATTGATTTTCATTGGAGTAAAATAAATTTTGATACACGTATTAAGTTCATTAAAAATTATTGTGAAACATATTGTCATTAAAATTAATTAAACATTAAAAATAACAAATTAATGTATGGAAAAAAAATGAAAAATAGAAAATGAAGTGAATTAACATATAAACATAAGCACATTTAAAGCGATTTTAAGCTTTGTTGCTTCGAACCATTACCCCATTATCAAATACACGCGATCAAACAATCAATCAATCGAATCAGTTTTGTTTATTTATTTTTTGGATATATTTATGAAATAAATTAAAACATCATAGATGGCATTACGAAATTTATTCACTCAAATAACCAATAGAACAAATTCTGTGCAAGTCCTGTGTTTACCGAGGAGCTTTTCTGTTAACATGGCGGATAAATTAAAGGTTATTGAATATGAAAATTTGAAAGATAAAGTATTGGGTGGTGAAATAGTTCTTATTGATGTTAGAGAACCTGCAGAATTAAAAGATGATGGGAAAATTCCAAATTCTGTTAATATACCATTAGGGCAAATTGCTGATGCATTTAAGATGCCTGAAACTGATTTTAAATCTAAATATGGCATTCCAAAACCTGATGCTGAAGCAGAATCTTTTGTACTCTCATGTCGATCTGGAAAAAGAGCAACTGATGCTTTCCAAAAGTTATCAAGCCTTGGATATAATAATATGTCTGTTTATTCTGGTAGTTTCCAAGATTGGGTAAAAAATGGTGGACCTGTGGAAAAGTGATTCTATTGTTGGAAAAGCTGTTATATTTGGGAAGAAATGTACTGTTTATTAATAGTTAAATGCATTGTTTTGCTTCTGTTTAAATAAATAGTATGTTTAATTTTTATATTATTCCTACAGCATGTAGATCAAATTAACAATTGAAATTAATTTGGTGGAACTTGCTTGTACTAACTTTTTCTTATGTGCTTTTAAAGCTTTATTAGAGAATAAATTAATTTAAAATTACATCACTATTTTACATTCTAAGTACTTCATGAATATTGTTACTTTTTGCAAACAAAAATAAAATTTTTTTTGTAAATTACTGTTATTACAGTGATTTTTACTTACATTTATTTTTTCTTCTATATGTAATTTTTTTTTTTTTATGTTCATCAAAGAAGAATTGACATATATGTTAATTTTTATATGTGCATTAATTAAATTGGTATTTATTGTAGTTTATTTTGCATTTGTTTACATGTATTTGCATTCTTATTATTAATAGCTTGAATTGATGTCTAACATGAAGCTCTGCATCTTTCTTCAAGAGCTGATTACATTTTTAAATTATTTGTTAAAATTTTTTGTTTGATTATGACAGCTTCATTTATAAGGACAGCTTCATTTTCCATATATACTTTTGTTACACTAAAATATTTTTATCTGCTAATAAAATCTTTTATTATTGAATGATTTGCTTTTTATCTTTCAAAAGATATGAAATCTATTATTGGAGTACAGTTTCATTTCAGCTATTGGTTGTTCTGTAATAGTGCTCTGATTTTCAGTATTATTTGTATTTTCCAAGACATACTTTTTTAACCTTAGCAATTGATCTTGTAAAAAGGGTACATGTTTGGTGCCCAAAGTGTAAATTGTTGTACACTTTTTCATTATTGCTCACAATCCAGTTTTTTAGATATTTTCCCAGAAATTTGCATTAAATTTTGGAGTGAAATATATTTATAAAATTATTTTTTAAGATTAAAAAAATGCATAAGATTGTGCATTTGTGATCAGTGGCATACACTAGGGTGGGGTTTGGGAGTTAAAGCCCCTCCCATAGACCAACAGATTTTTAATTTTTACCATAGAGCTCTCAAGGTTCTCATCTGCATGTTTTTTAGAATGTATCCTCCCACTCATAAGAGAGGTCTGTGTACACCATTGTTTGTGATTGTAAGATTATCTGCTGGAATAAAACTGGAATGTTGGTAAATTACTATACAGTGAATTAATTTTGTAAGCAAAAATGATATTTCTTTTTTTGAGGAAAAGAATAAAAAGTAGGCATGTGTATTTTGTAGTTATGGAATTTCTCGACTTTGTTTGAAAGGTTTTTGGATTATACAGACACATAATCTAAGAAATTTTTTTATTGCTTTAAGTATTTTTATTTCTGTCTTATTTTTTTTTTTCAAAAAATATTTAAGTAAATTATCAGATTCTTTTCCTTATTGAAGTTTCTATGTATTCTCATAAATTAGATTCTTAAAATTTTCTATTACAGCACTCTTTTGGTTTGTTTATGATTATTACCCTGGTTAAATTAGGTTTCTGTACAATTAGTTATGAAATGCCCTGAGCCAAATTACTCTAAGATTTCTTAATTTACTTGTAATCTTGTTTATTATGTAAATTGCAGCTAATGTAGTCTAGGTCTTCTTTTTGATTTAGATCTAAGAAAGGGAAAAAAAAGACATGTATTGTGTGTAGTTGACAAAAAAAAAAAATTAAAAATAGGGATATTAGCTAAAACAGAAAAAGGGAGAAAAGAACAATTATGTGCTATCTTAATATTATAAATGTACATGTAGTTTACACAAAAATGCACAGTTTACTGTTATATAACAAAACTCTGGGATAATGTGTTCCAAGTTAAATATTTATTCATGAGTGTTTGAGAAGTTGATTATCAGTTGATTCTAATAATCATTTTTTATTTCAAATCGCTAGTTACAAGACAACTAAGTATTATAACAAGCAAAACACAAGGAAAACAATTAAGGCAGTAAATTTATAAACTCGGGGCAGTCCTCACCGTCCAATATTGCTCCCAAATCTAAATGCAAGGAAGAGCAGGGCATTTACGTAGGTGCAAGAGCTCCATTTCCTTTCTTAGATCAGGGCCGGCTCTAGCAGTTTTGCCGCCCCGGACAAAAATGAAAAATGCTGTCCCTCTCCACAACATATAAAAAATATTATTAAAAAATATATAAATTGTTCATAAATACACACCTATAAAACTTGAATAGTTCTTGCAAAGAAAAAGCAACATAACAGTATACGTGTAAATATTTATTCAAATTAAACAAATTAAGAGTGTTTTTTTTTTACTTTTAACTCTGAAAGATTTCTGATTAATTCTTTTAAATCAATTTGGTCTGCTATTTTAAGTTCGATAGCCAATATAGATAAACCATTTAATCTATATTGAAGAATTGTAGACCGTAAGAAATTTTGAATTGAGAAACTCCTCTCTCCATTTGCTACACTTTATTGGCAAAGAAAGTAAAATTCTTAATGCGATGGCAAGATTTGGCACAAAATCTAAAACTGGAATAAATTTTAAAACTTCTATTGGGCTTTCTTTTTTGCCTACTAATGCTGAAACTAACATTATCTCATCTGCTAGATCAAGCGCATTTATATTTACTGATTCTCCATCTGTCAACATCATTTTTAAATTTTTACAGTTTTTAATAATTGAATGTTCAGGGGTATCTTTTTTAAATCATACATATTATATAAAAATTGAAAAAAAAAATTATGGGTACTCATTACATTAAATCTGCATTCCAAGGCATTAATTGCTTGGTCAATTGTAAAGAAATAATGCTGTACCTTGAATTTTAATTTAGGATCTTCCACCGGATCATCTCGTGCTTCATAATCAAAATTAACATTTTTGCGGCGAACTCTGTGACGTGGCTGCGTGACCTCAAAATTAGCAGGGATATCAGTCTCGTCGGCCAGTTCTTTTGCATCACAGAGCATTTCAGTAAAAGCCCCATCCGATCGAAGATCATTAAAAAATTTTTTTACAATTTCTTAAGAGTTCCATAGCGGATGGTAGATCGTAATCTTTTGTATTTAGTAAACTTCCAGTTTGTTTTTTAATGTGGGCTTGTTTTTCGAGTCGCTTTTTTTTGTATTCGTACCAGATAGTTTTTTACGTCCTCCCTCAAACATTTTAATATTTTTTAAAAAAATATACTTAAATTAAGTAAGGGAAGTATGAATTCATCAAACATTGACCCATTTTAATTAAAAATCAATGTGTTTGAGATTTTCTAAAATCTTATCATAAATTTAAAACAAAGAATAAAAAGCCCTTATTTTGCTTTCGTTTGAACACTGTATTTATTTATGTTTAATATGTTTAGAATTGATAGCTATATAGAGAGTAGGATATCCTAACAAAGTATATTTTTCAGTATTAAAATTAGGAAATCATTTTAACTTATATTTTCAACAAGCCACATATACATCTGTACATAGCACGCACAAAATATAGAATGGATTTACATAATTTTTAATCTAAGAAAAATGTTCTTATACAACTCCCACAGAAAAAATACTTTCCATTAATCTTATTAATATAATCTAGAAATTAATAATCTTTATAATCCCTAAAATTAACTCTAATAAAATATAATCAAGAAATAGACTACAATATTTAAAATAAAAATAAAAAATACATTATGTTTCTCAATCAAATAAAATTCTTTTAGCTTCCTCAAAAAAATGTCATTTCGAAATATTTTTCATAACATTTAAATATAATCAAATATGTAATCTCGTTTGGAAATATATTTATATATTAAAATAATATTACAAATATTACTATCTCTCTTTACATCAAAGAAGAAAACATTGCAATTGCTCACTTATTACTGACCTAATTCACAAACTTTAAATAGTAATTTCTCTTGATGTATGAAAAAAAAGAAAAAAAAAAAAAAAATCTGAAACCCTACATCTGTTATATTGATTCAACATGATGATTCAGAAAAACGGAATCAAAATGTATAATTAACAAGACAAATGAACCACAATTTTTTTAAATTCAGGGAACAGTAATGAAGGTTGTGCAATGTCTCGTTCCGAAAATGGAAGCTCTGTTATGAAAAAAAAATTCTCGTCAACAATATTATTTCGATTTAATCTAAAAATAAAATTTTTTAATCCATTTCTCTTAATTATATAACTTTGGATACGTATATACAAAATAATTTCATTGAAATCAGAATTACCTAGTTTTCTTTTAACTCAGTAGTCCTTTCAGTTATAATAATTACTCATTTATGTGAATTTATTTATAACACATTTATATAATACATATATTTACAGAGAGGTACCTTACAGAAAGCACTATTGTATTTGTATATTATTTTAAGTCTTAAAAAAATACAAAATAATTCGAAATTAAAAACATAATTACCTGTTGTGCTATTTCAAACGAGCTAAATCTAAAAGATTCAGTGGAGCCAATTTTTTTTGAACTAGAGTCTGTTGATGGTAGATATCAGAAGAGCTTGTATTAACTTCAAGTAACTACTCAAGAGTAAAATAAAACATCTGTAGCTCCCTATCTTCAACAAACTTTTATTACCTCTGTCTCCTCTTTAGTTAGCTGACGCCGGATATTTTATAGGTGTCCGTAATGACCCCAGTCCGAGAAGGGGAAAAAGTTACAGGAGTTGGTATAAACATATCAAATTTCATGATTTAACATATACTGCGGCCTTGAACCCTTCAAGGTTCAACATAAACGTAAACTGACATTTAACGTACACAGTAGAAAATAAGAAACATTAAATGAAATACCAGAATCACAATACTAAATACAAATATATAACTGGAAATTACAAAAGAGTTAAATCAAATACACATTCAACAGTAAATTCTGTCAGTAAGCCAGTCAAATATTTAAATGTGCATGTAAATACGAGTTTTTTCTTAAAGAGATATTTATAAATTTGAAAGGTAAACAATAACTATTTTTAGCAGACATAATTTTTAACTGTATATAACAGCAGAATTTTGAAGAACTGCAATTTGCCGAACGCTGCTCTAAGAGAAATATTCTGTTTTGTGCACTTTTGTCACCCT
>BMAV01008691.1:129055-151449 GCA_019973955.1 Trichonephila inaurata madagascariensis | reverse complement strand
AACACTTCAGATATGCCGTATAATATTTTAATGGTGTATAATATTTTAACGGCGTATAATATTTTAAACAGAATGGTGCTCTATTTTTAGTTTACACCCATCAACAATTGCGCAAGCGAAATGAAAGAAATAATTTTGGATGTTCATTTTCCGAAGCAGAAAAATCGGCGAGTAATTTTTCAATGTGGAGATAGAGCGCGGCGGACGTCAGAGCGTGTCGTTTTGTTTACGGAGACCCTTCTCCCTCAGATTCGGCCAAAAATTGGACGAAAAAATTGCATGAAAAATATACGTGTGATACGGCCTTACGTCTATCACGTCTACATTTCTTCTGTTATCTCAGCGATTATTTATCGATCAATATGTCGCAGGTAAAATTAACCTTTTCAGTCAGAAATCTGTCATTCGTTTTAGAATATGCTCGCATGCGAATAGTATAGTTTTTGGTTTTACAACTACAGTCGAACCTCTATATAACGAATCTCTATATTGCGAATTTTTCTATATAGCTAACTTTTTCCTGGAACCAAGAACATTTCACGAATTTCTTCGTAAGATAACCTCTCTATAGCGAAGTCCATTTTCTATATAACGAGCTTTTTCTCTTTTGATTCAATTTTTTTTCTCCCTATATGTGATGTATTTCTGGACATTTCGAGTTATTCTTTCTTTTAGCACATTTTATGGTAGTCGTAAATCTTGAACTAGTTTTATTAGGTGCCTAACTCGCCAAGAGCACTAGAATTCTGGGCATTTCATCCAAGACCTTGACAAAGACTGGGCATTGCAATCTTGAGCCCCCATTGTGTTCAGTTCGCTGGAAACATCTTCTATACCTCCTTTCCCCCTCAGTGGAATCTCATATCCTTGAACTAATCTACGTTTATTTGTAGTATTGATCAGTCGTACCAGTAACTTCGTTTCTTGTAGCTCGAAAATATCAAAACTTAAGTGCTTGAGAAACAAAGAAAATTTTTTAATTCCTCAGGAAGTGGATAAAGGCGTCAAGAAACTTTCAGTTTTTCTTTCCCTTTTTTCATAGATAAGATGTATAAAATAAATATATTAATTCGCAAAAAGGTGTGAATAATTACTTTTTTAAATATATAGTGTTTATAAATTTAATACTTGTTTTATGTGGTTTATAAAGAAAATTAAAAGATGAACCTCTATATAACGAGTTTTCCATATAACGAACTTTTTTTCGGGATTTAGAGACTTCGTTATATAGAGGTTCGACTGTATTTTTACTATTTAGTGCAATGTGATATGCTTTATTTTTCATTATTGCCTTAAATAGTACATGTATACTCATAAAACACGTTAATCTGAAAGTAATCGCTAGATGAAAGATTTTTCCTTTTTTACTTTTGGAAATAGGGGTTCGCAAATATTCTCTTCGATGTTTAAGATAATTATTGAGTAATTATGAAGAAACAATACTTTTCTATCCCTATGTAATTTTTTGAGATCATTTAGAGTTAACTTAAATATATCATGAATACTAAAATAACCATCGCAGTCAGTACCATTTAAGTTTTCAATGTCCTAATTTGATTATCCTATCTTTTGTTTCTCAACTTAGCTAAATCCTATTTTCCATAGACGTAAGCGAATAATGTATAATTATCAAATTATGTCAAATTACTTAGAAACCAAGCAGTTTTCTAAATTTATAGTTAAATATAAAAAAGGTTTAAAAAAAAAATAAATAAAAAAATGGGAAAAATGGAAGTTTATTTCTGTGCTTAGACGGGTCTTAAAGATATTTGTGTGTATCATATGTTCAACAGTAATTAGCGTGGAATTAAGAATGGCAGTTTTTTAACAGAGATAATCGTAATAAATAGGGTCTAGTAAATTTTTCAAAGAAAAAGTATTTTGTGTGTGTGAGAGAGAGAGAAACATAAATACAGGGAAGAACACTCTTGTAGGCAAATTGCCACATAATTATAATGCGCCCCTCAGGAATTTTATGTCAGAAAATGGCTAGCAGCCGGCATTCTTAACTGCTCTCTGTTCTTAACTGGAGTAGAAAAGGGAACGGAGTAAAAGAGATGAAAATTACGAAATCTAATTGGAGCTGTAACTACAGTTTATTATTAGTTAGAAATCTCACCTTTCTGATCCTTATGAGAATCATAGATGACAGATTTTAATATTACGGAAGTTGCCATCCTTCAATACAATGGTTTTTGAATTGCTGGTCTAAATTTTACCAACTTTCAGCAACTAAACTGTTTCTATGAGATTTCAGTGGACAAGTTATCTGGTTAGAGGAAGTAAGTTGAGAAAATTTATATATAAAGTTAATTTTCATCTGTTATATTTTATGGATAATAATGTAGAATAAGCAAAATTGATTGGAGATTCTTTTATTAATTAAAATAATTTATTATTATAAAACAAAAAGAAAATTACCTTATTCCATATAAAAAAAATTGTTTGGATTTCATTTATGCATATGAATAAAAAATTTCATTAATTATCATAATAAAAAAAGAATGAAAATTTAGAAACGCGTGCTTTTAAATTACAAAATTAAAGTATCAAAATAAGTAACAAGTAAGTCAAAACACAAAAGTTCAATAATTAAAGCATGTACCATTTACATTTTGAAGCATTTATCTATCATCGAGTATAGAGAAATTTTATGCGTAACATATATTTATATCCTTTGATCCTTTAACTATAGTATATAGTGATAACTTTTCCCATTCGTAAAGACTGCGATCACATAGTATTCGCACAGCTCTTAGACTGTCTATGCAAAATATATTGTAATGACGTAGGTTTTTCAAGAAAGGGTCTGTTGTCACTATCCATTTCTTCTGAATCTTATCCCAGACGAACGTTTTTGGGTTTTCTACTTCATCCGAAGCTAAAAAGTAATAATAAGTTAAGAAGATTAGAGGCCTAAAATAACATTAATTACGCGGCAATGCTATATATATTTATTTAACACTAGATACCCCAAGGAAGTCATTTTGACTGTTTTTTAATTCCAATTAGAAAAACAATCATATGTACGAGTATATATACATATATATAATGACAATTTCTTAGAATTTTTTAGAATATATTTTTTTTTAAGTGAAGTAAATTTTTTTGTTGTTAATATTTACTAATAACTTGGTATATGACTGAGAATAATATAAAAAATATTAAAAATTAATTTTAGACAAATTTCTTTACGCATTATTCTTTCACAATGCAGTAATTTTGACTTCTTTTGAGCTATATAGGTATATACTAAGTTTCAGTCTTTCTGGTGTTAAGGTATCCGACTACGTTCGGGACCAATGATTTTGAAAAAGCGCATAAATGTATAATTTTCATGATATTTAGTGTCACTTAGATTAGAATACCTGTATAAAATTGTTTTAAGGACATTATGACAAAAAAAAATTATTTAAATACAATATTTTGGCAAAAAATTAACTTAGAATAACCATTTTTCCAAATGTTCTCCTTTTGTAAAATATGCTTTTATTGTATTAATATTTTGCCTGTGTATACAGCTCAGACCTCTGTACAGAGGCTCAACTACGATTTTTGAAAAATTCAAATTATTTTTAGAGTTACAACCATTTGAAATAATTATCGGCGTATTTTCTTAAAATTTCTCCCTTCTGTTTTCGTAAAACATGGATAAGCCGACTTCCGAGTTATGCATTTCAAAAATTCTAGTTGAGCTTCTGTACAGAGGTCTGAGCTATATACAGGTAAAATACTAATACAATAGAAGAATTTTTTACAAAAGAAGAACATTTGGAAAAAAGGTTATTCTAAGTTAATTTTTTGCCAAAATATTGTATTTAAAAATTTTTTTTGTCATAATGTCCTTAAAACAATTTTATACATGTATTCTAATCTAAGTGACACTAAATATCATAAATATTATCCATTTACACGCTTTTGCAAAATCACGGTTCCGAACATAGTCGGATAACTTAAGTCTTCTAATTTCTCTCTTCCTGGATATTTGCATTTTATTTTTGGTAAAAATACATGCAAATACACTGCCCTCCAAAAGTTAAGGTATGACCTGTTTAATGTGTCCAACTTGAAACTGAAGGAACATAGAAACAAGAAATTTGGAGGAAATGTGTACTAAACAGTTTCTTATTGAATGCAATACATAGATTTGCGTAAGTTAAACACAAACATACCCTACAACAACAAAAAAAGTACTGTTGAAGGAAAAATTCATTATTGGGGGAAGAAAAATATCACAGACTTATGAGGAAAGATGTCTTGCAAACATTACAAAAATGGATTATAATAAGAAATATGTCGCCTCCTAACCGCAATGCATTGGTTGCATCGAAATTTCTATGCTTCCAAGTAAGTTATCGGATACCGAAATGAGAAAAGGGGATCAAATATGGAGTGCCCCTTGTTCCAGTTCACGTCAGGACATTGGAGTCGGGCTTAAAACACCAACGTGTCTATCAAGGTATCTCCAAATATTCTCTATGGCAGTGGTCTCCAACCCCCGGTCCGTGGACCGGGGCTAGAGACCACTGCCATAGAGAATATATTCGTGGTTCAAATACTACTGGTCCACACAAGAAACATTAAATTATTTCTATTTTATTTACTGTGGTATATTTTTCTTGGACTTGGGCTGCTTTTCTTATGAAAATCACTTTATATTCTTTGTTAAATTCCTTTATATTCATTTTTGATGTAGCTATATGTTATTGTGAAGACACGTTTATATATATATATAAATACTATTAAAATAAAATTATTAAATCAAAACAATCTAAAATATAAACAATCAACGTCCTCCCCCCAGCGGGCCGCGGTATAATTATTAAACGTTGACCGATCCACGGTGATAAAAAGGTTGGGGAACACTGCTCTATGGGATTGAGGGCTGGAGATTCAGCTGTACATTCTATTCTTTCCAAACTATGATCCTGAAGATAATCCTCAACAAGCACAACTCGGTGATTTCCCGCATTATCTCCTTCAGAATCAATTCCTTACTAATAGCAATGGTGTATAGGTTAACAAATCGACCAAGGATCTTATTCCAGACAGAATTCCTCCATAGATCACATGCAGGTCAGTGTGACCACCAGGACAGATTTCTAACCAAACCATGATTCTACTATCTCTATAAATGCGTCTTTCAACATTGTTGGATTGGTTATATCTGATACATTATTCCCTCCAGATTAACAGACATCCTGAGTAACTTTGCAGTGTAAACCTGGACTGCTCTGTGAAGAGTACAAAAGTCCACTGCTGTCTGGCCCAGGAAATGTGTTTCTTTTCTCAATATAAAGGGGGGGGGAGTGCACATCTCTGTCAATGGCTTGAGTGAACTCACGTAACTTGTCGTTTTGCAAAGACTTGCAATGTATGGGTATTTTTACACTATTGTAGCGAAGATTCTTGTTCCTGATACGACAAAATGATCTAATGCGACAAAAGCATCGTAGTTCATCTTCTCATGCAGCATGAAACACAGCTAGAAAACATTGTATCATAGCTGTTGTAACTCATGATTAAGCTGGAACAAGTCTTCTAGGAATATAGTTTTTAAATTCCTATTGATCCTACAGTCGTTGGATCACACTGGGAGTCAATTTGAGATTCTGATTGGGATCATATTGGGACAAGCCCTTTTCCCCCATCCCATTTAAGTTTTAGCTGGACTGATTTTTAGATACATCATTTTCAGGACTATTACATCTCTTCGAAATATTGTTTCTCATAGCAACCTGAAAATGTTTTGGCCATGACATTTTCTAACAGGAAAAATTAATGATAAAGCTTCTAAGTTATATAAGCTATTTTTTAAAGCAAAAATTGGCCTTGAAATCAATTTAAATTAATTAATTATGAAAATTCAAAAAACTCAAACCATAATCAAGCAGAAATGATTTTAGTAATGAAAATTGGAGCTAATAAACGTTTCACACTAAAAGAGTTCATTGTGCTCAAAAATATTTTTAATTAATTCAATTTAAGAGTGGAAAATGCTTTAAAATGAAACCGTAACAAAAACCATAGCTCAGAAAACTTCACACAGATATCTTAAAAACTAATTTGTTAATAGATCTGAAATTTAGCGGCAAGCTTCTCAATGATATGAGCTATAAGAAAATGGAATTTTTTTTCTGTTACTATGAAATTTGTAGGGCATTGTGGAGCTTTAAATTCAAATTTCTTTTAAAATTTCGTTGAAAGCTACAGGCTTCGTTGTGATTGTCATATGTTTAATAATAAAATTATTCTCTAGGTTTTCTTTTTTCGAACCTCTGCTTACAATTAATTGTATATAAACTAATTTTCATGAGAAAAAAATAGTATTATTCAGAACAATAACAATAAAAATGGATGCTTCAAGCACATCTAGTTGGATTATAAAGTTAATCGAAAGTGAATAATTCTAACAGCATGTAAGTGACTAAAAAAGTTTAACTTTTTTACGATCGTATCAAATGATGCTTGTGTACAGTCCAAAAAATGTATTTGGAAGAATGCACATCTTACCTTCATAAATAACGAAAGAGCTATTAATGATGAAAGTTTTTGGGTTTAAAAAGACATTTCTCAAAGTTTTGCGCCATGTGTACCACACTTTCCTCTTAGGGTCAAACGTCAATAAAACCAATTCATTATTGTGTTGTCCTAAGACAACAATTCTGTCATTGTGAGTCATAATTGAAAACGGTATTTCAAGGTTAGGTATGTGTGGCATTAGTGCCCACGAATTGTAGCTTGGATTATATCGTTCAACGTAAATTATACCATTTTTTATTTGTGAATGAATTCGTTGACTCAGTACATAGATTTCTCCTTTTAATGATGTTGCTGGCCCTTTAGATGGAAATTGCAAGGATTGAATCCAAGACCATCGGCGAGTGATTGGATTGAAACGTTCGACAGTTCTTAAAAGCATGTAGGAAGGTCTTCTGATAACCCCACCTATGATGTACAAAAAACCGTCCATTACTACCATTCCGTAATCTTCCCGAAATATTTCCAAGTCAGGCAGTGATTCCAATGTATTTTGTTCAAGACAATATGACCAACATCGAACGCCTTGAATAAGGTAAATATTACCATTCGAATCACTTGCCACTGACGTAGGCCTGATAGGAATGTCAAACAAGTTTCGAATGAAATCTATTTTTTCATCGTACGTAATACTACCAGTGCATTTATTTGCTATGTAGTTAACAATAATATAACATTTTCGTGATGGGTTTGGACGCTTGGATTTATTACTAGTATTCAATTTCTTCTTAGATAGAAGATGATTTTTTATGGTTCCATTCCCCAACTTTTTAACAATGTTCGAAATTTCATGTTGACTCAGTCGAAGATGACTTAGAAGTTGATGTAATCTTTCTATTCTTGTTTCTTCATTAGCTTTAATCCACGAATAAATTGCTTCCCAAATTATACTTTCTCTAGACACATTTAGATCATCACTTTCAAGAATACTTTCTAGAATGTCGAAAGTCACATTCAAGAAAGAGTTTTGATTCACAAGCTTTTCAAAGTGTATTTCTATAAACCTGTAACAATGTCTTGAGAGCTCTAAGTGATCCAAGCTTAAGGAGGACTGATATAAGGATATACAGTTCTTAAGAGAAGAATTGAATCTTATATAATTACAACATTTCCCCAACAGTTTCTTAATTTCTAAATAATCAGACGCGAAAATCAAATCTTGAATATTTTCATCTGTGATTACAATTTTTTCATCCATCGTAAAATTTATAATTAATTGTAAAATTTCTGATTTGACTCCAGATACTTTGCATATGTTCGATCCGTGTTTCAGCCCTACAAGGTATGGGAAAAAGGAGAATAAAGTGAGTATAAATGCTTATATTTTTTAAAATTTTATTAAATAGTAATTGTTTTACTGTATTCGAATAAAAGCAAGTAGAAATAAATAACTAAAAAGTGTAATATTACCAAACTAATCAAAGTAAAATAGTATGTTCTCCGAGTGAATTATTTAAAAGGTAACATTTTTTGTTACCATTTTTAACTCTTTGTTTGTCCATGATAAATTTCAAATAAATAAATTTAAAATGTAAAATATTGTTAAAAGGAAAATTTTTCCTATTGACTTCTTTCAATTTTGCAACCAAAATATGTTACTAAAATTATGTAGTAATGTTCTGAAATGTAGCAAAGTGAGGCACATTCCAGCCAAGATATAGATCTTGATGAAATGACTATTGATACAGTTAAGAGCGATTATACACATTAATTCCCACATGCAGAGTAAGGAAAACTCTTCTAAAAATTTTAACATATCACAACATTAAATATAATTTTGAGACATGGAGATGATAGCTTTTTCTTAAAGTATTCACGTTAAACCTCCAAAAACCTTACGTAAAAGGATAATATTAGCTTCCTCTCAAGTAAAAAAAATGTATCTTGTGCCTTCTCAACAACGTCGTAAAAATATTGCATCAAGAGAATAATTTTTTAAACACATTTACGAAAGAATAATTTTTAAAAATCAAACTAAACTACTTAGCCAACATATTTAATCTCTTAGTACTTGTTTCTCTTATGTTTCTGTATTATGAAGTGGCAAACTTTCTTTGTAATTCAGTTTAGTCCATAAAAATGCAGGATACGCGAAAACTTCGCAAAATCCTATTTACTAAGTTCCCGCCTTTGATAATAGAAAACGGCCGTGTTAACCGAGGTTCCATGTTCGTAACCATGTTAATCATGGTTACGAACTCGTAGCTGGCGTTGTCTAGTCGCGAATTCAAGCCTTGGTCCCACTAGTAAAGGGGTTGATGCAAGTTAAACCTGTAGAGAAGTGGTCATCCAACTGTGTTCCACGGAACCCTGGGGTTCCACAAAGAATACTCAAGGGTTCCAAAATAAAAAAAATCGAAAAGAAAATTATAAGCGTAAATGCAAAATAGATTCACGTTCTGTAGGAAGTTTGTATGACCACAGGAATTTAAAGCTCATCTCTGTCATTAAGAAACTGAAAATTTTATTTATACACACATAATGACTTTTTTTAGTAATACTTATAAAACTACTATTGTAATATAATAAAAGAGTATATATTATATAAAATATTTTATCTTTATATGTACTTCCTACTACATTGCGAATATTTTATTTTTTGCAATCCCCGGTTCCATGAGAATTTTATACTCGTTAGTATAATGTCTTGCAAAAAACTAAATAGTTTTCTAATAACAAAAGGCCTCTTTTTGCATTTGGGGAAAAAACCTACAATAAAGGAGAGGGAACAGCTTGTCGACATATCAACAGATTCTATGTTAAAAATCTAATTTTAAACAAAAAGGGCTCTTAAATTTTATGCTACAAATTCATGTAAAATACACAGTATTTCTCGCACAGCTATAAACATTTATTTCAATGCAGAATAATGTGTATAACTGAAAAATATTTCTCAAGGGGAGTAGCTACAAAAACAAAGTACAGAAATCAATTAAACTTATATTGTGTAATGCGAGTGCAGTTAATCTCAGTAGACCTAGACTTCGACAGTTAGTGTGAAAAAATGCAAGCACATATCCCAGTTAGCATAATGCATGGGTAGGTGACTATTGGATCACATATCAATATTACTAATGAGTAAATTATATTAAAAGTAGATTAAATTTTTTTAATAATAAATACAATACTTTTTTTAATTACTTTTACATAAAGTACCTAAAACATGTGTTGATCTACTTTAAATATTATTTTAAAATTTATTCTTCTTAATATGTGTGGGGAGTAGGGTTCCACGAAAATACTTTCTAGTTCTAGGGCAGGGATGGCGAACCACTGGCACGCGTGCCATTGATGGCACGCGGCACAAAATTTTGGGCACGCCACCGATCAAAACGGTTTGCATTTTAATTCAAAATAACAAAGTTCGGTATGATTACAATAAGATTATTACGAACAAATGAAAGTAATCGGTCGGAGTTTTCAGCGAGATTTCTTCAGTTCAAAGAATTATCGGAAACGTTCAAGTTTTTTTATGTGATTAATTTCATTTAATAAACTGAACTTGTCCCAATTCGATTGGTTGGAAATTGAAATTTTGAAATACAACTGATTAATTTCCAGTCTAGTTTAATAAGGATTTAAAAATTTGTTGAAAAAAGGAGAAAGTTGGACCTAATTGAAACAGAAAGATTAACAAGTAATATAAGTAAAAATGCAAATAATGAAATTTCGGAAACATGGAATTCAATTACAGACAAATTTAACTGTTTGAAGAAGCTGGGTCATCTATTTTAACTATATTTTCATTTACCCATGCCTGCGAGTCATTATTTTCAGATAATTAACAGCATTAAAAACTCACTTAGAAACTGTTTGACAGATGACTCCAATTCAGCACGCATTTTACTAAAAGTAACATCTTACAATCCTAATATAAGTTATTTTTCATCTAGTCAGCAGCAACAGAAATCACACTAATATTACTTTAATTTGAATCACACGTATAACTAAAATATTTACTACTATAAGGTGCAAAATATGTTTTTTCGAAATAGAGTTTTGAGTTGTTAGTACTTAGTTTTATTATTTTTCCAATAATCACAAGTCAAAATTATTTGACGGCACGTCTATACCTCATTAAACATTTCTTTAGAAAAAGTGGCATGTTGATCCATAAAGATTCGCCACCCTTGTTCTAGGGCAGGGGTGGCGAACCTTTATAGATCAACGTGCCATGTTTTCTAAAGAAGTGATTAAGGAGGTATAGACATGCCGTCAAATAATTTTGACTTGTGATCATTGGAAAAATAATAAAACTAAATACTAACAACTCAAAACTATTTACTACGAAACAATACCTTTTGCACTGTATAGTTGTAAATTTTTTAATTACACACGCCGTTAAATTTAAAGTAAGATTAGTGTGACTTGTGTGTTGTTGTAGATTGGATGGCAACTTATTTTGGGATTGTAAGATGTTACTTTTAGTAGAATGCACATGCTGAACTGGAGTCATTTGTCAAATGGTTTCTAAGCAATTAATTATTTTTGCTGTGGTTCACTTTTTTAACAAGAGGATTTGTGATTTGTCACAAAATGCCGTTTTACAGACGATATTCTGCATACCACTATTCCAGAACATACACACTCACCGCTTTGTTGCCTTTACTAACTACGCCATACTTCTAGAATCACCGGTTGAAATTTTCTGTTACACTTACTATCTTGAACTTTTTGTACTTTTGCTGAACTAACCATGTTAAATAACAGTTGAAAATCGTAAATATAACACAAATAAACTTAAAAAAAAAGTTGTGTCGACGAAATTGATTATGCAATGCGCAGACAAATTTTGCATCATAAGCAACTGTAGTCCAAGACATAACTAAGGCAATAACTAAGAGACAATAACAAACGAGTGTGCTCCCCGCGACCAATCACTCGCGTTTGTTCGTAATATTTCATAGTGAATTTTATTATTTTGAAATAAAATGCAAACCATTTTGATAGCTGGCGTTCCCAAAATATTGTGTCGCGTGCCATTGATGGCGCGCATGCCAATGGTTCACCATCCCTGTTCTAGGGGTGCCGTGAGTTGAAAAAGTTTGAAGACCACTTCTGTAGAGATTTAAAACCCTTATTATGTTAGCATGGTTGGGGAAGTTTGGAGAAGGGAGGATGGCAGCTCGGTTACCATATTTGTCACTTGACTGTTTCATAATGAAGTTGATTCATGTGACGTCATAGTCACATGATAGTGAAAGCCACGTGATTCTAGCCAATCAATTCAAAAACTCATGTGACGTCATAGTCACACGATAAAAACTATCTTGTATTTCCAACTAATCAGTTCATGCACTCCGGTGTAGCCAAGTTTTGCTCTTTGCAGAAACTTTCTCTTAAAAAGTACATATGTATACAAAATGCATTTTATTCAAAAGTATAAGCATAAAATACGACTTTTTTTTTAATTTAAAAAAATCTTTTTGAAGAAATTTTTTTTTCCCTAATTTTTAAAGATCTTATCCCAAATATGAAATTTGAAATTTTATCTGAGTTTTACAAATAGAACAAGTACGATTAGTTTAATGTTTGTTTTGAATTCAGTGGAAAACACGTGTTTGTTTTTATCATGTGACTTCATGAATTAAGCCCATTGCGAAATCCGTTGCCAATTGTCTTCGTACAGCTTCAAAGAGTGACGTTAATAATAGAAAAAAAAAACATTTAAAAATCAAATCAAAGTTGCAGGAGAGGGAATAAATGGTTCCAAATTGCGCCAACACATCTCGTATTGGACATGTGCACAGCATGACGATAATAATGGACTAAATTCATGATGGTCACATGATAACGGCAATCACGTGTTTCCCATTGATTAAAAATTGACATACTAAGTTGATCAACTTGTAAAGTTTAGATAACATTTAAAATTTGATGATTGGGTATAGAGTTCATGTGTTAAAATTCTTCAAATAGTTTTCAAAATTAAAAAAAAATACTTACATTATACGAATACTTTTAAATTAAGTGAAATTTTGTTTAACTATGTGCATTCTTATATCGTTAACAAATATGCACTTTCTAAAGGAAAGTTCCTGCAAAAAGTAAAAATTGGCAACAGTGAAGCACATGAACTTATTGGCTGGAAACGCGTGATTATATTTATGATACAATTATGACGTCGCATTAATTTATGAACTGATTGGCCGAAAACACGTGGCTCAGTTGTCATGTGACTAATGACGTCACATGAATTTAGTCCGCAAAGTTGACGATAGATAATATAATGTGGGATTAATTACTTTTGTTGCATATTCCATGAAACCAATAAAAAAATATGCACAAGCCGAAAATTAAAGTAGTCAAAGAGGAATGAATTTTTAAAAAATTATTGATTTTGACTTTTTTACTTTTTTTAAAAGTTCAAACATTTCTGCTTAAAATGATATATGGCTTATAGAAATACAATAATTAGAAGTATTTTTATTTATTTTTTAAAAGGAAGCCACTCTCATTGACAAATTACAAAGTTTTACTTTAAAGCCTGTTTTCTCAAAAGGCAATATTTTTCTCTTTGTGTACCTTTTTCTCAAAAACTAATGAATGTAGGATTCTCAAATTTTCAGTGAGCATACTTTCAACATGTTTACACATTTTAATGGAGGGAATAAGATATATCTAGTGAACTGTTTTAGATAATGAATTTTTAAACTAAATTTTAAGGAAAAAATTGGCATTTTTTAAAAAATTCAATTATTTTAATTTTTCACAAAAAGACGAAACTCTCCATTTAAGTCTTATTGATAGTACTGTGAAAATTTCCTCTATTCGTAGCTAGAAGTTTCTGAGAAAAAGGTACATAAACTTACGTAATTTAACATGGGCTCTTATGGAAGTGCCGGACCCCTTAAATTTTAAAAGATATCTTATAAATTTTTCCCGTCGTATATGTTTAATAATTCCTCGAATGAAATAGCATTTGTACCAAATATAATCTTATGTAAAGGTACAAAAATTGTACTTGTTTTCTTTTTCAAGACTATTTTTTTTGTGTGTGTGTCGCCAGTCAATGCCTCTAAGGAATGTTATGTCTTGAGCTGATAAGAATGCACACAGACCTGGATTTAACTCCGATAAAAACAGTTTTCATCACCACAACTAATCTAAATCTCTATGGTGCTTGATTTCAGTAAAAAAAACGACCTCTCTCTGTTACGTATATGCTAACGATATCTTTTGCTGATGATATTATCGGTGATTATTTTTATTATTGGGTGACGAAATTAGTTGCAGGAAAAAGAAACTATTGTGTGTTTGATTTGTTTTAAATTTAGTTTAAATATTAAACATACTATATACTCACGACAAAGAAATATATGTATCGTAAGTGATAAATATATATATATTTAAATTAATTTTCAATCTATTTGATATTATCTGCATTTAAATAAAAGTTTAAAGCAAGAGTTACAAAAGCAAAAAAAAAAAAAAGTCTGTGTAGTTAAATTGTAATAATATAACGTGAAAATATTTCGTACGTATTTTTTGGTGTTATCTCGTGAACAATTTTGGCCTAGCGAAAAGGTCGCCAAACGGTGTGACTTATACAAAATGCGTTAGCTGTATTTTTTGAATGCCGCATGGGATTGGTGATTGACGAAATGGTCGACTTTTATTTGGTTCCAGTCATTTCTTCAATTTTTAAGGCCAATGGGATATTATGAAAATACCCTTTTTTTTCACTGATTGCCTATTGCATAAATACATAGAATTATGTTTTTGCTTATGATTCTTTAAAAATACAAACATTTTCATGATTTAGTTTTTTGAAACCAAAACCCCTATTATAAAATTTCCTTTAAATTCGCTATATCAGAATAGTAAGCTCTTAATTGGATTTTTAATGTTATTTTTCAGGCGACAAAAAATATAGTTAGTGTGCCTCTTAGATTTGGCGCGTTCAGATTTCATGATACGACAACGATTTATTTTGACAAATAGTTTATTTTGGTAACCCTGATATAATAAATTGAGAAATGGTACTTACGTATAAGCGTCATCGCATCAAAATTGGCGCCAAGCAAATTGCATCTTGATATCAAAACAACAAATATTCTAACGTGTTTTATATAAAAAAAAAATACCAATCAATCAAATTTTGGTGGAAAATGGCGCGATTCATGTGGCGCCAATTTGGCTGGGGAGTGTGTGCGTAAGTACCCAAGAAAATTTTCGGATTAATCATGTGTTATGTATTCTTGATTGCTATTCGTTAATTTAAATCGGTGGGTGTTTTTTTAAAGATTGATTGATTATTTATTAACGTCGTATTATGAAGCAACATTTGGGCTATTATTAATTGACCTTGTGATTTTAGACCACTGTCAAGAAGTAAGGAAGAGACACATGAGATGATACATCACTTTCCAAATTTCCACACTACCACAATGTGAGGACTTGAAGAATCGACAAATTTAACATGTATCAGCCTTTCTGCGAGACAAGTCTTTTTTGGCCTACAAAACAGAATAACACCGACCTCCAGATCATGACCAGGATCACTGGGCACACACACACACAAAAACGTAGTCACTTTTTTTTTAGTTAGACGATTTCTTAGGGGAAAAAACTTTTTAGTACTTGTTGAAAATTGTCAGAATTCCGTTTCGTTTGCTAAGCAACGTTGATTCGAATTTCCGATATTTTAAAATCTTGTGTGTGGAGTGTTCTTTTTATTAATTATTCTGAAAAATATAGCTCAGAAGTATACTGTAGCTTCTTTTTCATGGCTTGCAGCGAAAGAAAAAAAACTTTGCGATACAATGACACATTTCTAAAGATTTGATTTCGAACAATATAAACTATTCAGTTTGTGAAAATGGCATGCTTTTGATTGAGAAAAAGATACATTTATCACGGAATACCGCTGAGTGGAATAGATGAGCCTTGCATTAGAAACTCGAGGGTAAGAGCAGCTGGTTTAATGAAAGAAAGTTATCCACACAAATTTTAATAATGACAATATGTGGATTGAAAAGGCTATCCATGCTATCCTTCTCTTTGAGAGTCTTCGCTGGCTCAAATCTCGTGAAGTTGGAGTTATTGGTGACAATACACAATATTCACACAAAAAATATTAATAAATATTAGTTCTCATTTGGTTTTCCATTTATTTTTGTATTATGAAAAAGATGTTACAGATATGAAAAAATCATGACTCGTTAGGAAAATGTGGTGGTAAGAGATTACCAATGGGAATATTCCGTTTGGCTTCAGTTGTATCATTTTTGGCGGCTTTATCGCCAACGCAGGCGAAACGGAAAAGTACCAAGATAATTTAGAGAGTCTGAAAAGATTTCGGTACTTATATGTAATATCGCAACAGTCGCCAACTCTATTAATAACTCGCCAAGTTGGCAACCCCGATTTCCTATGTGTCGTACGCGTTGAATTGGCAACCAAGTGCTTCGTACCTTTTATTCTTTTTTGTAATTTTATTTTTGGTACTTACGTATTATCGCAATCTATTGGCGACATTATATGAAACGAAGCACATGACTGCCAATTCAGCGCTTACGATACATGCCAAATTGGGGTCGTCAGCTTGGTGAGTTATCTTGAACGTTGGCGATTGTTGTGATATTACGTAAGTACCTTATTTTTTAAATTTGTTATTTATTTCTTATTGTTATATATATTTTATTATTACTATTATTCTAGTATATAAAATTAATTTTCTATTGGTTAATATTTTTGCAGACGATTTTAATTCGATTTCTTCTTAAACTTAAACATTTTCAGTTACTTACATATTATCGCAACAATCACCAAAGTTCAAGATAACTCGTCAAGTTGGCATCCTCAATTTTGCATGTGTCGTATGCACTGAATTGACAATCATGTGCTTCGTTTCATGTTGTAACACCAATAGGTTGCGATAATACGTAAGTACCCATTTTCATAGTTAGCGTTCTCGTTTGTCGTTAGCTCGCATTTTTGCGCCTACTTCTTAGTGGAACACTTTTTGTGGAATATTTCACAGCTCATATTTTAGCTTCGTTTTTCCGGGGTGGATATGTTTTTCCAAGGTAAATTTTTATTTTTTTCATATAAATTTTTACAGATACTTACGATGATCACCAATGATATTAGTATTGTTGCAAATCTGAATTAATGTATGTTGAAATATACTGAGTATTCTGAAAGGTTTTTTGCTATGTTGCCTGGACTCAAGTGTAGTATAGGAGGACCACTTTTGATTTGGCGATTTTTCTTCGGATTTGGCGATTTTTATCTAAATGTCATGGTGAGATAGAGAATTCATTCTAAAATAAATAATAAATAATTCCGAATAAAGCACCTTGGCGACCGCTTTTAGTCGCCAAAAAAAAAGGACTACATCAAGTGGCTCCCCCTGTACTACACTTAAACCGTTGCCTGCTTTAGGAAAGAAAGCTGTGTTAGAATGGTGCATTAAGACGGTTTAAATGGATCGTCGTATGCATGTTCGAACTGTTGGAAAGCATGAAATCGAGAGAAAGAAAAGGTTAAAAGGCAGTAAAAGATGGTTTTGAAAATAGTGTGTATTTTAATTTTTCAGTTTTAATTATTTTTAATTAATTGAAACTAATTTTTTACCCAACGATTTTAAGTTTTAAGAAGTATTTAAATTTTTCAACGATTTTTATCTTTAAAGGTTTTTTAAATACTTTTTTGTGATTATTTCACTTTTCCACCATCTTGAATTTCGTGCTCTTGCATTTCATCTTCTGGAGGGGTTGCGGTTCAAGTGTAGTTTAGGGGGGGTCACTTCGGATTTGGCGATTTTTATCTAAATGTCATGGTGAGATATCGAATTAATTCTAAAAGAAATAATAAATAATTATGAAAAAAATACCTTGGCGACCACATTTAGTCGCCAAAAAAAAAAAGAACTGCGCCAAGGGTAGTCCCTATACTACACTTGAACAGGGGTTGCTACTCCAAAGGACAACACTCCAGAGTGTGGATTTCTTAAAATCGAGCCAACCAGTGGCTGATTCTGCAATTTCACCTATTTTTTTGTATACGGATTGAATATTAAACGAAAGCTTATTTGCAGACTCACCTTCAGTAACAAATGCTGTATGAAAGAAAGGACTGATGAGAGACATCAATATTCGATGAACAGGTAAAAGTTTTCCATCATCAGTTTGAACGTATCCATCATAGAGATGCGGTAATAAATTGTGCTGTAAAGATTCATTTTCATTCAACTTTTCTGACTTCATTATTAAATTCAATATGTTTAAGTATCGCTAAAATTATTTAAACTCGTAATTTTTAATTATTCATTTTCAGATTTCTCTGATTCCATTGCAACAAAATTAGCGATTCGCAATTACGATTTTGTTAAAAACCATCGTTTGAACGATTGTTTATTAAATTTTTTCCAGCTATTTAATAATTTGCCAAACACAGATAATGTATTTCATGATTTTAAATTCTGTTCCGATGACGAAGCCGATTTGTGATTTGGTATCCTATTCACCACACCAGTGCAAAGACTGACATGTGGCTATACGATGGTTGTCAGGTGTTGATCCTCTATCCGATTATTATCTTTGTTTTTGATGAATTGTAGAAAAAACTTACAATTGTGCTAATGGCAACAATGGAGTTTTATGTTGTCCTACTTATTGGGAGAATAAAAATGGCAATGATTAATGAGTTTTAAAGGATTAATTACTACTAAATAACTCGATAATTTTTATTTATTAGTGTTTTACTCCATTTATGATGGGTTTTTTTCTTTTTGAGTGATTTTTGAGATGTTAAAACAATAGACTAAACTGGCTAATGGCTAGATCTAGATTTAGATAGTTGGAAGACACCACCTAGTCATGATTGGTATCAACAAAATGGTCCTGCAGCTGCCCTGGAACTAAAAGGCGATAGGAAACTACAGACAGCTATTACTAGAATAATCAGTGGTCATACCCGTGGACTAACATTTGTTCAGGGTCAAAAAACTTTCCCTGTATGCCTGAAATGCAATGTTCACCAGGCTTCATCGGAGCATTTGCTGTCCTGTATAGGGCTTGAGAAAAACTTTATCTTGGAGAATCCAACGATGGTGTATGATTTTCTATTGGTGAATGGTCTTCTGGACTTGGTCTAGCTTTGTTCTCTGGGCCAAGTGGAATAAGTAACAACAACAACAACAACATATTTAGATTGTTTGGTTTTGATAAAATATGATCTATTATGCATACGTTATTCCTATGATATATATTTTAATATACATTATCCCTATACAGCTCCTAGAATTAGGAACTGCTTTAAAAAAGAAGTTAAAGTACAGTACCACTTATAACATTTTCCTTTAAACTTTATACTGCGGTTAATTATTGTAATAAATTTTCATCAGTATTAAAATTTTTTAATGTTCTTCATTTCAATTATTTTATTGTAGATTGTAAATAAATTATAAAATTCTGTGATTTCGCTATGATATGTATTATATAAAGATATTCGAAGAATTATTCTAAATTATTTTTTTTTAATGTTGTGCAATAATATCAAGAAGGCTGCTGTCCCTATCAAAACGCGGGCTCGGAGTGAAACTTATTCCCCCCCCCCCCTGTCAAATGCTGGCAACTTGCTTCAAAGAAAATGGGCGAATTACAACACGTGAATTGTGGCAAGTCTTCAATGAAAAATTATTGTAGCCTCCAATGCTTTATTTTTAAAAATAGAGTATTACCTATTAATTAAGATCAGCAAATACTTAGGCCATCAAAAAAGGGAGAGGGACACCTCATTAATTTTGTATATAGACGAATTCCCCATGGTATATTGCAATACATTTCAAATGATCGTATATATCGGTATAAATAAATGCTTTGTTGAGACTTCAAGTAGGTCGAATGTTTTATTATACCATCAAGTGTTTTCTTCCCGAAATTTATCTTTGAGGAACACGCCTTTATCCTTTCAGCTTCCCATTTTAGTACAAAATGGCTGATATTGCTTCCATACAGTTCAATATTTTTCAAATCGTTTTATTTAGTGTGCATTCTTATATTTTGTTTTCCTATAAATACCTTAAAGAAGTATGATGTGAAGAAATAGATTTGTACTATTTTTTTTTATATATATATAAGAACACGAAGTGACATCTCTTTTAAGGAAAAAAAAGTTCATAATAAGCATTCACTTTATATTCGAAATGTTACTGATGAATTAAACTTATCGCCAATTCGTTAAATGCTTACGCGTTGTTATGCTTACGAAGAAATTCTCTGTAATTTGTTGTTGTTGCTGTTTCGAAAATTATTAATTTTAAATATATTGGCTTAGAAAACAAATGAAGATCATACAAGGTGAGCAGGTGGCTGAAAATTAAATGACCCGTGACCTCTCTCTTCCTCAAATAACATTTAACTCAAAATCTATGTGTAATCCAGCGTTTCTCAAACTGTGGGGCGCGACCATATTGAAAAGTCGAGAACAAAAGATTATTTAAAAAAAAATATTAATTTACTGAATGTAAACAAACAAAATACATTCTGACATAATAAAAAATAAAATACACATTTAAACTGATATATTACACTTATAAATATATTATCAGTGCCGCACAATTTATTTTATAATTAATTTAACAATACTAAGTTAAAAACAAGTTTATTAATTACCAGTGACTTCATGGGCTTGTCACTTATCTTGATAATTTTGTACGGTTTATAATTAAACCTTAACTGCCGATCAAAAGTTTCACGATTCGCTTCCAAATGCCAACCGTTTTCCACGTAGACGCGCGTATGTGATGCATTGGGGGAGGGAGGAGGAATAAAGAAGCAAAAATAATCTAAAATAAGTAAATCCTTCGCAAACATTGTCAATGCCTTTTATTGCATTCCAAAGTCTTCGGAATAATTTTACGGATAGCAGTGCACAAAAAAGATCGTACTTCAGAAAGACGTATATATACGTTTGGGGAAGTAAGCGCTTTGGCTTAGCGAGACGTTTATATACACGGGGGGGGGAGGGGTTGCTTAAGAGGTTAAAGATGTCTCGTAATCTTAGCTTCAAAGTATAGTATTATTGAATTCACGATGGAGGCGTGGGGCGCGATGAAAATTACGATTGAATATTGGGTCGCGAATAAGCGAATAACAATTTGAGAAGCACTGGTGTAACCACTTTATTTCAATACTACACAATCCTCTGTTTCTCAAAATAATCTAATTTCGAATAAAAATTTCCTGAATTAACATTCCAGACTTGCAAGATAGTTATTGGCAAAGTACCTAATAATTTTATATAAGTAATAATTGAGCAATTAAAACAACACAAGCAATGGCGTAACGTATACCCCCGCAACCCCGCGTCGCGAGAGGGCCCAAAGCCTGACTGATCCCATGTATGTATTTAACCAATTGAGGCCAAAAACTTTACTTTGCAGGGGCCCCCGGATATTCTTCTTTACGCTTCTGAACACAAGAGTTTGTATCGTACTAATTTAATTTAAAATAATAAATTTGTGCAGAAGGCATCTCCTAACATTTGCATAAGGTAAATAAAAATATTTCGTGGTGCCATCTGGTGTTGAAAATAAGTACGTCTTTTTAAAATCATGTCAATGGAAATATTTAGTTGTATATTTAATAATTAATAAACATGAAATACTATTAGAAAACAGATAATTTATGAAAAATGGGGGTATTTATATCATAGTTAAATTAATGGTAATTAAATAAAATAAAAGAAAGAAATAAAAGAAAAAGAAATAAAAAGAAAAGAAATAAAATAACATTATTTCTTACTTTCGCTTAAAATTTCGATTCATATTTTTATGATCGCAATAAGCTTGAAAAAATGGTGATTTCCAAAATCCGAAACGAATAAATTATTTTTAGAAAACTAATAAATTTTTTAAGATTGTCTTTTACTATTTTAATTGAACCATAATTATTTTTTTTTAATGATTTAAAGAAATATGTGTGATAGGCATTAAGATATGTAAAAGGAACAACAATATAATTATTTCATTTCCAATTTCAATGATCATTTCAATGAAAAGGTGTGATATAAAATAGGTTATGTTTGAATTTAGGTAAATATTCTGCACTGTAAATTTATAATGGATGTTTGATGGAATAATTTCCCCAAATATTATCTCTAGACTCTTCCGATTTAGAAAAGTATGGAACTCGAAATCACACTACTGAGTAAGTAATGTTCGAAAAGTAATATTATTGTTCGAAAAGTAATATTATTGTTCGAAAAGTAATATTATTGCCTGTTCGAAAAGTAATATTATTTGTTCTAGTATTTGCAAAACTTGCTATTCTAATCTCTAATACTCTGTACTGAAAATATACTATGTGTTTTCATACTGAACCCACCAATATTTAAGATTATTTATTTACTTTGCTTATTTTTATATAAGTTATAAAATCCAGAAAATATTTTTTACTTTCAATCAGGTATAATGAAAAGGTATATTCCTATTTTTCCAAGGAATTTTTCAGCCATTTCATTTTTATTTAGAAGAAACTATGTCCCAGTACAATTATATGAATCTATCAATTTTGTATACGTCGCAGGGAAATGATTAAATTAGGGATTTCATCAAATCCCTAAGGGAGATGATGAAATCGCGGAAGTTAACATAATAACTCTGTAAGGTGATTTCCCTCAGGAAAGTAAGTGATTTGATCAAATCCCTAACCAGTTCCAGTGAAATGATGAAATAATATTGTCAAGAGTTTAAAAGTGTTCATTTAGCAAATAGGGTGCATTATTAAAAGTAGAGTAATTAATACAACAATAATCATTGAATTACAAATTATTTATTCGAAATTAATTTACAAAATAATTAGATAATAAAGCTGTTTTTTTTTTTTTAAAGGATATTTGCAGTA
>BMAV01008691.1:83735-119642 GCA_019973955.1 Trichonephila inaurata madagascariensis | reverse complement strand
ATATAATTAACGAAATGTTCTTAAATTTTCCTAATATATTTTTTTGTATAAAGTCTTTTATAAATTGTCGCACGTTTTCCTCTAGTTTTCAAATGACAATGAAGAAATTCCTTGTCTTTTGTGGTTATGGTAACATTTCATTAAAATATGCTTCATCTAACATTATTCTACAAATGAGAACATCGAATCTTTTGTCATGATTTTTAATACCTTTGAGAGATCAAAATGCAAAAGATACTATATAGCACCGTATCTCCAACACAGACGCCCACCAAATTAAAATCCCATCGACTCATTACATGTTTCAAGTCATGCATACAAACATCCGTGGTAATCATAGTTCATCAACAAGCAGCAATGTAACAACAGACCTTTTTGTATCCAAAGAACTCTTACTAATAACAGGTTTTCGGTTGAAATCCGTGAGCAGAACTTGATTACAAAGGTTGGTCATTGTTAGAAGAAACAGAATAGTTTGTAAAGAATTGTTCTTCATTGGTGATACCGGAACGCCACTTGGAACACTAGAAGTGTCATTAGAATACCGTTCTCTCTCCAAAGGGAGTTGGCTTACGTGACGGATTTTAGAAGATGGATTATAAAAGCGAATTATATTATTATTGTTTTCAGAAACCGCCAGAGTAGGTGAGAAAGGTAAACGTGGTGGAATTTCTTTTGGATTCACTTTCGATGAGGTTATCTCGCTCTGTTATCGTCTTTCAATGGAATAACTTGTTCTGAAACATAATTTTCTTTTTGTGTTACAGCACTTTTATGACATTTTATTTCAATTAAGTGTAGTAACTAAACAATGAACAATATTATTTTTGAATGCCTCACGCTTGATATCTTGTTTCTCGAAACTGTGAGAAAAAAAAAATTGATCTAGTTTTCAAACAAATAAATCCGATTAATTTTCTTACAAGAAATAATAGAAAGAAAGAAAAAATTATTGGATTTATCTGTACTAAATGGGCTAAAAATACATAAAATATAATGTGACTCTAACTCTTAAAAACTTAGTAGGAGGGCAATTTTTTCGTTTCGAAAGCCCCGGTGTGGAAGCAGGGAATACAGTAAGGCTGCATCTTTTTAAAATGAACGCATTCATTATGTAATGGGTCTATTCGTGTTCTTCCTACTATTAGTCCTCTTGGGGAATAAAGGGTCTTTAAAAATTATTCTATTGAAAACTTTCCTCCGAAGAAAATGTGATTATGTAAATCAAGGTTTGTATTTAAAAATTAAAATTCTCGAGTTAAGGAAGGGCGAAGTTAGACTGCTAAACGTTAGCAGGGATTGGTTAACGTGAAGCTAGGTGAGAGCACTTCGTAGCTTATTTGATTAAGATTGACGATTTGATCAATTAATGATTAAATTAGATAAGACTGATTTGAATTAGAAGGTGTATTGCCTAGACGTAAATGTATTTATTTATTTTTAACTCTTCTAGTATCTCGTCTACCTCGCTATTGCTCCCATATTTATTAATTGGTGCATTTCTTAACTTGGGTAGTTGAATTTGTGTCGTTGTTGAGAATTTGTTAATAAATAGAATTTGTATTGAATATGGCTTATCTTCCTTCGGACCCTCTCACTCTAATGGATGACACGGGCATTCATTAGAATTAGTTAACTTTGCATCTTAGAAAAGACATAAATTGTATTACAAAAATCAATAAATATTAGTTAAATAAAACAATGGCAGTGTTATTCAATTGATTTATTTTGCTAATTTTATATCTATAGCTGAAAGCTACAGATATGATAGCTTTTAGAATTAGTTTAATGAAATGAATGTACCCTATCACATTTGTCTGCAACTTTTGTTTTTAAATCAGGAGGGAGATTACTTGTTGAAATTCTCCTCATAACCTCGTTTACGGCAGCAAACTTGCATCTATATTTACTCTTGTTGATCTTGTAAAAAAATTTTGCTTACAAATATATGTTGTTCCAAATAAAGAGAACATTTTCTGTCTATTTGGATTTCTGACTGTCTTGGCATTGACAGGCAGAAAAAAAAAAAACTCTTTGCGGGCCGCATTTGGCCCGCAGCCAGCTATTTACCTACCACTGATCTACACATTTATCCAATTTGTAATGCTCTTTGCAAAGAAATTTATTTCACTTACAGAAATAATAAACACAATTTTCCTTTTATTAATATAATGAGGACATCAAAATATTACTTATTATTAAAATATTATTTAAATATGTACTTATATTACCGAATAATTAATAAGAGTTGTCTATTACTCATGGATTGCTAAAATGAAATTCAATCTTTGAATTTATGTGTGATGTACGTAAATGCGTAGAAGGAATCAAATTATATAAATATTACTAATGCTTTTGCATTCTTTAGATATTGATATTATTAGAAAAGATTAAATTATGATAGGGTAGTAGATTTGTCTATTTTTATTAATATCAAAACTTTATAATAGTAGTTAACATGTTGATAATAATCTGTAATGCCTGTTAAATATAGTTTATCTGTCGTCACTTCTGTGCATGTTTTTCATACTTCAAAGAGTTATTTTTATATAATAATATTACAAGGATTTAATATTAATGTGAATACTGAGTATATATAAATATCAATATTAGAGAAAGAAATACAAAAAATGAAAACTAAATTAGAAGACACTTTTTTGTATAAAATATGTGATTCTGGTTACAAATGTTATCTCGAAAATTGAGATTTGTTTTTTATTTAAAAATAATGTCCTGATAATCATGAAGCAATATCACCTATTTGAAGGTATTTAACTACTTTCAAATGAATAAAATATATTTAAGATGGATATAATTTATTTTGAAAATTAGATATATAAACATTTTATTATAATTATTAAAAAATTGAGAGAGGTTAAAATCAACTTTAATAGTTAAATGATAACTTTATATAGGTTTAGTCTCCTGATTTCTGAGATACTCTAATTGGCATCTAAAAAGAACTAGAACATTGATTCCAACAAATTTATTTCCAAATTATTAAATATAAGAAAATTTTATTTACAATTTTCATGATAATATATTAATACAAAAAATTTATTATACATTAAAACACTCAAGCAGTAGTTGTCAAGGGTTTTTGATGGCCATAACAAATCCTGAAAAAAAAAATTATATATTTATTTAAATATATATAGATTTATTTAAATATATATCTCATTACATGAAATACAATTCATTAAAAACAATAAAATGTATCATTTTTAATATCTTTTTAATTCCATTTTAATATTACATTTTCATTTTTTAACTATAATCTATACCAGGGGTGGGCGGATTTTTCTGGGGTACGCGGGCTACTTTCAAAGTTTTAAGACGTTACAATCCACCCAGTGGCCTAGGTGTGGCTATCTTATATTAAAATTATGTTTTCTTTTCTTAACATTTGTTTCTGGTATTGTACACCTATTTTAAAATATAAAAGATTACTATTTTTACAACAAAAACATAAATAACGCAAAATTGCCAAGTTGAATGTTTGAACAACTATGAGAAAGTGACTGTTAGAGCGTGGACGCATTTATTGTAGCGAGCAGAGAATATACGAGAACCGATGACTCTGAAATCTATGTATATACTTAATTTATTCATTGCGAATCCCATGTCAGTAGGAGACATGACGTCAGCACGTGAATTCAATCTCGGGGAGAGGGTTCAAAAGTGGGATGTGGTCTCAATAGCCAATCCCGTGCTATCGCGGGAAGAGCTGATCATTAACATTTATTCTCCCCTTCAGTCGGCGTGTGGGGAAAAATTGATTCATATGGTTGGCATTGCAGTGATCGCTTTTTGCTCCTAAAACGGCAGCGGATGTCTAAGCATCATTGTGCGCTTCCAATGAAGGTACATATGTCGTCAACACATTTATCGTATCATTTGCTTAAGACATAAATTGTGAAAAGCCGATAATCCAGTCTAACTGGCGTTGGTGTTTCATAAATATATTCCTTTTAGTATACTCATCCTAGGTCTTAATAAAGGTGGTCGCTCCAAAATGTCTTTACGGTCCACCGGTTGATAACAATCGACTTAATGCTAATTCCTGATCCATATGGTATATTAAAAAATGATTAAAGTTCGCTAAAATATACAAACTTATGTACCGTAATACTTTTTACACGGGAAACTGGTTTCATGAAAATATAATGAGAAAAACGTTTAAAATAAAGATCCATTCCCCATTCTCAAATAGTTCTTCCTGAACAGAAAAGTGTTTACAAAAGACTTCTTGAAAATCTTATTGGAAACAAGAAATATATATATTTTTAGCAACTTGTAATTTCAGTCGAATTCATCAAATTTATGTTTTCGTATGATACATTTTTTGGACTCTCTTATCTTTTTGTTCAAGAAAATTCATCTAAAAGGAAGGATTATCGTATTTGTGAAAAGCAGATTTATAATGTTTTCCTTAAAAAGAATTAAATTTTTCTTAAGACTGCGAGAGGGAATGAGTGAGAGGTATATTAACTTCACACAATACAGAAGCACAAGGGCCATTGGTGACTGATCTCGTAACTTTGACCCTCGGTCAAGTGACAAGGACGATACCTCAGCTGGCAATTCCTCTCCAAATTACCACACCACGCCAACGGGAGAACTTTGAGTTCGACAGATTTAACGTGTATCAACTTTCTCTGAAAGGCGGCCCACAACTGTGAGATGCAGGATTGAATGATACAAATGATTAACTGCACATCTATAAAAAAGGTTTTAAAATGGAATTTATTTATTACCATGATTGCTTGATTGTGAATTATAATTTTGTTTTATTAGAAAAGCCTTTATTACATAATAAAGTAATTTTTAATGTTTTTCTTATTATATTGCAACATTTCTAATATTTTTGTTAAAATTTAATTATTAAATTAACTAAAAACTAAAATCTTAAAGATGAAGACTAAGTTTATGCACAGCATAATTGAAACTATTCATGAAAATTATTTTCATAGCCCTATATTAAATAATGCAGGGTGTTGCCGAATTTGACCGACAAGTTCAGAGGGATGATAGTAGGCAGCATAGGCATGACAAATCACCTAAGAACATGGGGGTCACAAATCACCTGTAATCGGAGTAATTCGCAAAAGCAGTTATGAAGAAGGTGATGTCAAGTGGAATGATAAGGTGCAAATAGAGGTAAGAAGTACATTTATTAGAAGTAGAGCATGTTTACAATACGAACCATACCTCACAGCTCGACTTCAGAAATGCAACGACAAGTGACTTTTACAGGAATTGTTCGAAGTTGTGGCTGCGTAGGCCATAGCATAGCTTCACCGACACCGACAGACGAAGGATTGTCGAACACGTTGAAAAAAATTCGGCGTGCTGGCGATGTCAGCTGAAGCGATGACAACCCGTGCCGTGAGATCCTTCACTATAGCCCCCGGCGTTTCATACACAAGAGATTTCATGTAGATCCCAGAAGAAGAAATTAAAGGGATTGAGGCCCGGGAAGCGTGGAAGTCAAGCAACAGGCCCCCATCGTCCAATCCACCTTCCAGGATATGTATTATGGAAGTGGTTACGCACCGCAGTCGAAAAATGTGCTGGTACACCATCGTGCATGAACCCCAAGTTCTGGTAAGCAGTGTCTGGTACTCTTTGCAGCAATTCTGAGAGGACGTGCTGTAGGGAAAAAAGGTATTTTGCTCCATTGAGGCGTTTGAGCAGTTCATGGTTTTATCGTGTGGCCATTCCCCTCGTCTGACTCATTGTCCTCCGGACGGCTACTACTAAGTCCATTTTCACCAACTAAACTTGGTTTCCGATCCCATGTCCTTTGCTGATTTGTCTTTCCCGTGCTGCCTGCTATCACCTCTCTGAATTTGTCGGTCGAATTCGGCAACACCCTGCGTAGTTCTTTGATATAAACTATATTTAAGGCTGTTTTCGTCATATGTACGAGAGCGTGAACTTGATGTGAAGCACATTTTCGGACAGAAAAAATGCCTCAATTTTTATAAAAATTTGTGACATTGTAACTCATGCATTTGTTTATAATATAGTGTTTGTAAGTTTTCAAAATATTTCATAAATAAGTAGTTTTTCCTTTTAACATGTTAAGGGATAGCTCATTTAGATTACGGTATAGGGGAAAAAAAAATACAAAACACATTTTATAAAAAAAAAATGTGTCAACTCGGATAAAAATTAGTAGTATTATAAAATAAGTGATTCTCTACAGGATAGTGCAGGCAGAATATAATATTAATGTTTGTGTGTGTGTGTGTGAGTACTTTTACATCTGAAAAAATATTCCGAATTCGGCTCCTATTCTTTAACATTAGCCGAAGATAGCCTTAAGGTATCCAACTACGTTTGGAACCGTGATTTTAAAAAAGCGTATAAATGGATATTTTTCATGATATTTAGTGTCACTTAGATTAGAATACATGTATAAAATTGTTTTATAAGGACATTTTGACAAAAAAAATTATTTAAATACAACATTTCGGCAAAAAATTAACTCAGAATAATTTTTATTCCAAATGTTCTCCTTTTGTGAAAAATGTTTCTATTCTAATAATATTTTTCCTGTATATAGCTCAGACATCTGTACAGAGGCTCAACTAGAATTTTTGAAATATATGACAGAAGTGAGTTTATCCATGTTTTACGACAACAGAGGGGAGAGATTTTAAGAAAAAAACACCGATAATTATTTCAATTGGTTGTAACTCTGAAAATGTGAATTTTTCAAAAATCATAGTTGAGCGTCTGTACAGAGGTCTGAGATATATACAGTCAAAGTATTAAAATAATAGAAGCATTTTTCACAAAAGGAGAATATTTTGAAAAAAGGTTATTCTAATATTCTAAGTTAATTTTTTGCCGAAATGTTGTATTTAAATAATTTTTTTGTCCAAATGTATTTAAAACAATTTTATACATGTATTCTAATCTAAGAGACACTAAATATCATGGAAATTATTTATTTATGCGCTTTTTTAAAATCACGGTTCCGAACGTAGTCTGATACATTAAACTGAATGTGTAGGCATACATTTATACATTCACTGATTTCATACAATAAGCATAATAATATTGTCTGAGGAGCAACACACACAAGAAAAAAAAATTAAGTTTATATAATAAAATAACAAGTACTTACCTTAAGTACATGTTTAGTGATTCTGATATATACGATGCTTTTTATTCTAATAAGAACAGAATAATGTGGATTATATCAAATACCAGCTGCAAAAAATATATTAATAAATTTTGTAAGCCTGGGAATATTTAGAAACACATCCGAGCATAATTTTACTCAGACTTTATCACACAAATTTTAATCAAGCTCTCAATAAAAGGTAATAAAATAAATTAATAGCTAAATAAAAGGCAAGAATACTTACGTGAGAAGCGATCATTCAGAAAAACAGGAACCAATTTCACCAATTAGGCTAAATTATCTTATAAGGTAAGGAAATTATCACATACATTTTATATGATGGTATAACCAATAATTATTGGACAATTATGCATTTTTTGTACGTCAGTAATAAAAGATAATTAAAGAAACGTGATGCCACTTGTATATACACATTAGAAAGAAATATAAATGCATTTAATAAAACAAATTTTACTACATATATGAACAATAATAACTGAAACATATATAATTGAGCTTTTTATTAAATGTCTGCTCAAAGAAATCAAGAATTACTCCTGTAAAAAACGAAATGAGATAATGCATAACCATGCAAGGAGATACATAATCTACATCAATAAAATTCACTTATTAGATATTAATTACCATACATGATGAAAGGGTCTTAAACTCACGCATTTGGTAACCCAGAGTGGTTTATTACATAACTGGAAGAGATTACTAAAGACAAATAGTAAAATAAACACAGAGTTCATAAATAGTTAAGACATAGAATTATATACAATAGAAAATAATGAAATATTTTCAAGCAAATTTTATTAAAAAATTAATGAAAGAAAGGACTTAAAAATTAAGAGAAAATAAATTGTAAAAAACTTGTAATACTTTCTTCAAGGAGCTGTCATGATATATAATTTAAAATTCTTTTCATCTAATTACTCATAGCATATGCAAGTTGTACGAACTATAAATCAAATCATACAACTACTCTTTGTTTTTTTATCATTAAGATGGATAGTAGACGACAACAATCAACATGATATTGTATACATATAGTTAACGCAATGAAAGAAATCCAAAAGCGTTGTCTAAGTTTTATAAAATCTCATAGAGTTTATGAATACAAATTTATTTTAAAAATTTCCCCTTAGAATCTTTTTGCATCTATAAATTATCTCAAACTTGATTTAAGTGTTATTTCTGCTTTGTATTTTTTTATTAAGATTTTATATTTGTATTTATAATAAAAACTATGTTTAATATATGAGTACAGCAATTTAATTATAACTTTTATATACATATTAAGATTAATTTCAAATTGATCAATACCATAACAATAAAAGAAGAAACTTTACTTTTTTCATTTTCATTTACATTTTATAAATGCAAAACATTTGAAATATTTGTACAAAAAAGCTATATTATTATTACTTGATTTTTAAACATTTTTTTAAAATGCTGTATTTCATTTTGTCCAGTGTTAACAAATTGATATTAAGAATATGAATAAAAAGGATTACATATGTAAAGAAGCAAAATTTCCTAAGCAAATTGAAATTACCTCGTTATTTTTTATTCAAGTTTTATTAAATAATGCGCTTAGCTTTTTAATAAATTCTTTCTGAGTATAAAAAAGATAAAAACCTGACACTTCATTTTTTTAAAAAAAAATGTAGTATATTTTTATTTTAAATTACATATAACCATTTTTCGAACTATCTCATTAAAAAAGTGCAGTTTATAATGTAATTGTGCTCCTAACAAGCAAAACTGCATGCAAAAAGAACGTTCTAAAGTTAACCAGATCATAATCACCATCACCACTGAAACAGTTCATTAACTTTTCCTCGTCCCCTACTTTGGTAACGTAAGTACTTGGACTGGAGAACCCCAACAGAGAAAGATCTTCACACGATTCTGCCGTATCCTTGTAATAAGCTGCAGGAAGAGAATAAATAAAAATAAAATAAATATATTGATGTAACTGATACACTTTTTACACGCAAGCGGCTGTGAAAAACTCGAAGAATTTGTAACAGGAAAAGAAAACGAGTTCGTTTATGTGTAAACATCTCTTGTTGATGTAATCGAATTCTTCTCTCTCTCCTGTTTGAACTTAATGAATAAGTTAACAAACACCGTAAATGTAATATTTAAATAGCTATTGTTGGCTTTATGTGTCCTCTGGTGTGTAGTTTATTAAGGTAAATGAAAATATGTGAGAAAGTAATGCATTTCCTTATTGTGTATATGTCCATTAAATGCATTTCTAATCAAAGCACATAAAAAGTATCTGGAGTACCGATACATTTTGATTGTAGAAGCGGAAATAAAACGGCAAAGGGATATAATTATAAATAAGAGAGTGTGCTTGAGGGAATTTCGTTAATTTGTTTTTGATCATTTGTGTGATAATTAAAAATGGACGATTACGTTATAATATGTATTGGATTACTATTTTTGGAGAATTGAAAATCAATTTACGTTGTTATTGTTATAATCAGCCATTAGTAAATTTAAGGGATTTGAATTCCAATTTTTAATTCGGAATTATACTCTAAATTTTTCCAAAAATTTTGCAACATTCTCCTTGATTTAAAGTTATGATGACAGTACAGCAAATATTATGTTGAATCAAGTATTTATGAGGTTGATTGATTCAAAAAGAGAGAAAGTGAGAGGGCGAGAGAGAGAGAGAGAGAGGGAGAGGGTGTGTGTGAGAGAGAGGCTGAGAAGGAGAGTGTGAGAGTGAGAGATAGAAAGTGAAAGAGAGCGAGAGATAGAGGGAGAGAAAGGGAAAAAGAGAAGGAGAGTAAGATAATGAGGGAGAGAGGGAGGGATGAGAAAGGGAGAAAGAGAAGAAGAGAGGGAGAGAAAGGGAGAAAGAGAAGGAGAGAGGGAGAGGAAGAGATTTTAAAAAGTAATTTCTGCAACGGACCAATATGCTAAATTATAGAGCTTTACATACGCTAATATGCAACCAACTTTCTCGTATTACGTTGGTATATTATAGATGATTAACTGTTTATATAGGAATATAACGGTAAACTAAATATAATATAAGAAATTAGAGAACATATATAATATCAACTAAAACTTTATATAAATTACAAATCGTTAAGCAAATTCTTTTGAATGAAGAAATATTAGTGCAAGAATAGTAATTTAAACTATGTAGCAAATTCAATGAAGAGCCTCGTCTATCCAAATTGAAATTGAAATTATTGAATTTATGACTGTGAGAGAACCAACTACTCTTGTGTTTTATAAGTGAATTCATAGACTAGATAGAATAAATAGTATGAAAATATTAATAAATAAAAAATATATTCAGAGATTATATTATTTGTCTTAATAATGTTTTACAAAGAAAAAAAAAGGAGGGAAGAAAGTTTGGTGTAGGCTCTCTGTTAATTTTGGTTAGAGGTATCAAACACATGTTCACAATATACTAGAAGATACTTTCATCTGAAAAAAAGATTTTAATCTATAAATATAAGAAATGCTCAAATAAACTTGAAAATTGATCGATTGTTTGATTTAAGGATACTTACGTACTATACCTTCGACCAATTCCGCCAAATAAATATATTTGACCAATTAAAAAGACATTACCAAATGCTGTCATCGTTTTTTATATCATCAATATTGTTTTAAAACATGTTCAGAAATTGTTTTCTACTATATGTGGTACATCGCGGAATTCGGCGACGTCTTTTGATTTGAAGAAATCGGTCGATGGTATAATACGTAAGTACCTATTTAAGATATTGAAACATCATTATGCTTATATAACAACATTTACTAATATTGCAAGAAGTGCTAAATTTGCTTGTAAAATCTGTATTCATGAGGTGATAAATTCTTCTGGATGAATCAATATGAGCGTCAGTAAAAGTCATTCTATTCTTATATGTATATCACTATTCACAATTTATATTATATGCTTTTCAAATTAAAGCAATATCCTTTAAATTTGGAAATAGTTTAATGTATACCACTTACTAAGATTGTATATAGTTATGAAATCTTTGTTTCCACAGTGCTGATTACCGCAGTAGCCATCACATTGTAAACGAGAAGCTGCTTTCATATTACCTACACTCTCTGGACCTAGGCAGAAGCATTGATTAGGAATAAGTCCTGCTAGTGGAAATCCAAGGCCTCTGCAGTGTTCCAAGCATTCTGTGACACTTATACCTTTCTTGTTCAGGATATGTGCAGGGGGAGGTTTGCCTTTGAAACAATTCATTGAGCCCTCTGAAAATATATGTGTTTAAATAACTATGTCTAAATTAGGTCTTAGATATTGCTATAAATTAATGAAAATTAAATACAGAATTTTTTTTATTTCTAATGGCAGATTATGAACAGTTATTAACAGAGTTCATTAATCTACCTAGTACATCACCGAAAGCAGGTATCTCTTTTTAGTGCGGTGCCATATAGGCGGATACCAATCACCGAAGGTAATTTTGAAGCCCAGTTTCCTCCTTAGAGGAAGGCACCTGACGATGCGAACTTGCACTAGGATTTAATTTTGCATAGAGCACCCCCGTAGGGATCTGTTACATGCCGTATAATCATACAACACAGCCGCTGTCGATTTTCTGCATAATGAAAATCCATCGACTTGGGCCGGGTTCAAACCCGCAACCTTGGGTACAGATGGCTAGCGACAAACCAAACACGCCACCATAAAATGATGAATAATTTTAAGAGAAACAGATAAAGAGGAAAATTTAATGAAGGGGGTACATGAATTAAATTTGGATTATGTTAGAAGTGCTCTTCCACACTTAAATTTACCTTTAAATGATGCAGTTAATGTTTCTCCAGAGATATCAATAGGTATCAAATTAAAATTTAAAAAAATGTAGGAATAGAAGTTGCTGAGATAAACGTTAAAAAAAAAAAAACCCAGAATTTTTTAAAGAAAATTGCGATATACTTGTCACTGTTAAGTAGAAGTATATGTGTACTTCTGAAAAATATGCATTTAAGAGTGTTTTGTTCTAAACTGTTTCTGTAACACATACCTTACCCGAAGAAACTGAAAAAGTTCATCACATTCTGATCAAATTCTGACAATCTTAAAGATAGTACAAACTTTATAAAATTTCAGTAGGAACTATATATATATATTCTTTTATATATTATCTTCTAAATTTTGTATTAAATTCGTTCCTTGTTCGTGATCTTAGTCTTTCTAAATTTTCCGGATATTATCGGTCGTGGTAGCCGAGAAGTCACTGATAAAAACACTGTCGAGTCGTGGAGCCACTAAAAACTCGCCATGTAGAGGGGGTGATCCACACTAAATCTATCGAAGACTTATATCATCATGTTGACGTGGTATGGAACTTTGGGTAAAGGGATACTATATAAAAATCTCACACACAGATGTCGTCCTCATACGAGGCTTGTAAATTAAATAATGGCAACATAAGTATAAATCAATTTTTAATGAGCTTACAATTACTTTTGCATTACATTCTTTCTATGTAAACAGCAAAGCTTATAACCTTTCACCAAATATCGGGAAGTCTTTGAAGGCCATTGGCAAGATGCTGATTGTTGATGTCAGCGACGGAGCGCCCTAATGCGTGGCATACAGATGAAATGTCATGAAATCGGTGGCCTCGAAGAAGTACCTTTAACTTCGGAAACAGATCAAAGTCACAATAACTCATGTCAGGTGAGTAGGGAGGATGTTCCAAGATATTACACTACCACCGTCGCAATAGAACTGTGACATTGTTTGCGACATGACAACGGACGTTGTCAATGGACGTTGTCATGCAACTCGGTTTGGATATTGTTTTGGAATAAACATGGATCAGTCTGTCAACGGTCTATGTAAAAGAGATAGTTCCGGATGTCAATCTGATCTTGTGGAATGGAGGGCGAACCTGTGCGTTGCAATTTCTCAGTCTCATTCTGACAAGAACGAAACACTTTAACTCATCGTGCACTCTTTTTATAAGGTAGTTCCTTTTCAGCACATGTTTCCAGTATTCGTCGATAACATTCTGTGGCATTTTTGCCACGGCAACCTCAATTTTAAGCCATGACCATTGATCAACTTTTTAAAACATGCTTTAGAGCTATGGAAAAGAAACTCTACACTTAACGCCACACAACAACTACCCTTCTAACTGGATCGAATTTTTCTTGCACTGTACACATCGACAATGGCGTCACCTCACCACTTCCATATCCTATTTGAGCATGCATATTCTTTTTTTTCGAATTTATAAGTTTAATTGCCACTATTTAATTTACTGCCCTCGTAGTTTAACAATGGCTCAAAATTACAATGTGATTTTCCAAAATCCCTCTTGTTGTTTCGAAAAGTGACTTTAGTAAGCAATCAATTTAAATCTGGATAAAATTAGCGAAAGGTTGTGGAACTGTTTTTTTAAGACCTGTGATACACTCATATTTAAAAATACGATTTTTTATTGTTTTATTTTTATTTCCATAGTATGATTATTTCTTCATTTCACGGTCATGCTATTGTTTGCATATATTTTAGAAAAAAGAATTCTAATTTTTTAAAAAAATTTTCTTGTAGTTGCCTTTCTTGATTCTCCTTTGATCGTTTTATTAAATTGTATCAATTTGTAGTTAATATTTAGTCGGGTTTTCCTAATACTTTGTTATATTTAAAAGTTATGTTATTTTATATAAGATACGGGCAAGTTTCATAAGCAACATCAGAATTTAAATGTTCTTTAAACTCTGAATAACGCTAAACATTATTTCTATTAGTGTACTTTATTTTTATATTTTCAGTGTCCCTAATTTACTAAATATTTCAGTAAATCCTACGACCTCAGATTCCTATGCCAAGCAATATTCTTAAGATTAACATAGAACATATAACTCTATTAGTCACACACACACACACACTTAGTGATAATGTAAACAACTAACTGGTATGCCCGTTCTTCACCCGGGAGAGTTGAAAAAGTAAAGCAATCGAGATGGAAGAATAAAAAAATTATGAGGTCAAATTATATAAATTATATTTTAAAAATTTTTATGTAAACCGTAAAACTATTAGGTAGGAAAAGCCACAGTCTCTACTGACGTATTAATATAAATGGTTGTATCAGATCTACTAGTATATATAAATGATATAACCTTATTGGTTATAATAATATACATCATAAGTTACTGGAAGGTCAATTGATTATCATTATAAAACGGTCATTCAAACTTTTATCACATGCTATATAATACTCTTAATACTCCAGTTGTGTTTTTAAGATCAATAAAAGTTTAAATAGAGTAGCGGAATAAAAAAAAAAACAGAAATAATTTTATAAAATTACATTAGAGGTATGTTTGTGGAAGATTCTTTTATTTCAAGAAATTTTCGTTAATTCATACTCATAAAATGCATTTAATTTTATCGTTGCTTCTGTATCTGTTAAACAATTATTGTCTTTAAAAATACTTAAAATATTATGTGTTCCATGCTTGATTTACTTAACGCATTCGATAGTTTATCTTTAAATATATATATATATATAAAAGTTAAGACAATTATAGAAAGACCAAGAGGTAAATTTCTATTGTTTTGTTATAAATTTCTTTTTATTCCTTACTATCATCCAGATCCTTTCTGCAGATAAAAAGAGCTCTGTTTGTGCAAACGTCATCTCTCCATTTGAAACCATTGCTTCCATCTAACATAGCACAACGTTCATAAATAGAGTTAGGTTGAGATGTCATCCAATTGCGGAATCCAGACACGCTGCCGTCTAACCATCGATAGGCTTTATTATCATTTGGATCATACTGGTAAAGACCAATGAACCATCGCACTCTTTGATAAGAGGAGCCCATTCCTTGAATAGTCTATTTGAATGAGAGAAAAAACATCAAAAAGTTAACAATATGTTAAGTAATGCAAAATTTTAATTTAGATTTAGTACGTAGAATATTTTTATTCAGAAAAAAGGCTTTTTTGAATTTGATATTCACTTTAGATGAATACCTTTATGATGAATCCATGTTCTGCGCTGCTTCTAATACTTGCTAAAAAACCTCCTTTCTTGTAGCAAAAAGATTGTGCTTCTTCGAATTTTTGATTATTGGTATCAGAAAAAAGAAAACAGACGCTTCGAAAAGTACGCCATGGTTTATCACATTTTGTCTTCTCTGCACAATCTGAAAAATGTAAGAGGTATCTAAGGTTCAAAGTTCCATTCAAAGAATTTGAAGGAACTACGTTTTGAAGTCACATTAAACAAAATTAAACCATATTTAAAAAAATTTAAACTTAAAATTTTCATTTAATACGTTCTTACGATATCAAAATAATTACACTGAAAGTATTTGGTTATCAGTTTTAGTGGGCATAGAGATATTTAGTTTTTCATTTTGTCGAAAATGAGTAGCTATTTAAAAATTACTTACACTTGTATAAAAAATATAAGTGATTTTCAATAATTATATATGATATCGAGATGTTTTTTTTTCAAGTTACAAGTTCTAAATTTTTACTTATTTATACATTCTAGTTTCTTATTATTATTTCTTTTACCCTTAATTATAAAGTTTGATGAACATTTCTATATTTTCCTAAATATATTTTCTTTTAACCGAAGAGGAAGTATGAATTTCATTATTTAAAGACCCTAGTTTTTATTGCAATGCAAGTGATTTTATATTCTTATTCTGAAATGGTAACTCTCAATGTCACGCGAGTCACGCGATTATCACATCGGATAAAATTTTTTAAGGATATTTAATACAAAACCCTTACAACTATAATAACTAGTGAACAAAAAATACTACTCTGTTTTATATTTTAGTACACAAAAGTTAAAAAGCACAATCCTTCTTGCGTATTTTTCAAAAAATTGATGAAAAGCTTTTAATGAAAATTTATAAACATAAAGAAAAAAATGTCTTTCTTAGTTTTCCTATCAAATTCAAACTCTTTCTTTTATCTTCAGAAAATCAAGAAAACTGACAAAACAGGTACTTCAAACACATATTCTGTATGATTTTAGTTTTTTTTCTGAAAATTTATAATAATTTTCAAAATTTTTCCAATGTCTGGATGACGGATTATGATGGAAAGCAGTTGGGAGATTAGAGGCAAGCCGATCCCAAGCGTATGTAGCAAGACGACTTAGTGTATGGTTTCCAGGTTATGAAACCAGTTTCAGGGGACAGCATTAATATCCAAAATACAATTTATAAGGCAATTGAGAACCACCACAAGCCAGGATGATCGTTGCTTGGCTGTAACAGCAAGACGCAATAGGGAGAAGGGCAGCTACCCAACTTGCAAATGAGTTCTCCGCTGCTTCTGGTACCACGGTTGTGTGGTATATTGTTTATCGAAGGCTTAATGAGGCTAGGTCTTATGTTTGGAAACTAATGTTCTGCATCCTATTTACTCCAGATCATAGGAAATCCAGCCTGAAATAATGATTAGATTATTTTTGGACATGGGAACAGTGGGTCTGTTTTCTCCTCCTTGATGAGCCCAAATTCAGGCTAAACACTAAATCTTACCATATTCATATATGAAGGGAACCAAGAACCTGGTACCATCCTTGAAATATCATCGAAGTGGACCACTGTGGAAGTGACGATGTTAGGGTATAGGCCGGCGTGATGTTGGAGGGCACACAGAGACACTCATCTTTTATGGAGGACTACTTTGAGGTATAGGGATAGAACCCTGCGTGAGTCTTTTCAGCGGGATAGTTGCAGCAATGTCCCTTCTTTTTGGACGATGACACACATCCATACAGAGCTCTCAGCTGGTTAACGAATACTTCGAGACTGGGGATATGTTTGACCAGTCAGATCTAAAGACTTGAATCCTATAGAACATGTCTGGGATTTTATAGGAAGAGAAATTGCAGCTCACCAACTCTTTTCTACTCCAAGAACACTCTGGAGATAAGAAGTGTTTTCATGGAGGAGTCATATTCATTGTTCTAAAATCTCATTAACAACATTAGAGTTCATTGTGAGAGCTGTATTGTTATCATGGGTTATCAAACTCATGTTAACTTCACATAAATACCATCGTGATATTGTATATCATGCTTTGAAAGGGTACAAATCATGATTATGATCGGATACTATTATTTTTTATTATCATATTTTTAGCAATACTAGTAGCCATTTTCATACTAGTTTTCACTTGAATTAATTTAGCAATTTTTTGAAAAATCTGGAAAAATTTGTTTTTCTCTTATTCGTATACTATTGTACAAAATAAATGCCCCTGGCCGGAGAATTGACTGATAAATTTCGAGATCTTTGGTATAAAGAAAAGGTTTTATATCACATAAAATGAAATATTTACGATTAAAAATCTTAAATGTGCTCATATAAATAAGAGAACACTAATTTACCTGCTAGGTCTCCGAATGTGAAAATAATCGTAAGTAAAAATATCAGCTTCTTAGTTTGTATGGTATATGCTTTAATCTGTAAAAAAACGCCACTTATTAGGTATATCTATTAAGAATTATTACTAAATATGTTAAAAACATTTATATAATACAGTAATATCATGAAAATAAATAAAAAAAACTTTTTTTTGTGTGTGTTTCCTGTTAGTATATTTATTAAAAGAAAAAGATCAAATATCTCCCCTTAATGAATTATGTGTCGATTTTTAATAGTTCTTAAATTTTTTCAAAAGTAGAGATATTTATATTGAAATCATTATAATTGATAAGTAGAATTAAAATTGAAACTATTTAAAGGTATATGCAGTTTTTATTTTAGAGGAACACTTGATGATATTCAAATGGGATATATTCAAAATATAGAAAATTGAATACAAAATTCTTTATAAATGAGACCTATAACCTTGAATTGTTTTATAATGCATTCCAATTATGACCATGCTTGTATTAATTTTCTGGAATAAATAGATACATAAAGCTGCAACAAAATATTTTAAGATTGTTTAGTTTAATCTGGAATTTGAGAGAACTTTCAGCTTTATAAATTACATGATCTTGGTTTAACAAAATCTATTACATTTGTCAATAGGAAAAACAGAGAAAATCCTTGATAAATCTGATAACCAATGTTTATTATAATTTTATTCCGATAGAATTTATAGATAGATTTTTTCCAGTGATTGGTGACATCGAGTTATTTTCGTAGTCAGATACGTTTTGTCATTAGGTTGTTATGAAAATGGAGTGGTAATCACGTTCACCTGCATTAAATTCGACATAGGGAGAGGGACTATATTGTCAAAACGGTTGCAGCACTATGTCACCCCCTTCCAGAAACTTAATCTTATCAATGGGAAATTGAATCCAAACATGTATTAGGGGGAAAATGTATTCCTTAGTAAAAATTCAAATTTTTGTCAAAAATTTAAAATTATTCAAATTATAGTTTTTGCCAAAGAATAAACACTTTAAAAATTTTTTTTAATACATAAATTTTCAATTAAAATCTTTAAGTGTGATATGCATTAAATAAATGTAAAAACATTACATGACTAAAGGTTTCTTGAATCTAACTATATTGTTTCAAAAATTAGCTCGAAATTAGCGAAAAATTAGCCCTTTCTGATTCCTTATCATACTTTTGGAGGCCTGAGTATTTAAAATCTTCTAAAGAGCATATGATTTTCAGTGAAAGTTTAACAACAATAAAATGTTAGTACATCATTCCTTGATAAGGGCTGAAACCGTTAATTCAGTGATTCTCAACCACAGCACTTTAGTGTGCCGCCAAATTCTTGAAGTGTGGCATCAAATTTTTTAAAATTGTTAATTATACTTTGAGAAAAAAAAATAAAATCCGAAACCGAATCATTCGGACGTTTATAGAAATAAACTAAGAATATCCGTGGTATATTTAACTTATTCTTTCTGGATGGATGAAAGTGTATTATAGATAAGTAAAATTCTTTTAAATTTTTGTTTCATGTGTGCCGCCAAATATTGAAATCGTTAAAAGTGTACCGCAACAACAACAACAAAAAAAAAAAAAAAAAAAAAAGAATGAGAATCATTACCTTAAATATTGAAAGTACATTTAAAAAATAGTTAAATATTTATAATAGCGTAATTTTTAAGCTCCTTAAAGCATTAATTTTAACTCTGAAAATTTCTGTGCGAAGTTTATATATAAGTAGAATCAAAATATATAGTGACGGACCTTATATAAAAGTTTCAAAAGTATATTATTTTAAGTAATGTTAGTTCAATAGTGAATGATTTTTTTCTTCTGTAGGATGTAAAGTAATTCCATTAAAAACTCACTTTATGACCTTTTTTTTAAGAGTCCATAGTGTATTTTAAAAGTAACACATTTAATTGCACACAGTTGTAGATATCAGGGTTATATTCAACTATCACAAGATCTTACAGAGATAACTTTTTTAGTCAATGTGAATAGTTATAAATTGTCATTCTGTAAAGAGATATTTCAAAGACGTAGAATTGACAGATGAACTTGTTCTAGCATTTTCGTCTGTGATCGATGGAATCGCTTAACATTGTATTCTATCTCATTAGAATGTGACTGTAAGTTTACTATTTAATCAGAGTTTTTGAACTAATTATATGTTGGAGAGCCAAGAGCGTTGTACTAATACGAATCAAGCTTCCTTCAGAGGAGTGATTTTTCAAGTTATATTATTTTACAATTTTTGTGTATGTGCATATAATTCTCCATAATAGAGATACTTTGCTAAAAATACTTGTTTGAAAAAATAAATCGGAATTTTTACGTATTTAATTAAAACTGTTTCGTTGTTACAGCAAAATATTCGTAATTTTTTTTATTAATTTACATGTTTTTAAATTTTTGACTCTAATTAATTATTTTGCATGATTAAAAGTCACTGAAAAGTATAAACGAATTAAGGTAAAATAAATTTAGAGATATTAAAATTCTAAAATGGCATTTCATAGGAATAAAAAAAAAATCTTGCATTTTTTTTCTTTTTAAAAATATTCGCTTATTATTCTAAAAAAATTTCAAACAGTAAAGTAAAAAAAAGAAATATAAGCTATTACCAAAATCCATAGTTGTGTGTGTGTATTTTTTTCGTTTTCTTTTCTTTTTTTTCAAAAAGTATTATGCAATTATTGATGAAGAATTTGCTAAAACGTCCACATTTTGCAGACATTCACTATAAAATAACCAAATTCTATCTTGCACAGAAAGTTTTGTTGTAAATTAGTTTTTCTTATAATTTAATACTTCAAACTATTTCTGAGTATTGCAGTATCTCAGTGGTCATTGTTGTGAATTTCATCATTCAAATCATTCAAGTTAAATAGTGAGAGCCCAAATCCTGGTTATATTAGAGATCATCCTGTAAAATAATTGATACTATTACAAGTTAAATTCAAGGGAAAAGTTTTCCAAATGCTCATGATACGGAGCTTAGAGAGTAAGGTATCAATGCAGGTATCGAACTTGCTTCTTAACCGTAGCTCAAAATTATAAATTCCATCATAAACAGTCAGCGGCGTACGCAAACCTTTCTTATGGGTGTGGTATTCTATTTTAAATTTTAATTATAATCAGACATTTTGGAATACATTTTCATATCTATGTATATATGCATATGTATATGTTTATATGTATATTTTTAGATTTTTAATATTTTGTTCGGCGCAATATAGCCAAACTCGGCTCTTGCGCCATAAAAATCTACACTCACTCACTTATGGGTGTGGGGATGGGCAGGCATTAGAAAAATATATAGATAAAAGGATCGAGGGATAATCTATATGGTAAAAATTTAAAATCTGCTGGTCTATAGGAAGATAATTTGAACTCCTAAGTTCCTCCCTTGTGTATTAAACCGTCAAAAGTCCTCAAATAGCTTTTAAGCACCACCGAATTAAACTAAATATATGTATTTTTTGGAAATCTGTTACTAGCCATCTAATTTCTAGTGTTATTAGAAAAATCAGTATTTCTTACAGTTTAATCATGGGAATAAAATGAAGCATACGTTGAAGTGACAAAAATCTCACGTCAACTAATAACGTATGAAATCGCCTTTTACCCAGACAAGTGCAGCAACTCAACTCAAGAAGTAGACGAGAACATACAAAGAAATATTCAGCCATGATGTCTCTCCAGCCATCCGAAATGTAAAAGTGCTGTCCGTGTAGAACTTTGCGCCCAAATTAACCATTATCTCATGTCTGAACAAGCTCAATAGAATTCAGGTCTGGCTTTTTAGGGGTGGTCAAATTATTCCTTGATACCACCCAGAATGTTCTTCAAACCAATCGTGAGTTATTTTTAGCTGGATGACATATTTTAAATTTTTTCCCTGGAAAATCCATTCATTATTTGGTATGAAGTCCATCAATGGCTACACATAATTTTCAAGTTGTTGAAACATTTCCATTCAACGATTGGTTCCCTTTGATCAAACAATCGGTTCTATGTCACGTAAGTACTGCCCACATCATTATGAAGCCTTTACCGACTTGCACAATACCTTGTCGAAAACTTTGGTTCATGGTCTCGTGTGCTCTATGTCAAGCTCGAACCCTGCCATCTACTCTTTGTTACTAGAATCGGGGACCGCAACATTTTACCAGCTGTATAAGGTCTAACCAATATGTGCATGAACCCAGCAGACATGTTGTCCCCAGTAACGTATTGTTAATAAAGGTATTCGAGATGGTCTTCTGCTGCGCTGTATCCCACTAACATCAAATTTCCTTGCGTTATTCTCAGAACATATTTGTCATACGTCCCCTTTCATTGTTGCTTTATTTGACGTTGTGTCACTTGTCCGGTAACACTGATTACTCTACGCAAATGACACTGGTTTTGGTTATTATGTAGGCTCGGTCTATCATTATGTTGTCCCTGGTTGGAGGTAATGCATGCATGTATATATATATTTATGTATATTTATATATAGCACACTATTGACACTGTGGGTAAATTCACTAATAATTTCTGAAATGGATTGCGCATGCGTTTAATTCTAACTAGAATTCTGCTTTCAGTCTATTGATTTCCATAATTGGACCAAAATAATCTTTTCACATGAATCACTTGAGCACAAATGAAAGACCTGACAACGTATAGCGTATTTATACACTTTTTACGCGGTTATCTGGATATTTGCATACTGTTATCCTATGGGCTTTGGCACTTTGTGACGTCTCTCGCGTCCTTCTGCTAACATAACTCCTATGTTCTTTGACGGCCACGATTAATGGCAAAACCTTTCCAACCCAATACCAAGAAGAGAAACGGATCAAATATGTAAATGAGATATACTTTAAAAGGATAGAAGCTTTGATGATAAGATATAGCGCGGCAAGCTTAGAGATAGTTTAGTGTGGAATCATTCTGATCGATAGCGTGGCAAGCTTAGAGATAGCTTAGTGTGGAATCTTACAGATCAAGAGTTAGCAGTCCGATAGTTTTGGAAAGAAAAGAAGTCCAACATAAAGAATTTGGAATCGTCTTATATAAAGTGAATTTATAGATATCTCTCTTTAGGTGAAGGAAGGAGATCTGCAAAAGGTAATATTTGATATAGGTAGTTAGTTGAATCGGATTATTTATCATAATTAAGATTAAAGGATCTAGTAGCGTGATCTGACTTAAATACAAGGTTTAATTGGGTGTTAACTCTCACTTTAAATAAAATTGTCAAATTAGAATTAAGTAATATAAGTTATTCTTAATAAAAGTTGTATTAAGAACTACTATGTCTCATCATTTTGATAATCCCACACCTCTAGCTTACGCGGAACCGGAACGACATAGTCATCACAGGATGGCTATGTCGCAACTTCATTTTATAAATCTTATGTAGGTGTATTTATGCAAATATAAGAATGTAATTTAACGGAAACACCCAAGCATCAATAGGCAAAAATTGTAGACCATAGTATATCCTTGTTAATGTATTCACATATACTTTAGTTTGAAATAATAAAGGTCCTAATACTTTTTTTAAAGCTGATTATTTGATATCTCAGGTTACTGAGATTTTTTAATTACATATATCGTATACTATTTGTATTAAAATATACAGCAGGATTTTTTTTATGGAAATAGATTTATGATTCCCTATAAGTTAGTAAGGAACTTTAAAAAACAATTTGAGAATTGGAATAAATACTTCTAATTTATGATTTGATTAACAATAAAGGTTTTATGATTTAACAAATAGAATACATAAGCTCCCTATTAATTAAAACCGATACCTTGGATCCAAAAAAATTAGTTAAATGCTTGTATTCCGTATAATTTTTTTGTTCAACAGCCCTTCGTAACACTTACATCGAATTTCTTATATTTTACTAGCAAGGACATTTCTTAAAGTTTCTCATAAATTCTGTTTCGTAATTGGCTTTCAGTAATCAGTGTAAGAACCATTAAAGGAGGTGAAATATTTTACATTTTTGTATTATTTCAGAAAATAATAGATCATTTGCCATAATCTGATACTTTCGTGACCAAACCATCTATTTAGAAATTGCTCCTAGTAATCCTGAAAGATTGCTGCATGATGACAGCGATCCTATAAACGATAGTGTTAATTACTTCAGAATTACTACAATATATCAAGATTCAATGCAGTTGTAATAGCATTGTCATTAAAGCAAATGATCTGTAAATTTTAGTACTTGTCACAACTTCTTAGCTTAGTAATAACTTTTTTACTCTATTCCGGATATACCCCCCTCCACCAATAGGTCATTTATTTCAACAAATGTAATAATTGTGGGGATTTCTTCATCATCATATATTTTTAAATGAATTAGGGCTACTATAAAATTTTGTTCAAGATACACTCGTCTTGGTTATGTTTTATGAAGTTTTCGTTTGTAAAAGTGTCTTATCAGTTTACGAATATTTATATTTATTAATTATACTTTTTTTTCCCTACGGAAAAAAAAAACTTTTAAATATCATTCTCCTGATTTTCGATTTTGGATAAAAGGATTTATTTTAAAGAAATTAAAATAATTCACACAGGATACACACATGGGTTTGATAGATAATATTTATATATGGATTTTATTATACAATACAAAATGGGTTACAGATGAAAATACTTAACAGAGAGAGACAGAACCTCGCTGTATAAATCCAGTCATTCTTCTTAAAATTTATTAGTTTTAGTGTCTGTCATTAAATTTCAAAACGAGTTTTTATATTTCAATTAAAATAAAACATTTACTTTACCGCTATTATTTTTATTACATCAAGAATTTAATTCGGTTGGAAAATTTAAAACATAAGTTTATATACAATTTATTCATTTTAATGTTTGAAAAATTATACTTTCGGAACTGTTTACTTGAATACTTCTGTTTTCTTAGAAGAGATATTTTACTTTTTGTTGGGATCAGTCATACTATCATGATCTCAAAAATTTTTTTTTGTGATGGAAATTGGATCAATAATTTATGGTCTCGCAGCTCAGTATATATCATACGAAAGTAGTTCTAAAAATTAATTAATTGTTTTATATGATTATCTTCTTTTGTCTTAAAAAGGTAAAATTTTATCCAATAAAATTCATTGCTCGCCTTAATATTTATTACATGCATATGAAATATGTAATATATGTATGCATCTAAGTACACGGTTACTAGGAGGAAAAATGAAGCATTTTGGTTTATTTTATGTTTTTACCCGCATGATAAAAAAAGCACATAAATATAATTTTTGCTTTTTTTATAACCATTTTATTACTTCAAAACAATTAAAATAAAAGAATTAGACCGAACATTATCATTGTATGTAAGTTATAACGATTACAAAAGAAATTTAATTAATTAAAATACACGGATGAATTGCTTTAGCAAACAATTGACAAGTTCATATTGTTTAAATTACGCTAAAATATTCAGAATAATAGAATCACTAGGCCTTCAAAATATTTTTTATTACAATTTAAATTTTGTTAATAATCATTTGTTCTGTACTTAGATAATTCCTTGCGGTATTTAATTTCATTACACCAGAATATAAATTTAGCCTTTTTCTTAGGAAAATAAATGAAATGAAATTGTGTTAGATGAAACATCGAAGTTCCTTCGAACTTATTAAGACAGAAAAGATTAATAAAGATATAATTTTAGTGGTATAAAGAAAACATTTCAAAACGAAAATGAAATAAATATATTATATCTATTAAATTTATTAAGTAAAAACTGGAATATTCTCCAAGGTTCCATAAAACAAATGATTAAAAATTTCGAAATTTTGAAATAGGAAGTGTTAGTTTAAAAAAAATGTCCATTCATTTCCTTAAATTTTATTTGCAAATCTAGTGAAGAACGTAATCCCTTTATGATTTTGATACACTAATAAATAATTTCAAAACTCTTTTTAAACTTATATGGATTTATATTTTTATCATGTAATTAGTATTAAACTATTAAGAGAATAAAATTATTCAAATTAATTCTCTGAACGCGTAATAGTTTTTATTCGTACATAAAATTATTTGAAAATATTTCTACGTGATGTGTCTAAAATAAATTTTTATTTCTTAAAAGCATACATCAAATTGATGAATTTTGTTTCAATATTCGCCGTTAATCTAAAATCTCTAGTTCACACATTTACAGCACTATCTTCTTTACAATTTAGTTTCCAGAAATTGTTTTTAATCCAATTTAAATTCAAAAATTTGTCGAACTTTTAAAATGTGTAAATATAGACAAAAATTCTGCGTTCAAATATTTTTTAAAAAATCAGTACTACATGTGAACTGAAAACTAAAAAGATGTGTACATTTCCTTCAACAGTAAAGAGACCTTCAAATTTCAACAGTAAATGAAATGGCAATCTTGGAAACAATGAGCAATTTTCGTGCAATGGTTTGTTTAAAAGAGAGCTACTATTTTTATTCCCTGAAATCTTTTCTTAACGATGAGGGTTGTTTAGTAATCTGATAAGAAATACACGTAGTGCCGAATTTAAACTTTATAACAGAAGAAAATGTACAGTGTGTGTGTAAGGATATCATTAAGAAGCTGCACGATTTACTATAATTATAATAAGTTACGTTTTTACTCTGTTAAGAAAACACAGAGCATTGCAAAAACTTTTACCATACATGTAATTTGTTTTGATAGTGAATTAGATATCATTCAGAAGTTTGTTCTAGCTTCTGTTCTGTTAAACAAAATAGCATTTACCTTCGTGTGAATAAATATTGAGACTGAAATATATCTGGGAAGATCACACAACCATTTGTTTTGCTGTAATAATAAGGTAAGCATATGCATAAAACATTTTGTTATCTAAAAATAATATTCATAATTTACAAGAGAGAAAAAAAAATTTTGAATTAATTTTTTAAAATAAAATGTTCTACCTTTTAGGATTTTTTTATAAGACAAATATAAACTTTTTGAAAATAGAAGAAAAGGTGGTTCCATGGTTTTTTTTCTTTTGAATTTTTTTCTATAATCCAGTATTAATAGTATTTGAATCAAAACATTCTTGATATTATAATTAAAATTATTCACAGCTTAGAAAAATATACACTTGGAGATTGATATTAAAACGAATTATAAGTTTGATTACACTTTATCATAAATGCATTGTCGAACATCAGGATTTTCATAACGTGATATGTTTAATGTATAATATATTATCATTTTTATCTTGTTTATTTCTGTTTATATGTTTCAGTTATTTATCATTTTAGTGGTTAATAATAATTTCAAACAAAATTAAATTTTGGATGAAATAGAAATAAGATATTTTAACCAATCTTTAATATATGATGTACATTACGTGTTGATTAAGATTCTGAAATGCTGGTTATAAGTATTTTCATTTTTGAAATAATTTTTTTACTATATATATTGCTATGTGATGATTGAATTAAATCAATGTAATTAGACATTGTATTTTACTGTGGCCATTTTCCGATGTGATGTGAAACGTTTATAAAAGTGAATATGGTACTTATCTATCTTGTTAAAAATGTGTTTTAAAGCAACTTTTCAAGAATAAAAAAGAGTGAAATCGTTAAGTTAGATACACTAATGTATAAAAATGTACAAAATCAAATTTCAGATAGATTTTCATGTCAGTATGTCAGCTAATGTTTATATGAGACACCTTACATTCAAATTCGGCATAAAGTTCATGAAATGTGCTATCAGAGAAAGTTTTAAATAGATTATTATGTAAATTTAAATTTATTGTTACGATTTTTCTTAAATTTTAAACCTGTTTCTAAAAGATTATTTCTTAAAATAATTAAGAAGATCTACTGCTTTAAAGATAGAGAAATTAAATAATAAACAATTTTTTCAAAAGTATGATTTTGAAAACTAACCAATACGCGCGCAAGAAATATGTGCTTGTTCTTTTATGTATTAACTAGCTAAAATAAGCAAGGAAAATTTAATAAGGAAGAGATTTGCATATTTACTGAAACATTTTATTTTTTGAATTATGAAGTTGACAAAAGTCAAACTTACTATTTGTGACACGAAATATTGTAGTATGAATTAAATATGTAACTAGAAAAAACCATTTTTAAAAATTTAAACAGGTATATTAAATAATGCTTAATTCTGTAAAATTTTTAGACTTTTTCAGTATGGATTTGTTAGCCTGAAAAAGATTTAGCATGAGATTCAGCAAATTTATTTCCTCAGGAATTTCACACCGAAGTATTTTGTGTATCGGTGCTTGTTTTTTCTTTTTCTATACTATTGATATTTAATTAATTTTTTTATATGAACTGTCTAAATTTTTCTAAGTATGCCTTGAATTTTCGATAAAAATCACACCTCATACATCTGATAAATGATGCATGTGAAGGAAGCCTTTCATAGCATATTTTTCTTTCAGATAACGATGAAAATTTACAAAGTAGCAGACTAATGAACTTACTAAGCATACTAAGAGATTTATTTTAATAAAATATCTAACCTGTTTTTTTTCTCAATAAAATATAGTTTTTCTTTTTAGTCCCATTAGTTGAATTGTTTGTTCTTTTTTTTCGTGTTTATTCTTTTTAGTTTTCTCTTATTTGCTTTCTCTAATTTTTAAAAATTCTTCTCTCTCAAAAATTCTTTTGAGAACATTATTTTCAAGAGAGAATTTCATAAAACTTAAAAGCGCAGTTTACTATAAATATATTTAAATAAATACAGAAGAGACATTAAAATTATTTAAATGCTTTTTATGAGAAAGTAAAAGAAAACTTCAGTTAAAATTTGTACTTCTTGAATATTCATTTTTTTTTTCTTTTGAAAAAAATTCTTAAAATTAGCTCTACGCAGGGAGAAATATTTTGTTAATTCCGCATAGAATAGTAATTTAACTTCTTAGCAGTTCCATAGTATTATTATTATAACGAAGAAACGTTACTTTTCATTCGACAGCAATTCTTTTATTAAAAAAAATACAGTATTCCGTTTGTTCAAATTACATCATGACAAAAAACTTTTTTTCTGACTGAAAATGAATACTAATATTTTCAAAGAGAGTAATATTTTTTCAAACTGATTTTACTTCGACAAAAAAGAGAAACATCTAGAAATTTTTGTCTTTGTTAAATTGTAAAATTTGATACTGAAGTTTACTTTGAATAATTAAGGAACCATATAACGGTATACTAAATGATATATCTTTCTTATTTTTCACTGAAACTTACGATGCATGTCATTCAACTCATTTCTCTTTGCAGACGGTTTTTAAAATCATAAAATAATAATTTAAACAAAATATTTATTAACTTTTTGAATTGAGAAATATTGGTTTTACTTACCATTGGATCAGTTATTGAAAAAAGCTAAATTATATACTATTTAAAATTCAACTAAAAGTAACAATCCTTTCTTCCGAAACTTTATTTCACGCGGCATCTATAGACATAGAAATATCATCTGTAGACGATACACACATATAGCATCTCTTTCAAACTATGTCGCATCTACCCCTTTTTATATAGCTAATAATTGGTTACAATTTCTTTCTATGCCACGTTTTAGAAGATTAAAAGAATTGATTTTCTTCACAGCTCCGTGACTTCGTAGTTTTGAAACACAACAGGAACGAGTAGCTAAGCAACGATGGAAAATTTTTCTTTGAAATTGCGTGGGCTAAGTACTTGGTAGAGATGGTACAGTGAGAATAATATTTGACTCAGATTAAATATTCATTGAACATTCATTCGCTGTAATCGAACGGGGAATACGAATTACTACTTGCACTTGTGGTCAATAAATCTTTGTGAGAACATTTTATGTCATGTTCTTTTTTTTTATATATGAAAATAAATGGATTTTATGTCATTTGTAATATATTTTGCAGGCATATGACTATCTCTCTTTTAAGAAATTAGTTTTATTATCTGTGTCTCAGTACATGATATTCTGCTTTAAATAAATAGTTTCGTTATTAATTTAAGGTTAAAAAAGTAGCTCTTATGATTTAAATACACATTTTCTCGCAACCACTCTCCATTATTTTAACAAAAGTACTTTAAGTGAAATTTTTTAAACACGCAATCATATTTTATTATTAACAGGGTTTTAAAAATAGAATTACAATTTTATATATATTTGAATCTTTTATATGAAAAATTCTTATCAACAAATAAGAAAGAAATGCTTACGAGATAGTATTTAATGTAGAATATCGTCGGCTTAGTTATCAGACTGCGTAACTCCGCCGGTATTACTGATTTGATATAGAAGTGCAACGCGCCAAGCGTTTTTTGGTGCGAATCCTTAATCCTTTTGTTTTGTCTACGCCATGCCTCAGTGCGCGCTCCGCTTTTAATTTATTCCTCGATCAGTGTAATCACTACTTTTTTTTTTATTTCATAATAAAACTAGATTTCGAAGGGATAGGTGATGGCAAGATTTTAACATAAAATAAATACAACATAAAGTAATATTAATGTATTACACTTCCAGATATAAATTATTTACACTATTTTAAGTGTTTATTACACAAAATTTGTAACAATGTGTTACTTTTGCTGAGCAGAGATCCCGTGGAAAAAAAAAAACCAGAACTAAAAACTAACACTAATATACGTTATCCCCATAGCAACCACATTATCGCACGATAAAAATATCAAAGTAGACCATATTCTTATATTATCGCCTATCTTGGCGAACATAAACAGCAACTTGGTGCCTAGCCCTACTGTATCAAATTAGCATCCCAGATGGAGGTACGCAGTCTGATAATTAGACCGACGATATATTATTCCTTCAAAAAATAAATTGACATAATTAATCCTTTTTTGTTTTCCTTTCTAGAAATGAATAATACATTTAAGGAAAAACACAGATTGATCCGAGTAGACTTTTTTGGATTCTTCTGGAGCCAGATTGGAATTTAAAAGAATAATATCTGGCTTTGGTGCAAAAAGTTTTTCGGATGCGCAATGTCTCACAAACTAGATTGCAGTAGATGTCTTCTGGGTATTGCTTGCCCTCCACCTTCTAACTGGGGCATAAATCAGTGACGGTCAGAGACACCTGCTGATGAGAACCCAAACTTGCTGCATTGGGGAGAGATCTGGTAATCACGCCTGCCAATTAAGTGTTGAAGGAGCACGAAGACAAACAACAGAAAGGCGTGTCGTGTGCGGTCAGAATTTATTCTGTTGAAATATGAGACTAGGGGATCTGTGAAAAGAAAGACAATTTTACAAGGGGTGGAATCTTGTTGATATACCTCCATGTTGTAAAGGTTTTACGGTTGACAACCAATGGGCTCCAGTTATCAAACGAAAACACACCCGATACCATAACTCATTTGTCGGGCTGTGTTGTGAACAATAATAAGGTGAATATCCCACCGTTGCCGTGGATGTCTCCGGACAAGCCTTTGTAGGCCATAGCGGCTCAATTCAAACTCATCGCTGCTGAAAAGAAATATATTCCATTCCGTCAGATTCCAGTTTGAATCTGCTGAGCACCACTGCAGATGCATCTTATGGTGTGCAGTATTGAAAGAGCAGTTGGCACAATGACCTTCGTTCGCCTAGTCACCTGTCGATGGTCACTGCAGTCACTGGTTACTCGGTTGCACGTCAGATCGCTGATAAGGACACTTCAAGGGCTTCCGGATGATTCTTTTGTTTTTGTGTTGTGTGTTCGCTCTCGTTTAAACACTTTTTTATAGACAATCTGTACGGCTATGTTTCATACCATTCCTGCCAACATCGTTGAATGTTAGCATAAGTTCGATCCAAATGTTGAACGATCCTGTGATGTGACCACTATTCTCCCTTAAAACCAACTGTACGACCTCTCTCAAATGGTGACATCTGCTTATGATATCCGTGAATCTGTCCGCAAGGTGTCGGTAAAATCCTCGTGGGTTGGTTGAACTACATTCGCGTGGAAGTTTGGGTTTAGTATTGTTTAATACAAATAAAGATTCCTAGATATTACTTTTGTAATGCGCTGGAACTAATTAGACATCCGCCAAAAGTTCACAATTTGCGTATTCTAAGGTATGTGCTTATGCACATTTCGTATTCTTGTTCAAAAAACCCCTTCGTGCGTCGGTTTTTATGTTGTATAGCGTAATTTAAATTCTATCTGTAATTTTACATGCATTTATGTTATTAGAGCATTGGAAGCGACTGTCACAAAATGTAAGCATTTTTGTGTAGTTTTCTGAAATGACTTCTTTCACTATGTGTATGGTCTTAGAAATTAGTTTTTACAGAAATGTATCAGAAAATAAGCATATTAAATAGTCAATAAATGAGCATTGAATTACACCCACGTAAATTAATATAAACGCTTTTATATTTAAAAACATGTTTATTGTAAAACTAAAATGCTTTTTCAACACAAATAAAGCTTTTCAAGCTCAAAAACTATTTTAAATGTATGGAATCTTGTATTTTTTATGACCTGAAAAGACAAAAGGAAGTGTTAATAAAAAATCAATAAATACAAATAAATATACAAATATTTTTTTTAACCAAAAGTTTTTAATGTTGAAATAAGGAAACGTTTTAGAAAAAATGAGTTGTGTTTAATAACTTTCAGACTCTAAATTACTACAAAAATGAATTAAAATAATTATTTATTGTAATAATATTTATTTTAGAAATTAAACACCGTTTTAAGTATTAAATATGTTACATACTAAGTATAAAGTATATTTTTTGATTAATATGCAAATGATTCTGTTATACAACTCTAGAATATTTATAAAAAAATAGAAGTAAATGTATCTACATACAAGCTTTTAAAAATTAAATAATACTTACTATCATTTCAAAGTTTCGTGATATTTTTCTGAAAATCAAAAAAAATTTATAACAATAAAATGATTTACGGAAGAGAAAAGAAATAGAGATAATGAGTACTTCCAGATACCACGTCATGGTATCTGGGTATCTAAGATAAGGAAAATAATCATTGAAAAAAAAAAGATATCAATAAATATTATTTATAAATATTAAATACAAAACAAAACATTGCATTCAATAAACAGCCAAAATTATGTGATGCCACTTATGATGTGATAAAAAAAACCACGATAGGTTGTTATCTTAAGTATCCAATTCTTATTTCTAGATTCAAATTTTATAATAAGTTTGATTCTGCAGATTTGTTCATCAACAATGCGTTGTCATGATATTCTTCTGCTAAAGCTCCATTATCTTTCTTAATCGTTAATTCCTGAAAAATACTCAGAAGGAATTAATATAACAACTTAAGCACAGCAATACTAATTGAATTTATTTATACTATTTAAATCAGGATATGAAAAAATTAAATCAGTAAATTTTTTAAAATATTAACAGTATAAAAGTAAAATCTAAGTTAAATTATTGAAACTTTACAAAAAATATTTCATTATATCCTAAATTTAATGATTATAAAATGCATAAGTTTTGTGTATATAGTATTGTTAAGGGGACACGGTACGATTTAAGCAAAAGTTTTTAATTTAAGGATTTTCAAAATTCTTTTGGTTACCTCCTATGTGTGTATACTATCTAAAACAGATTTTGTGCTTAAAATTTCATAAAATGTTAGCCATTTAATTTTTTAAGGAAAAAAAATTTGTGAAGTGATTTTAAAATGCTACTCCTCCTACAAAAATTTACGTACACGCATGACATTTGATTACAACTACGTTCAACTATGTATAACAAAAGTTGGTATGGGTTTTGCGATAACACGATTGGTATTTGTATAATACTTCTTTTTATGAATCCTTATTGAAAATTCCTTAAGAAAATTGTATAAATTCTAACTTCAATTATTTTTAAAAAAATAAGTATTGCTTTGATTCAAAAATGCATACCAACTTTTGTTACATGTACTATTAACAATAGGTAAAAAAAATTCAAAGCATTAGGCACAATAGAAAAAAAAGCCTTAGCATTTTAAATGAAGACAAACTAGTTATTTTACCTTTCTGAGATAAGTAAATTTAAAGTTTTGATTTGCCATAGGGATGTGAATAAAAATGAATGTAAAAGCTATCATAATTCTGCGTTTCTTAAGCTTAGAATCTTAAAATTTAGTGAGGTTATAGAGAAAAGTATATAAAGAATAATTTAGGCAAGAAAAATTAGATTTGATTTTTTGACCGATTTTTGTAAATTGAATCGTATTGTGTCCTCTTAATACACTAATACTATACATACATGCTATATTAACACTATACATATTATTCTAAGATTGCTCTATTGTATATACTCGTACACCATATATGCTAATACGAATTATCTCTATATAATATTAATATTTTACTGTAGTTAATTTGTATAAAATGATTTTTGAATAATTTCATATTGCTAAATGATTTTGAAAAGTAATCACCATCCGTGAAACAGCTTTGTAATTTCTCTTCTTCTCCGGATTTTGTGACATAAGTACTTGGATTCGAGAGTCCAAGCTGGGAAAGATCTTCACACGATTCTGCAGTGTCAGAATAAAATGCTGCAAAATAATGTTCTTCTTAAAATACTTGTTTTTATAAATGGGTTTCAGTGAATATATATAAATATACACGAACAACATTAAAATTTTGATCTCTTCACTTAAAAATTAGTGTTAAAGCTTAAATAAGTACAGAAAATTTAAACGAATAAAAATGAAATAGCATTAAATCTAGATTTCAGAAAATAAAAAGTTTTGTTGATGGCCGATGCATATTTTACTTTTATTTAAAGATTTTCGGTTTACAGATATATTCGTGAAAATTCTTTGAAAGATCTATCTTTATACCTTTTAAACTTCATAGAAAATGTTTTTTCTTACAATTTTGTGATCACACACAAAAAGTGTACCTGGTGTTATAAAAAGTATTTTATTTTAAAAAATTTTAACACTCAGAATGGTGAAATAATGTTGTTGGAATATTCTAATAAGATATACAAAGTAATAATGAATATAAACAATCAAATACTTTACAAAAATAATGTGTAACGTAGTAATATAACTTAACTCAGTGGCGCAATAGTCCATGAGGGCCAAAGCCTACTGTATCCAACTCAGTATTCGTGACCTTAGGCCCTGAAGTGCATGAGCAGGTGTTCCAGTCAGGTGGTCAGTCTGACGCGAAACCCCCAGTGTTTTGTTCCCAAGCAAGCTTGGTACGTATTTATCGACCCACTGAAGGGATGAAAGGCTGAGTCAACCTTGCCCAGCCAGAGGTTTGAACTTCAGACCAGTGGTGTGGTAGCACGATGCACAAGCCATTCAGCCACCAGGCTTCAACATAATAATATAACTACCCATAAATAGTCATGTAGATGCTTGTCATACTTAATGTGACAGAATATGATACATACAATTAATTGAATTCTTCAACTTTTTCGTAATTAAATATATCACACAGGTATTTGTAATTCACTATTTTTTTTCTTAAAATTCAAAGCTAAAGAAATTTAAATTGATGCATTTGAATAGTTAGAGAGATACACCAGTTCGGGTGCATACACTTAAAAAAGGCTCTAAATTACAAGGGGAGTGGCTGATAATTCTCGTGTAGTATTGGATCACATAAAATTATGAATCTTTTGTCTTATAGTCATTTAAGTGGGACGCTCACACATAGATAGTTTTTTTTTTCCTTTTAAAAGAATGATGTTTATTAATGTTGTACTCTAAAGTAACGGGAAGGTTATTGCTTACGGACCTCGTAATTTTGAACCGTGGTCAAGTGATGAGAACAACACCTGAGTTTGGATTCCACTCTCCTGACATCCATACCACGCCAACGTTACAACTTTGAGCCACGGCAGAATAAACTTGCATTAGCTCATATATATGATGTGTCTTCAATGGATTAGTCAGTAAATACAATTTCCCTGTTCGCCATTCAAGGCACCATTGGTGGAACAAGCGCCTGTGGTTGCTAGTCAAGGGTAAACGAAGCAATGGACGTCTTGTGGACATTCCACTCTTCTGCAAACGGCGTCGAATGGTACGAGTGGACACCGAATGATGCTGAACAGACTGAATCTGTTTTGCTATGATTCGTTATTTGACTGTACGATCTATCACTGCTATGCACACAATCCGCCTGTCATCACAGGTAGTGGCGCAATGAAGTTTGTATGATCGGTCTACCGTTTCCTCCTGCATACAGCGACGACAGATCCGCCTCACAGTTGCTTGGTTTTGTCCAACACTGATTGATTCTTCTGAAGGATAATCTACAATCCCAATAGGCTACTATTCTTCCTCGGTCAAATTCAGGAACTTGGGCAAAATAAGCTCGATGTTTTTCCACGAGGCATAGGTAAACATTTTTTGTAAAAAAAGAAGAAA
>BMAV01008691.1:63702-83635 GCA_019973955.1 Trichonephila inaurata madagascariensis | reverse complement strand
AAAAAAAAACCTTCCTTAAAAAAAAAAAAAAAAAAACAATTGCCGTACTTCAAATCGCCAATCCTCTCCCCCCTTACATAGCGTTTGCGGATGGCGTTACGGTCGCCCGTGATGTGCGTCTGCGCTATAATGCTTATGATTTGTATATTTCATCGCCACCAACGCATGATATAAATTTCACATGGTTTGCATGCTTCCTTCAGGGTGTTGCATTTTGTGTGGTCAGTAGTGCATTCCCCTCATAAGAATAAAGTATATTAATTACTTTCGAGAAAAAATAGAATAAGTTTTACATTCTGATATCACTAGTATTCTCTTAAAAATTTAAATGTTATATTTTTTTTTGTCAACATTTGTGAAGGGACAAATCAAGTATCGAAAAAATTCGTTTTATCATTTACTGATATAAATACTAAATTGAGCGGTACATACTTAAATTGTATTTTCTAGAGTTACTTATAAATTGTATTTTAGTCTCATAATTGTATTTATGTAGTCAAATTACATTTACTTACTTAAATTGTATATTGTTACAAAATTATTATTCCCACAGTGTTGATTTTGACAATTTCCATTACATTCTAGTCTTGGGGCAACTTCCATGTTGTTCAGATTGTCTGCTTTCAGACAGAAGCATTTATCTGGAATGGTTCCTGCTAATGTATAACCGAGGCCACGACAATGTTCTAAGCACTCTGTCACACTTATATCCTTCTTTTCCAAGGATGGGTTGGGAGGTTGACCCTTGAAGCAGTTCATAGAGCCCTCTGAAATAAAGAAATTTTGTGTTATGAATTCGAATATATCATTTAGTATTGCACTTTGCAAATAACTAAGACTGTTTCACTGTGTTTGGTACTTGCGTTTTATACAGTCGACCAATTTCACCAAATCAAAAAAATGTCGCAAATTGTTGCCATCGTTATTATTATTATTGTGTTCTAACATGAATGGAAAGAATTTTCACTATTGGCTGCATATCGCAGCATTTGGCGACTTTTTTGATTTGAAGAAAATCCACGAGTGTATAATATACTTTACACTATTGCTTATTAAACATATTTATGACGAAATGAATGATAAACTGCAAGAAATGTTATAGATAAATTATCGAGAATCCGTAATTTTAAATATACTTGTTATGAATTTTTGATGTGCTTGTGATTTTGATAAATAATAAAACTGTTCAGAGAATAATGAATGATAATGAATGTTGACTTTTTTTAATAATATTTGCATTTCTATAAGTGTATATAACATAGTTTGCACATATAGCAAAAATAAGTTAAGTGAGTTAAAAATTTAAAAATTGTAAACTCAGATGTGGTTATAACTCTTCAAAATCTCTTCAATCTCTTCTGTGGATATCTCTTCAAAAATTTTGACATTAAATAGTATATAGTTTTATCATAGGACATTTTATACATGTATCAATCAATTGTAAGACATTTCATTAAAATCAATTTCCAAATTGTCATTATTTCAGTCTCTAAGTTGCTTTTAAACTTGACAGCTGTACTGCCATTGTAACATGGCGATCCAATAAATAGCATTTGTATTATAGTTCCTTATTATAGTATTTATATTATAGGTGAATGCAGTACATTTCAACTCTTTTCAAATAGGCATAAATACTTTGTGGAACAAATGTTGGTTTTCTAGAAAAAACATGATCCATTGCCCTAAAAAAAGGCATTTACAGAAACGTAAATCTAAAAATAAGAGCGGATTCCACAAATATATAAATGCTTATTTAGTTTTTAATTCATATTATTTCTTCACGTAGAATTATTAGAAACTGATGCTTTTATGTATGAGAAATTCAATCCCAAATTCATGTATTATTGATAAGACAGACTTGATATTTAACGTATTTACTCGAATCTAAGCCGCACTTTTTTCCCAATCTTAACGCTACTGAAATCGGGGGCTGCTGAGAATCGAAGGAAAAAAAATCGTTGAATGGGATAATTAGAGCAATTAAGGTATCCAACTACGTTCGGAACCGTGATTTTGCAAAAGCGTATAAATGGATAACATTTATGATATTTATTGTCACTTAGATTAGAAAATGTGTATAAAACTGTTTTAAGAATATTATTACAATAAAAACTATTTAAGTACAATATTTTGACAAAAAATGAATATAGAAGGAACAATTTTCAAAATATTCTCCCTTTGTGAAAAAAGCTTCTATTATAATAATATTTTGCATGTATATAGCTCAAACCTCTGTATAGAGGCTCAACTGGAATGTTTGAAATATATAGCTTAGAAGTGAGTTTATCCATGTTTTACGACAACAGAGAGGAGAAATTTTAAGAAAAAAAACGCTGATAATTGTTTCAATGGGTTGTAACTCTGAAAATAATGTGAATTTTTCAAAACTCATAGTTGAGCCTCTGTACAGAGGTCTGAGCTACATACAGGTAAAATATTATTATAATAAAAGCATTTTTCACAAAAGGAGAACATTTTGAATAAAGGATATTCTAAGTTATTTTTTTTGCCGAAATATTGTATTTAAATAATTTTTTTTGTCAAAATGTCCTTAAAAATTTTATGGATATTTTCTAATCTAAGTGACACTAAATATCATGAAAAAATATGTGCTTTTTTTAAAATCACGGTTCCGAACGTAGTCGGATGTATTTAAAAGTTTATAACACTGATAAAAAGTAACTAATTATTAATTTCTTATTAGCTGTCCTTCTAAATTTATTTTAATTTCGTAAAACTGGATATCGATAAAACATTTTGCACTATTTTTCATTTTCCCATAAATTTGTTAAGAATTTGGGATGCTGCTTAGAATCAATGGTGGCTTAGATTCGAATAAATACGGTGTTTGTCTTGAATTTCAAACATAATCCACAAAGTCTAAAACTTTTGTAATACTAAAAAAATTTAAATTGTATTATCCAATAATGAAGTAGATTACAGGAGAACTAACCAAAAAGTTTGACCTATATAATTGTAAAATGTCGGTTTTAATGTTAAATAAAGTTCAATTCACATTAAAAGTGCGTAATTAGGATTGAAGGCTTAGTGACGCTATAATAAATAAAAAAAAATGTATGAAAAATGTTAAAAGTAATGTAAGTTTTCTTTTACAAATCCACTATTTTGCAAATGAGCTTTTTGACGATTCTTCGGATTATCTTTTGATATTTTTTAAATTAATGTATATTATTTTAAAAAAGTTAAAGAATGGATTATAAATTAAAATTTTAAGTTTCAACTGTTAAAAGTGTAAACTCAAAGGTTTGATGAAAATCATCATGCATGTGCATTTTTCTCCAAGTATTTTCCTCTTAAGGCAAATTATTTTCCTTGAAATTTCTGAAAAAGCAATCTTTTTGATAACATTAAAGCTATTTTGAAGTACATTTATGGTGTAAAAAATGAGACTTTTGCCATGTTATTTAAAAATATGTTAGAAAAGACATTAGTACGTTATAATCATGTAGTTTAATTCATTTCAGTTTATATACAAAATATGACTCAGAGCGAATAAAAAAGATTTCTTGATAATAACTATAGTACGTTCGAGTTATATAATATATATATAAGATTTAATGTTAAAAAGAATTAATATAAGTAAATGTACATACAAAAAGAGTGAAAATTAATAAATAAAATTTGTTTAATGTATTTTGAATGTTTGTAAAGTACAATATAAGAAAGTATTTTGTTTAATGTATCTGATTATTTCCTACGTAGCATTGGATATCAAATTTTTTTGTCAGCTTCTTGCTCCATAAAATCAATATGTTAAGTAATGTTCAATTCAAGACGTTTATATTGGTAAAATCAATCCTTTAATTTTATTTCAAGATAGTTTCGAAGTCTAAAAAGAAGTAGTTTTAAAAAAGTTATTGTTCAATGAATTAATTTTATTCGAAAGTAATCTTCAGGATTTTAATGAATATACCACTTTACGGAAGTCATTTAAATCAGAATCATATTTTTCATGAAATATTTTATTACTTTTTAACACTTTCAACGCGGCAATGGTGCCCCTTTGTCCCACGCTCTGCGATTAGAGTCTGCGTCGCTCTCCTCAGTGCTAAAATTAAAACTAAACACAAATTCATTTAAAACTTGAAACTTCGAAAAATAATGTTCAATTTACATTCAATAAGAATTCTCATTATAATGATTTATTTGTGGATCCTGGAAGACGAGTTATATCTTGTCCCGCGCGATGAGAAAGTGTTAAGGTATCCGACTATGTTCGGAACCTTGATTTTGAAAAGGCGCATAAATAGATAATTCTCATAATATTTAGTGTCACTTAGATTAGAATACATTATAAAATTGTTTTGACATTTTGACAAAAAAAGTTATTTAAATACAACATTTCGGCAAAAAATTAACTTAGAATAACCTTTTTTCAAAATATTCTCCTTTTGTGAAAAATGCTTCTATTATAATAATATTTTGCTCGTATATAGCTCAGACCTCTGTACAGAGGCTCAACTATGAGTTTTGAAAAATTCATATTATTTTCAGAATTACAACCATTTGAAATAATTATCGGCGTTTTTTTCTTAAACTTTTTGCCCTCTGTTGTCGTAAAACATGGATAAACCCACTTCTAAGTTATATATTTCAAAACTTCTAGTGGAGCCTCTGTACAGAGCTCTGAGCTATATACAGGCAAAATATTATTATAATAGAAGCATTTTCCATAAAAGGAGAATATTTTGAAAATGGGTCATTCTATGTTTATTTTTTGTCGAAATATTGAACTTAAATAATTTTGTATTGTAATACTATTCTTAAAAGAGTTTCATATACATTTTCTAATCTAAGTGACACTAAATATCATAAATATTATCCATTTATACGCTTTTGAAAAATCACGGTTCCGAACGTAGTCGGATACCTTAAAATAATAAGAATGTGTCAATATGTGAATCCTAAAATATCAAATTCTAATCACATAAAAAACTTTAAAATGGAAAAGAATTTTTAAAATGCTTTTCATAAAGAAACATGTTTAAAGTGAATGTTATTATTAGAAAGGAAAGGTAGAAACGATGAAAAGCAAAAATGTTAAGATGAAGGAAAAATCCAAAGAAACATTTGAATGGACTGGTTAATTTGAGCAATAATATCAAACTTTCTTTTATTAATATAGAAAAATAATCACGAGACAAATTATACTAAAATAAGTTTTGAAATCTGTAATTTTTTTCTTTTCAACAATTTCTCTCTCCTTTTCCTAGATATTTTTTTCATATTTAGTTTTTTAATAATTGATTTAGCAAATTATATTTCACAATATTTCAATGTTTACTTAACACAATTCTATAAATCTAGCTTTTCCTTTCCACGCATACCTAAATTTAAAGTTAAAATTTTCATTAGATTTCTCTACGATTCTGCAATTAAAAATCATTATATTTACCTTTTTCAAGATCTTTTCTGCAGATGAATAAGACTCTGTTACTGCAAATTTCATCTCTCCATTTATAGCCGTTACTACCATCCAATAGGGCACATCTTTCATAAACAGAGTTGGGTTGAGTTGGCATCCAGTTTCGAAAATTGGAAACACTACCATCCAGCCAACGATAAGCTTTATTGTCTGTTGGGTCGTATTGATAAAGACCGATCAACCATCGAACTCGAGCTAAGGATGATCCCATTCCTTGTATCGTCTATAAAAAAGATTTTGAATCAAAGTCTAAATAAACATGAAATATATTAAATCTTTATTGTTCTTATGAACATGATTCATAGTTCAACTGCGGATTTTGCCACTACTAGCCACTGAAAAGAGTTATTTTATGTGTTTTATACAAATATTCTTAAGGTATGTGACTACCTTCGGATTTCCTTTTTGGAAATGTATACATTTTTATCTAAATAAGTACTTTTTTTTATTTGAAATGGGGCAAAAAATTAGGAGTTCAAATACAATTTCCACAAAATTAAAAATAATTTTGGATATATAGGGAATTTTGAGAGAAATTTCAGTGAAAAATTGCAGTTACGGTAATCCTTGTATTGAAAATTCTAATACATATATTCGAATAATATTTATACAGTATATAGATAACATCATTATCTGTGCTTAGAGCTATAAAATTTGCGATACCTTTGAAAGTTTTTGAAATATGTCAATTTTTATGCAAGAACTAAATTTCTTACAAAAACCTTAAGTTATTTTCTGATATGAAGTACAATGAAATGCATAACTATATACACAGAGATTAGATTATAGTCTATAATACAGATAAAACTAAATAAAATATTTTCTGAAAATTTCAATTCAATATCTTAAAAAGAAATCCTGTAGTGAACTTAACCGTGACACAAAAAATTGAAAAACATATTTTCTCAGAAAATGCATTTAAAGATTTTAATAAAATATGAAAAATTTTCTACTACATTTTTTAAACTCACCATATTTAAAGCTCAAGATTTCTTTAGCTACATCTTTAACTAATTCGGACTTTTTTTTTTAACAATTTTGCTGTTTTCTGGAGAGTTTTAGAGACTATAACAATTGTCGTTTTTAGGGAAATTTTGATGAAAAATTGCAGTTAAGATCTTTTACACAAAATTCTAATGAATGTATTCAAATAATATTTATACAGTACATAAATAACATCTTTTTATGTGTTAGGAATTAAAAATACTTTTGAAAGTTTTTTAAACATGCCAAATATTATGCAAAAACTCGAATTTTTAAAAAACTAATGAATGTTTTTCTAAAAAAGCGATCAAGTACATAAATATATACACAGAGATTAGATTTTGATTCATAACACAGATAGAACTAAATGAAACATGTTCTCAAAATTTCAATTCAATGTCTTAAAAATATTTTATGTAGGAATCTGCTTCCAGTTTTGTAAACTCAATGTTTTTGGAATCTTAAAAGTATAGGATATAAAATAAGAACAAAAGAAATTTCGAAAATTTTCATCAAAACGGTGAATTTTGGGTAGTCAATATCTTAAGGTATACTAGCTGCTTCGTATTGTAGAAGTTCTATTTATAAATTTCATTTCTTTATTTTGAGCCAATTTTTTTAATTGACTATTCAAACTATACAGCAGTTACAGATATTGTTTAGGTTGAAAATTTTCTTTCATTTTATTATTTTATCATCTGCAATAGTTCAATAATTAATGTAATTCTGATTATTTGACTTATTTGCTGACATACGAGGTGTGACACAAAAGAAACAAGACTGGTCCAATAAGTCATTGTACTTACGGAATCAGATCTTTTGACATTATTCCCTTCAAAGTAATCCCCTTCAACATTCACACTATTCTACATTCGGTGCTGCCATTTCTGGTAACAGTTCTGGAACGAGGGTTTTCGAAGGATCTTAAGGAGATTCTCCATTTATGCTTGAACCTCTTCAATTGAGGTAAAATGAGTTCCTTTTAAGCTAGATTTAACAGTAGGAAATAAAAAGAATCGCATGGAGCAAAAACAGGTGAATAATATGAGGATGTTCCATCACACTAATGTTTTTGCTGGTAAGAATCTGCTTGACAGTCATTGATACTTCAGTGCAGTGGTGATCATTAACAGTCTGATCACTGGGAAACTACTCAATAATTACAATTCTATTAATGTCAAAGAAGACAATTTACATTACCTTGAATTTTGATAATGAAATGCGTGCTTTTTTGGGTCTTGGGGATCCTGGAGACTTCCACTGCATCGACTGGTGCTTACTTTCCGGATTATTAGTAAAAATTCATGTCTCTTCCCGTGTTACAACAAATTCCAACAAATTCGGCTCGTTTGCAATGTGTTCAAACATGTTTACACACATGTCCTTATGGCGCTGTTTTTGGTCGTTAGACTGAACTTTTGGAACAACCTTCTCACACATCTTCCTCGTGAGAAAGCCGTTATTTAAAATGCGTCGAACAGCTTTTCTATTTAAGGTAATCAACTCCATCACTACAGGATCATTTAATATTTGGTCACCCCAGATCACAATACAAACTTTGGCAATGTTTTAATCTGTAATCGCTCATCTTGGGCGCCCAGCATGTTCATCATCTTCCCAGCATGTCTATTCCCCCTGAAAACCACTTATGCCATTCGAACACACCTGCACGAGACAAAGTTTCATCTCCATAAGCCTCAGTTAACATTTGAAATGTTTTTGAAACTGATTACTTTAGTTTCGCAAAAAACTTGATGTTGATTCGCTCTCTGTTCAGTTTTTACATTAGACATTTTTCTGGCGAAATGCAATTGTACCCCCAAATGGCGTGATCGGTTATAAGTCGAAGCTGGCCACATTAATAGAGGTGTGTGGGGTGACGTCATCAGAACAATTGTTGCCAACTCCATTCATTTTTCAAGCTACACACTCAGTCTCGGTTTTTTTGTTTTTTTTTTGTGTCACACCTGGTATAATCGCTTGTTGTTAAAGTTATGCTACTTTATTTGGTATTTTTTGAAATTATTCAATTCTAAATTTAGGTTATAGTTCAGTCGGAGAATGGATTTGTAGTGCGTAATCGATTCTGATTGAACATAATATGTAATTCATTTTTGTGTATTTCGAGATATTATCATTCGTCTGGAGATCTTTTTGATCATTCGATGATTTTAAGAATAAAAGACGTATGTAGAATAAATGTTGACTGCTGTTATTCACACTAGTGATGTCTACTAATCTGTTCAAATATTCTTAATTAAGATCATAAATTATATACAAAATCCTAATAAAATCATATAACAAGACTTAGAATTTTGCTTTAGAATTATTATACATGTAGAAAAATTATAAAAGAATGGAATGGAATAGCTCTGCTTTTCACCAGTTTTTCATTTAAACCTATGTTCAAGACGAAACATAGCAGTTCAGAAAATTCTTCCTTCCCACCTCAAGAGACGAAATTAAGGTCGGGTTTTCTAACTTTATTGATCAGAAATATAAGTTTTAACTGACTTTAAATATTTATTTCACCACACATGTAAAAACAACAGATTAAGTTTGAAGGACTTAATTTTATAAAAAATATTCTAAATACATTAGCAACTGCATATAGTTTATAATTCTAAAAATTCCTTTGAATGTTTTTGAATTGTAGATATGTTAGGCACATTAATATTTGCATTTACAAATGTTTGAGGATATTTTATCAAAATTATGATTCATTTTATATTTATGCTAGGAATTTAAAAATCATAGTGAACAATATTTAACCTAAAATATGTGCTAGAGTTAAAAAAAACTGTAACATCGTATTTTTTATGCTTTGGGAATTATGAGATTTTTAACGAATTATATATGTATATTGCAAAAAATGCTTAATATATTACAATAATACATGATGTGCTGCAATTAAATTTTCAATTATAAAAGACTTTAGAGGTTACATGTAATTTTCAAAGCTTATGTCCTTTATTAGAAGTTATATTATATTTTAGTAACTAGTAACTGTTCATTATTATTTCTTTTTTATTTCTTGGATAGCAAATTGTTGCAGAATCAGAAGAATTAGATTTTTTAAAGCTTTTATTAAACAATTTTTTTTTTTTTTTTTTATTCCTAAATTGGTAAAGTTTTCTTATTACCTTCCATATTTACTGCGAAATTCAATCCAAATATATTGCATTACCTTTCTTACGATATGTATGAAATACTAGAGAATATGGAAGATTGGATTATATTTTTGAAATTATCCGTAGAGCATCGATGTTTTTAGTCAAATTTTTAATATTTCTATTTGTATTCTTAAGCTTATTTGGAGCAGATGTGTTTAGACTAATGCTAAATGAAAGATATTTGTTTTGTTTCTTTAAGCTTGTGGGTAATTTTTTATAATTGATACTTATCAAAATATTTTAATATAATTCAGTAAAAAATAAAGGAAAAGGAAATATTTATACAATTACGAATATATTTCTCGAATCAAAGGGTAAATCAAGTAAATAAATTGGAGCTAACCCTACTAGCATAATAAATTTTCAAAAATTAACTATAAATCATGCATTTAAGAAAATTTTTTTATACAATAGGCTAAATTTATGTGACGTCATTACATTTATCACGTGACCGTCATAAATTTAGATCAGCGATACTCAACCTGCGGTCCACCGAGCCTTTTTAAGTGTCCCGGTCTTGGTCCATTGCTCTGAGAAATTTACTTATTTAAGAACATTGTATTAAAAATTTGGGGGGAAATTCTTCGTCAAGAAATCAAATATATCACTTTGCTTTTTGCTGTCGGTGTCGTACGAGTTCGAATTGATATTCTTTTTCCTTTTGGAACGGTTACGGTCAGTGAAAACAGACAACAGTGGAGCAGCAACTATTTTATGGGTGGAACTAGTAATTTTTAACTATCTTTCATATCTTGCAAGCGAAAAATATTCGAAGAAAATATATCGTTTCAAGACGATTGGGAGGTTGACTATTTTGTAGTGAAAAACAAACATGGATCAGTAATTGTTTGATTTGTCACGAAAGTGCTGTATTTAAAAATACCAATAAATAGGAATCATTCAATGATTCTTCACCTCAAATATCTCTTTCAAGGGGTGATAAATAGGCTTTCTTGAATAATCTTTGCAACAGCAACAAAGTGTTTTGTCAGTGGTAACAAATACACCCTATGAAGCTCGTTATATTATTGGTAATCATATGAAACCGTTTACTGAGAGACGCAGAAATTGTGAAAGAGTGTTTCTTAAATGCTTCTGATTTAGTGTTAGAGACAAAAATAAAAAATATAAAAAATAATAATTAAAAAAAGGCAAAACAGGAGTTATAATATTTTGATCAATTTTCCACATTTTAAATTTCTTAATATTCTGCTGATAGTAGAATGAATTAATTTTGGCTTCACTTGAGACTTTTTTGATTGCCGTTGTTAGAAAATCCTGCAACTGTCATGAATACTTTTGGGAACTTCACGTGGCAACTGCGTAGCTACTTTCATAGATCGAGCTTTATTAGAGATTTGGTAAGATTAGACTTACGTTTTCGCAGCATAATTCTTAGTAGGTACTTTTTCTACACATCCAAAAAATACAGTGGCCTCGATAGCCAAGTGGTCAAGGTATCGGATCATGGCTGACTTGTCACGAGTTCGAGTCCAGTACCACTAAAGACTCGCCGTGTAGAGGAGCGATGCACGTTAATTCTGTCGAGAGCTCAAACATCCTCGCGTTGGTGTGATGTGGTAGTTAGGAGAGGGAGTGCCAGCTCATGTGTCGTCTTCGTCACTTGACCGTGGTTCAAAATTATGAGGTTCGTCGCCAAAAGCCCGCGTGTAGCTAAACAGTGCGACGTTAATATTCAGTCATTGGGAACTTCACACTGACGAAGCTATTTCTTACGGTCATTTTCGTCATTTGAAAAATAGAAAATTGATCTTCTTTTATAACGGTCACTTAATTATACCCATGCCTCATCGAATGTTACCATAAGTTTCCGTTTTTCAACCACTAGGTGTTCTTCATATGATTTTCTACACTTTGTTTTTCTTTCAGCAATATGTTTTGGAAAAAGCAAATGAACGTTAGGTTTACAAAAAAATATATCATTTTAACTTTAAATTTCAATGAATGATTTTATTTACATTGTCTGAAGACATTCCTAGTTTCTATGTAATGAATCTTTGACTCAGCGGATTTTGTTTTAGGGTTTGACACTTCCCTTTCTTGATAGTTGCCTGTGTTAGAACAGCCTTAAGATGAAGTTTCATGGTTAGGTTTTCCTTTTACTTTCAGTTGTTTTCCTTTCACAAATTTAATATATTATAAATATCTTTTTTTGAAATGCAATAACCGAGATTTTTACACCGTTTTATAATTTGTTGATACGAATATTTCTTTTCGGAAAGCGCAATCACGTACCTTCAAGCCATCTACCAATTTTAGAAACCACTTACAAAATAAATTTTTTATTTTACATTCAAATATCAAAAGAAAACATTAGCAGACAATTATCCTGAAATTGTTAAAATTTTATCTCAAAATGCAAACGAGAAAATTAATTACAAATTCGTTTCCATAATGTGTGAACGACCTTCTGTATTTCAGAAATCGAAACAAGAGAAGAAAAATAAAATAAACAGAGGTTGCCAACACTTTTAGGAAAAAGTCTCGCTGCCCAAGAAAAATAATTTACGGGTAAATACAGTTCTGAGTTGTTGTTTTTTTCTTTTTTGGTGTTTTCCTCCTAAGAGCATACGTAATACAAATTGAGAAGTATTGCTACATAGAATTATTTTCTAGAATTAATATTATAATTTTATTTAAATTTATTAGAACGATTTAGTTTGAAACTCACATTCTATTAAAATGAAATACAATTGTAAGATCGATACTTAAAATTTGCCCGAAAACCAAGGATCGTAAGGGTTTTCTTTATTGAGAATAAAAATTCTATATAATGGAAATCTTCTCTATCTATTTTTGCATTTTCAAACACAAATTCCTTTCTATAAAATATTTTTAAAATAAAAGTTGTTCTATTTCACCTTGATAAGAAATCCCTGTTCCTGGCTACTTCTAATGCTTGCCAAGAAACCTCCTTTCTTATAGCATATAGCTTGAGCATCCTCGAATTTCTGATGGTTATTGTCAGAGAATAGGAAACACACATTTCTGTATGTTCTCCAAGGAGCTTCGCACTTCTTAGGCTTTGCTGAGTCTTAAAATCAGAAAGAATTATGTAATTTTTCATCATTATTTGTGAATTTAAACCTAATTTATTTTATAAAAATACAGATAACAAAGAATGAAATTGCGACAATTTTATTCAAGCATTCTCTTTTCTGAAAATAATTTATTCTGCATGCAATTGTTTTTTTTTTTTTTATAAAAAAATATCCGCATTTAAAACAAAATTGAGCATCTTTAGCTTTTAGGTAATGAATTAAGGGGATATGGTACGATTTACGCAAAAATTTTTAATTTAAGAATTTTCAAATTCTTTTGGTTGCCTCCTATGTGTGTATACTATGTAAAACAGATTTTGTGCTCAAAGTTTCATAAAAAGCTAGCCATTTAATTTTTTAAGGAAAAAACTTAAAATTTTGGAAGTGCTTTTAAAATGTTACTCCTCCTACAAAAATTTACACGCACGCATGAAATTTGATTTAGAAAAACGTCAAACTATGTACAGCAAAAGTTGGTATGGGTTTTGCGATAACATGATTGGTATTTGAACAATACTTCTATTTATGAATGGTTATTGAAAATTTCCGCAAAAATGTATAAATTCTGAAATCAATTATTTTAAAAAAAAGTATTGTTTTTATTCAAAAATGCATACCAACTTTCGTTACATATGCCATTAGCAATAAGTAAAAAAAAATTAAAAACATTAAGCACAATAGAAAAAAAGCCTCAGCATTTTAAATGAAGACGAACTAGTTATTTTATTTTTCTGAGATAAGTCAGTTTAAAGTTTTGATTTGTCATAGAGGGTTGTGAGTAAAACCGAACGTAAAAGCTATCATAGTTCTGCGTTTTTTTTAGAGCTTTTAAATTTTGTAAGGCTATAGAAATGTATATAAAGAATAATTTAGGTAAAAAATTTTAATTTGATTTTTTGACCGATTTTTGTCAATTGAATCGTACTATGTCCCCTTAAACAACCAATTTTAAAATTAAAAATATATTTAAAGCTATGATTTTATAGTTTTAAATAAAAAATTGCACGTGAAATAGCATTTTAGTGAGAAAGTTATATGTGTTGAGCCACAAAAACATAAAAGTGAACTATTACTTCTATCTAATAAAAAACTAAAGATCGAGCAACAATCTAAAAGATTAATTTTAAAATGATAACTCAACATTATTCTTTCAATAATTTAAAATTCTTTTCTACTTCTAGAAATACTTAAATATTATATTATTTAAGATATTCTGAAAATAAAACCTTTGTGTGTGCTTAGTAAGTAGTGTTTAACTCTTTAAACATCTCGTTAACATTTTCTCACTTTAGTAAAATCTTTTTAAAAGTGAATCATTTTTATGTGTAAGTCTCAAGGTAATAAATACTATACTAAACATAGAAACACATTTTCTGCTAAATAGTTAGGGATTAACTTGTTTTCGAAAATTATAAATTGCTTAAATCACTTTTTGCTTAAAATATTATTTATGAGTCTTATAGAGACCACTTGTACAATTTAGAATATTTTCTTCTTAGCTAAAAAATTTGCTAAAATAACTTTCTCTTCATTTTTAAAACCTTTTGAAACTATAAATACAAGATAAATGCTTGCTTCTAACCGAATTCTAATAATCTCAATTTAAAGTTCAATTTTAAATAAGAAAACTTTTAATTGTATCCAACTGATGCTGTAAGTGTGTTTGATAACTTTAATAATATCAACCTATATGTAAATGCTTCTAACTTTTTATAGGCAACTTGAAGCTTTGAAGATAAGTCGTCCAGAATTTAAAAAAGCAATGCAGTTTTTAAGGTTAAAATCAATTATATTTTCTTCAACAACAAATTTTATTTAAAATTTCTTTTACGTCATTCTATTTGACAAAATTGACATCTTATTAAACAAAGTGAATAAACTTACCTACAAAAGCTAAGATCACAAATAAAACAGTCACCCAAAGGTACTTTTTAGTATTTTGATAAAAATCTACTCTAATCTGAAAATAAGAGAAAATTATTTATTAACTATATTTCATGAAATGTTGCAACAGCACATTGATATGTCGATGTTCTACAAAGGTTATCGTAAGAAATAAATGTATGAAAAATGTATTTTGAATGGTATATATATATATATATGAAAAATAATATCTTGATTAAAACTAATATTTTTCTGCGATGGGTTTAGTTTATGATGAGTGAACTAAAAAACATCCTATTTTATTTCAGCATTTATAGTATATCGTATTATTCTGATTTTAACAAAGAATAATATAAACAACATTTCATTTACATTCTGATTTTTGCAATTGCTATTAATTTTTGTTCTAACGTAATTTTATCAATCATTTTTTTTTTTTAAAAAAAACCACATGAAATTATTTAGTATCCAATTGTTAGATCTTGTAAATGGGTATAGTAATGATACATCAACCATACAGATTCAACATGTAATTGTAAAATATTCAAACAGGAAATAAGAAATTCGATGTTTCAATTAAATGCTAAACTTCATCCAAATAAAATTGTGTGTGGTAATATAGGTTATTTAAGATTTTAATTGAGAATGATGCCATATTTTTTATACTATGCAAGTAGCGACTTAAAAAAACACCTATTGATAGTTAAACAGAATGTATTGTATTTCAGCTACTGATATTAAAGCAAATTTATGAGATGCGAGTTACATAATCTATTGCTAATACACTTGCCATAGATTAATATGGCAAAAAACTCGTATAATTTGTTACCTGTGTATTCATTATCTGTTTAATGTGATATATATTTGTGAATTGTGGTTCCCTGTGTGGGCGGAACGTATCTGTCACCGCACACAGATCAAAACGGTTTGCATTTTAATTCAAAATAACAATGTTCAATACGAAGTATTACCTGAAACGTGACTGATCGGTTTTCAGCGAGATTTTCTCAGTTTAAAGAATTATTGGAAACGTTCAAGTTTCTTATGTTCCTTGATGTGACTTCATTTAATAAACTGAATTTGTCCCAATTTGATTGGATGTAAATTGAAAAATTTGAAATGTAGCTAATTGATTTCCAGTCTAATCCAATATGGATTAAAAATTTTGTTGAAAAAAGGGAGAAAGTTGGAATTACTTAAAACAGGAAGATTAACAAGAAATATAAGTAAAAATGCTATTAAGGAAATTTTGGAAACATGGAATTCGATTCCAGATACATTTAGCTAATTGAAAAAACTGGCTCATGCTATTTTATAACCATATTTTCATCTACCTATGTCTGCGAGTCATTATTTTCAGAGTGGAATAACTCACTTAGAAACCGTTTGGAAGATGACTCCAATTCAGCTTGCATTCTGGTAAAAGCAACATCTTACAATCCTAATACAAGTTATTTGTCATCTAATCTACCACAACAGAATTCACACTAATGTTAATTTAATTTGAATTACCCGTATAAATAAAAAATTTACTACTATACTGTACAAAATGTATTTTTTCGTTGTAGTTAAAGAGTTTTGAGTTGTTAGTATTTAGTTTTATTATTTTCTCAATAATCAAAAGTCTAAATTATTTGACGGCCCGTCTATACCTCCTTAAACATTTCTTAAAGAAAAAATGGCACGTTGATCCAAAAAGGTTCGCCACCCCTTACCTAGGATATTTTCTGTTTAAAAAATCTTGATCTTGGCTTCCGTAATACTAGGTGTGCCATTGTTTTCTAGGATTTTCATCTTGATTATTTTCAGTATAATATTTTAACTTGATGATTTAATTTTTGTAAGATTATTAAGATTTTGTTTTATTTAAGTTTATTGTGTTATCAGTAAATCCAAGGAAAGACAAACTTGAATTCCAGTATTATTTGCAGAACAACACCCACACCCACACACAATACCAGTATCTATTATCACATATATATCCGAGGTAAACAACAGCAATATACAAAATGTTTAATATTTAAAATAAAAGATGTTTCATGTATTTTTATGCTTTGCAATTACATTAAAAAAACAATCACAGAACACAGTAAATTTGTTGGAAATATATAAGTCATGCAAATTTTATTAGATACGATAAATAACTAAAGAGTTCTTCATTATAATAAAATGTTCTATATAATTATGTTCATTATAATAAATGTTTTGTTTCAAGAAACATTATTTGATTAAGTAAAACCAATAAAAGTAAATGTTCTTGAAATTAAAAACTTTTGGAGGCCAGTTTTTCAAAATAAAAGAAAGTGTATCATTAATAAACTTCATTTAATTTTCATAAAAGGAATTTGTTAGTATGAAAAAATATATCTTATGGATATTAAGTTTTCAATATATGGATAAAAGATATTTTTGTCAAATTGTAGCATTCAAACTATGGTATTCTCTGTGACATGCCTGCTAATAATTCCTTAAAGTGTTTCTATACGTTCATTTAAAAATAAATATTTTATATATAAAATACTCTTTGACGTAATCTTTGCTTAGGACATTAAATGTTTTATTATTAGATACCGTAATGCATAATTACTTATATTCAGGTGGTTCAAGATTCAGAACAATTAGTTCGAGATATTAGCTTTCAAAATTCTTAAACTTACCATTGGGTCCAATAAAAACTGTTTTAGCCCTCATTAACAATCACTGTGAATTAAATTCACACCATGAAAAGTAAGACTTTGAATCTGTTTAGATTGGATCAGGGAGATTGGACTGGTTCTTCAGGTGTTAGCTAAGACCTATGGCATTGCTTAACTGTTCTAGACTTGGCAGAGGTCCTGATGGTCTTATATAGTCCTATTATGCGTCATCATTTGCCGCATTGGTTATTTTTACTCACTTCTCACATTTACTTACCAGATTAAATGCAATGGCTTTGGTCACGGTAGGTAGAAATTTAATTGGTGGTGAAATACAAAACAGACCATCGTTTCCATGCGACGCCTCGAACAAATGAAAGCTCTGAGCGCGATTCCGTCTGTCAGTAGGTAGTCATATCACGATTTATTGAAGCCATCATGCGAAGATAATAGAAAATACGTTTTATTGAAATTAAACGAGGGTCCATGTATCTTGCACCCAAATAGAATACCTAAGCGAACGATGCACCTTAATGAATGTACCAATGAAAATAGAACGTGTTGGAAACGTGCATGAGCGACAGTGTGACTAAAGATTCCCGGAGCGTATCCAAGAACATTCTACTTTAATTTAGAAAATTTTAGAATTTCATGAGGGTTTTTTTTTTGCTTTGCAATATAGGCACTGCAGTAGTGCAGTTTGAATAAAAATGAAATTTAACCGGAGCTGGTAAATAAATCATAAATTTCTTCAAGTGTAACTCAGTGTTAAAAATTTACAGTTCATTGAAATGGATCATTAGTTCAGGCGTCTCATGACCTTATATTTTAAAAATCCCTTTTACATTGCATATTTCGCTTACGATAGAGGGCTACGCGACTCACAGAACGAAGGAAATATTTAGTTACTCGATAGTTCCTGAAAGTTTTGTATTTTTTCAGAGGTAATTATTATTATTTTTTCATAAATAACTGTTAATTTTTTTCCTTATTTCCCCTATGAAAGGTCTTTTGCTCATTAAAAAGAAATTAAACTGATTAGAGTATCCGAATACCCTAAAATTATGAATTTTGCCAAAAAATTGACAATTTTTTTCTGATTGTATTTTATAGGCCATCTTATTAGCCTTATAAAAATACCAAGTTTATTACTTTCTATTCACTAGAACAAAAACTACAAGTGTTTTATTAAAAGCAGATGCCACACAACTTTAAGCAAGATATCATACTTCAAAATACGTTTCATTCGAAATGTGTTTTTTAAAAATCCTCAAACGGGGACATCGATTGCTCAAAAAGTTTTGAAAATAATTAACTGAAATTTTTTATGCATGTTCTTGCTTGCAGTAGAAGTGTTTTAACCAACAGATTTATCAATCTTTGTCTTATTTTAATATTTACAGTCCCTTATGTGAATATAATCACTGCTTTTTTAAGCAATTTTATATAATAACTAAAATAAAGTGCTCTAGTTTTTGATAAAACTAAAATATCTCTTATCCTGAAGGTCATTTTAAAATGAATAAGAAAACAATACATCAAAGTTGAAAAATTGAAAATTCGTTCATAAACTTTTTGTACCCTATTTATGCAATTTTTTCCCTTTTAGTAATAATAATTTGTTTTCTCATCTTTATTTTAGCATATTTTTCTTAAAATGTACTAAATAAATCTAAAAACCACAAACAAATCCCCATATCTCCATTTTTTTAAAAAAAAATATGTCGCAAGTAGTCGGATACCTTAAAGATCATTCAATAAAGTACTCGACTTTATTGAATTATCTGTTAATACTAATACATGTGTATGTATTTAATATATTACCAGATTTATAAAATATATTAAAAATATTTTGAATTCATTATCAAGAATAGATAATTATTAATGGTATCCAAATATTGTTCGAAGGATCATCAAAATTGCTATTTCAATCACATATGAGCGTAAGTATATTTTCATTACGGACTTCTACTGGGGTGATAGTTTCTAATAAAAGCAACAATCAAAAACTGGTCCATGGTCTTTAAAAGATAACTTTTTTTATTTATATACAGTTTCTTTTTGGACAACATCATTAAGAGAGTATATAAATCAAAACAAGAACTTATTTGGAACATAAAAACTATAGTTCATGCAATAATACAAAGGTACCGATAAAGCTTCAGAGGATGTATGAAATAACGTGTATTGAACCCACATCAATTAATATATATATTTCTACATATACTCTTCATTTAACATTATTATATTACAAATAAGCCTTCAAAATAACCAGATATAATCTGGTATCTGTTTCTTTCATGGTATTGCATCAAATATTAATCAATATTTAGTGATATTCTAAAGGTAAGCATAAATTATATTCTACCCAAGAAAGTTACAACTTTACATAATGTTTTTAGAAGTAGCAATTTTATATAATGTATACATGTGCAAAAAATAAAAAGGATTGAGCAATTAGCTAAGGGCCATCTAATTTATTTCAAAAAGAAACAGAATTTTTTCTAGAATATGTTGATGAAGAGAAAAAAAGAAGGAAACGTTGAGTAAAGCACCAAAGCAACGTTTAAAAGAATTTCAAAAGCCCCGGCTATTAGTTAAAAAACGTGTGAAGAACAAAGACTTGAGTGTAATCAATGTCTTACATTTTTTCAAAGAAGGAAGTACTTAAGAATTATTTCCAAATTTCGCGCTATCATATAAATTCAATGTTTCGTAAAACAGAAAACTAGAAACATTGTTTCAAGT
>BMAV01008691.1:23793-52689 GCA_019973955.1 Trichonephila inaurata madagascariensis | reverse complement strand
AAAAAAAAAAAGGTCTGCCCTCGTCCCCGGGCCACATTCGTCTCCCATTTGTGCGGCAAACACAAACACATTCCTCGTCTGTCTGGAATCTAAGGGCGCCATAATTCTCATCCAACTTCTGAAACTCCCATTCATCACACCACCTGGGCCTTATAACCCCATTCTCTCGGCATCGGCTTTCATACAGGCTTCGCCTATACGTCAACCTATTGTCACCGGCTCTCTTCAGATATTGTAACTTCCAGAATGGATGTCGGCTTTTGTCCGAGGTCAGACAATACACAATGACCCCATAGCCACGTGCCCTTGTCACCTAACGTCTGTTTGGGGCCATAAAACTTCACATGAATAGATGGGTGAGGTTCTCCCCAATCGAAGACATCACATGGCCGTTTAGGTGTCATCCTTGTCAATAGTCCGTGCTCAAAAATCCTCGTATTCCTTTTTATTGTGCAGCGTTAATAAGTAATTAAAGTGTTTTGGATGCATTAGCCGTTTTGCTTCAAATAAGAAGCAGGACATATGATGATAATTTTAGTTCAAAATGAATGATCACCGGCTGCCCTCGCTACTGTTATCACTATAAATTGTATAAAGCTATATATTTTATAATAATTAGAATCAATGTACAATAATTAGAAAATTTGACAGCAATTAGATGTAGTATATATGTAAAATCCTAGGAGAGCCCACACCCTTGGCGACAAACCGAAAAAACGCCAAGCCAGAACTAGATGGCTCCAAGCGAAACAGACAATGGCGGCAAGTGAATATAGCGGGATAAGGGGATGTGTAATGAAAATATATGTAAACAATACAGAAATCAACCCTTCCTTCATACATCATTCAATCGATTATTTCTTACCTTTCGCATTCAACAAAGTAAAAAATTCTAAGGTATATTCCTTCACACACGCAGCCATTCTTCCAGCCCGGTGTCCAACAACAAAATGAAATTTGAAATGCCCGCCGACAAAATACGAAAATTCCAGAAATAGGGAAATCTATATCTAGTGTATCAAAGTAGGGTTATCAAGATGGCGCAATTATCGCCAAGCAAAATAATTCGCGCCAAGGGTGTGGGCTCTCCTAGGACCGAACCATGGGACACATAAATAGGCAACAGGAAACGTTTAAATAGACATAGTTTTACATCTAATATCGCTTCAAAAGTGTTTCAGTTTATCAGGCTAATCTACCTGATTCCTTCTTTAATTCGGTAAAATACTGAAAAGATGATAGAATCCAGCAGCAAATACAGTCTCTTGTATTTTAAAATGTTTATTTAATTTAGACACGACATATTTTTATCAATCCACTCTCACAAACACAGCTATGTACAATGCTTATATAATACAATCATTTACGAAACTTATGTTTACAATTGCAATTAATGTCTTAAAGTGGGATTTGGAGCAACAAAGGCTATTATCTCAACTTATGTTTACATTGATGGAACAAAAGCTGGCGGGATATAGTCAACAGTCCGTTCACTTCAATTCATTTTTGAACGTGGACGGCTTTCCCCACACATAGAAATTCCGGTGATAAGAGTACTGAATTACAAATTTTTTCTATCAGAACTGTGTGTATCTTTATGAAAGTTGAAAGAAAAGAAATGAATAAGTTTTCCATTGTGTTCTACCAAACACAAAATATATTAAGTATGCAATTATAACTATTGACAAAAATGTATGAAGATATGTAAAACCATGATTCAAGATTACACTTCAGTAATGACTCTCATTATAAAAACTTGCTCTACTCTCATTATAAATTTAATAAGAAAGAAATATACACAAAATCATTTTGGGCTCTGGAGTTATATTTTGACAATTTTTTCTAAGTTAACTTTTATTCTGAATGTTTTTATTAATATAAATATCAAATAAGGCTATACAATGTTCCTTTAAAATACAGCACAAACTATCTCGAATAATATATACTTCCCAAATAAAAATTGTCATGAATTATATTAAGGTATCCGACTACGTTCGTAACCGTGATTTTGCAAAAGCGTGTAAATGGATACTTTTTATGATATTTAATGTCACTTAGATTAGAATACATGTATAAAATTGTTTTATATATAAGGACATTATGACAAAAAAAATTATTTAAATACAATATTTTGGCAAAAAATTAACTTAGAATAATCTTTTTTCCAAATGTTCTCCTTTTGTAAAAAATGCTTCTATTGTATTAATATTTTGCCTGCATTCAGCTGAGACCTCTGTGCAGATGCTCAACTAGAATTTCTGAAGTGCATAACTTGGAAGTCGGTTTATCCATGTTTTACGAAAACAGAAGGGAGAAATTTTAAGAAAATACGCCGATAATTATTTCAAATGATTGTAACTCTGAAAATAATGTGAATGTTTCAAAATTCATAGTTGAGCCTCTGTACAGAGGTCTGAGCTATATACAGACAAAATATTAATACAATAGAGGCATTTTTTATAATAGGAGAACATTTGGGAAAAAAGGTTATTCTAAGTTACTTTTTTGCCAAAATATTGTACTTAAATAATTTTTTTTTGTCATAATAGCCTTAAAACAATTTTACATATGTATTCTAATCTAAGTGACACTAAATATCATGCAAATTTTCCATTTATGCGCCTTTTTAAAATCACGGTTCCGAACGTAGTCGGATACCTTAATCATATATATTTTTACGCTTTATTAAATAAAAGCGAGAGTAATAATACATATTAAGAGATCATATATACCTTTCACCATGTCAGTGTAATATATATCCTCTCGGAATAAAATATTCACCAATATAATATTATAAATCAAGTATATTCATTAACAATAGAAGTAAATATCGTATATTATAAAGGTCTTAGATTTATAAATATTAATGTAACTAAGAGACAAAAAATTTTAACATTGATTTATAAATATTCATAAATATTTAAGACAAGAATCTTGGTTTTACTTGGTTATATATTCATATATTTTTATCAATCGTTATTATTCTAAACCTGATATATTTTGTTTGGTAGAACACACAATGAAAATTTTATCCGTCCTGAACTTTCATCTTTCATGAAAAACACACAGTGTTGACAGAAAATGTAATTTGTAACTCAATACTCTAATCACTAGTATATCTATGTATGATCTTTCCGCTCACTGTGTATTGTTAATGGTCAGTAAAAATCGAACGACTTTCTTCATTGTTCCTCAGCAGCTGAATCGACCGCGAAACTGCCCAACTGCCACCACATGCACTGCCCCACCCTTTACCCTTAATGTACCCTAACACCCGCACTCAATTGTTCTTGAAGGCAACCTGGATTTGTTTTTGTTCACCCCCTCCCCCCTTCATCCATTATTTCCGCTCGGATTGCGGCACGAGCTTTTAGAGTAATGAACACGGAGGATGACTGAGAATCGAAAATGGCGCCAAAATGAATGGAATTCAAGATGGACATGATACAGAGTACTCGGTTAGTTTCGGGTGCATGTCTTGAATGATAATGAAGTTACAGTTGAAGGGAAGGGAGTTGAAGCGAGGAGTTTTTCAAGATTTGTTATGGCTGGAACATGACTTCGAACACAAATTAAGCAAATTAGTTCGTAGGAAAAAGAAAAATATTAAATAATGTCCTCTGGAGCTATCAAAAATTATTCACATCAAACTTTCAAGTAATTAAATGACAGGTATATAATTGTTAGACTGTTTTACTATAGTTATATATATGTAGTCGATATTCTCTGTATAAAAGAGGGATGAATACTTAACAAGCAAAATTGGAAAAATTAAAATCTCAAGACAACCAGACATTGAAGGATAAATGAGAAATTAAAATATAATCACACACACACACACAGTTGCTTTTAAAATGCTTTTATGAAGCCTTAACTCATAATATTTATTTCGAATCCCAATTTATATTATTATATAAATACTTTTGTAAAGTAATTTCTATATTTAATTTCAGGTTTATACCATTAATTAAAACTATTGTGTATAAGTCCATCTTAAAATGTTTGACTAAAAACAGATGATTGATTCAAGTTCTTATTTTGCTTTAATGTAAATTTAAGCACTGAGAAAACTTATGATTTATAGGAATAAGTTGGTTTAAATAAGATATTTTATATTTTTTATGACAGATAGTTTTTGAAATTTTTTATTAGTTCCTTTGTTCTAGCACCCGGTTTTCAAAGTTATTCTTCGAATCGAAAAAAATTATTTATTTATTAAACCTCAAAAACTTTATTACTAATAACAGATTAACCATAAACTGTTCATGATTATTAAAGTTTCCCTTTTAATAACCTGTCGTAGAACAATAATGAAACTTACTGAACCAGCCAGTTAAGTAATGAATTTTTTTAATACAGTTTTTTTAAAAAAAACACCTTGATTTCGTATTCAATATCCTTCTTTCAAAACATTGTTAACATTTTACATGTTAAAATAGATTGTACATGGTTCTCATAATTTGATGCCAACAATAAATCATAATTGACAGAGCTGCATTTTAGACGATTTTTTTTAGTATTTTTAAAAGTAAACTTTTTAATTAATTCCTGAAGAATTCAAATTATATCCTTAAGTGTATTATATATTTTTCTTTAAAAAAATTACTTTTGCTTACAGCAACGTCTTACTTTTTTATCAATACATTTGACTAAAGATGTATTGGTCATCAGTTTTTTTACTTTGAAATGTATAGATGGCATTGGAGAGTTGAAAAGGCTTAGCGTAAATATTTTAGCAATTAGAGATTGTTTAAATAATAGGTGATGAAGACACATTCAGGAATTTCTTTTAAAAGCTGAAGCAATTCGTATCTTTAAAATTACAAATGATTTCGAAGCTAAAAATATATTTTTGATTAAATAATTTTTTTAGTAAGTATTAGATAAAAAAGAAATCTGAGTAAAATTCATTCTGATTGTTTTACTTTCATAAGAAAACTTGAAGAATTAGGTTAGTTATAAGACAAGGGCTTAAATCTCCCCTTGTTTCTAATAAGGAAAAATCTTTGTTTCCGTGTTTTGTTCAGGATATGTTAAAGAAGTTACGGCAAAATCCGGCATATAACGCGTACTTTTAACTCAAAAATAAGTTTGAAATTTAAGAGTGCGCATTATACGCCGGGTTTGAAAATCATAGCTTCAAAAACAAACTAAAGAGTAAGTATAAAAGTAATTAGACTTCTGCGTAGATCGGAATACTGTTTTTAAAAAGAAATGACATACCTAATGAACTTAAAGGGTTGTAGTTCTAGAATATACTATTTTTACAAAAGTCTGGGATAATACCTCGAGTAAATGACTTCAATATATAAGAATATTGCACTTGTACAATTCACGCTCCTTCGTAAAAAAAGGTGGTACTCGTAAAATTGAGAATATACCTAAAAACTAACAAATACAGCTTGAAAGTACACGTTATATTCCGGATCTTACGGTATGCATTTTTAAATTAGGTGGAGTTGTGTGGAAAAATAGTTCTTTTATTTTAAGTAAAAATTAAGTGTAGTTGGGAATAGTTAAATGTAATTGTTATTTAGATAAACCACTTTGGGAGTTTAATAACTAACTCTACTATTAGATAAGTTTCATATTGTTAAGGTCAGTCATGGTTTTGATATTAGTTCTTAGAACAGAGCTTTGAAATTAATTGAAAAATTCTATATCAGTTACAAGAACAATACAGTTGAAAAGCCGGAAGTTGATGATGAAACGTTACCAGGTAATTTAAAATTATATTTTTCATTACACTTTCATATCTCTGGGCAAGAAATTAAAAGTCCTCTTGGTATCTAGACTGAAATGCAATTACTTTTCACACCTCCGCTTCGGAAAAGTGATACATTCATAACTTATTACTTTGAAAAACTTTGATGAAAAAAAATGCAAGCACACACAGGTCATAATCGTCATTCTTTTCAAAACGCTCCAGAACAAAGCAATTTACGCCCTTCGTTTTCCCTTAAATCAACATCTAACCTTCCAACTTCATTCCAACAAAAGCGCAATAGGAAATAACGATTTAGTTTCCCACTAATGCTCCATTCATAGTTAATAATGTCTCAAAGGAAATAAATACCCAAAGAAAGAATTCTGATACCCACTAAGTAGGGCATTAACAAAGAAAGAATAGGTAGCCTCCAGCAATTTTACACTGGATTGTTAACGCAAGCATCGATAATATACACATCCATTCTTAGAGTTCGAGAGTCGAAATCCATATTTGTAGCACTAAGAAGTAGGCTCTATCACGCAATATGGGCATTAGTTTTCCAAAGGAAGGTGTCACATAAATAACGTTACGTGTTCTTTAGTTGTTGCAGTGGAAATCGAAAACAATCCCCTCTCGGTTTGATGCTGGAGTATTTTGGTTTTTAATTGAATGGCTCTTATTCAGCAGCCATTCTAAATTTCATTCATGTTTTCTGTCAGGATAGGAAATGAGTTTAACGATCGCACAATTGAGTTTCGTTTTTAGTTTTAATGAATCGCACGTAAGCTGTTTCAGAAACACTGCATGTCCTTGGATGTATAGTAAGACAGGATGAAATAAAACTATGATAGTTATTGGTTAATCAAGATTTAATTTCTCCCAAGATACATGACAATAAATATTTTTAAGATTGGTGATATTATATATATATATATATATGTTTCTTGTAAGAGAGAGAAATGGCTGATTTGTCTAGGTTAAATTTATATATATAGCTCTATGAAAAATAATGAACATATTGCAATACTATTATTATTCCAGCAATATATCGTGAGCTACAATATCACAAAGTCGAATCTTAATTACCGTAAAATCCGGCATATAACGCGCACCTATATTTTTAAGCTGCATTTTTTTAAAATTTTGAGGTATATTCGCCATATAACGTGCACCTCCTTTTTTTACAAAGGATTAACGTTAATTATGTTTTAAAACCATTTGTTCGAGTTATAATCCAAGGATTTTATAAAAATAGCATATTTCTGAAGGCCGAGTGGTAGCGTATCGCGCTTCCACACCACATGTTCGAGCTCTATTCTCGGACTGGGCAAGGTCGACTCAGCCTTTCATTCCTGCTGCAGTGGGTCGATAAATGAGTACCAAGCTTATTTGTGGACTTAAACACTCTGGGTCTCACTTCAGACTGACCACCTGATTGGGACATCCGCTCATGCACCTCAGCGCCCTGACCCTTCTGAGCTGTTGCGCTCCTGAGTTTGAGTATATTTCTAGGAAAAAAATAACCCTTTAATTTTATAATGTATGACATTTCTTTTAAATAATCAGTATTCCGATCTTTGTAGAAGTCTAAATTTTTATATCCGGCGTATAACGTGCACCCGTAAATTTCGATCTTATTTTTTGTGTTAAAAGTGCACGTAATACGTTGGATTTTACGGTACTTTAAATTCTTTTTAAAAATATACATGAACCAATCAATTTTTATTTAATGGAGTTTTGAAGTGAAACGTGGAACAAATTTGGATGAGTTTTGATAAATATGATTATTTTCACAAATGAATCATCTTTGTTCTTAATACTTAGTGAAACTTTATAAATATATTTCATAAGTTTAAATTAGAGAATTCTTATCTCTAGATATATATGTTGTGTGTATGAAACCTTAGGAAATAACTCACACTGCAATGAATGTCTTATAAATAAATAGACATATGTAATAAATTATGACTAAACATACATTTTATTCAGTATATAAGCGAAAAACTATTATGACAGTTTTATTGTAGGATCTATGTTAGTAGGACTTAATGCTAGAGGTTGCAGAAATGCACTGCGTTTTTATAATCGGAATTGATCAAATTATATTGATTTTATGAATTATTTTATCTGTATTTTCTTAAGTAAGAAAAATTGAATCGCGTTTTGTTCAATCTGTGTCTTCTGCTTAAAGTGTTACCCTGTTAAAGCGAGGGATTATATCGAGGGTCATAAAAACATTGCAACAATTTTTCAGATATTAATGTATTGACATCATTTCGTATTATATTTTGGCTTTTTTACACTGAGTCGCGCAAATACATAGGTGGAGAATAAAAAAATTTCAATTTTATTAATTCTTCATTGCGTAAAATCGAGGCATGTTAAGTTTTTCAATTGGAAATATAGAAAATCATAGTTCTTGTAATAAATTCATTTTTAGATTAATTTTAAAGAATCGTTTTCTATTTGATATCAAACATTCAGTTTTCAAAGTTTTTTTTTATCTACAATCTTAAATGAAATAAATTATTCTTTTCCAGTTCAGTTTATTCTATAGTAACTTTTAGAGAATGTTATTCAAAATTCATCGATAAGAGAAAAAAATGCATTTTACCATGAAAAGTATTCTATTTTTTATTATTTTAAAGTTATTAATTTTATTGTTATTGTAATAAAATAAACTACATACGTTTTTTCAGAAATTATATTTTCCCTTGATAATATTAATCTCTTACAAACTACTTTTAAGATATATAGTCAACTGAAAATGTATTACAAATTCTACATTTTCCAGTTTTTTTATGCAGAGATGTCCCTGATTTTTAAGTCTTATTTTGAGATTCAATGCAAAATCTAATGATAACATTTTTTTTAAAAATAAGCATTACTAGGCTTTTTTGCTTCAGAGCTAACCATAGAATATTTCCAGCTGACTCTAAAATAGCTATGGAATAAATGATACAATATATCATTTTGTATGTATAAGGATATTTCATGTTTTCTTATTAATGTAATATTTTGGCTGTTCGTTATTTCTATTATTTTTTTCTCATTACAATTTAAGGTATCCAACTACGTTCGGAACCTGATTTTACAGAAGCGTGTAAATAAATAATATTAATGATATTTAGTGTCACTTAGATTAGAAAATGTATATAAAATTGTTTTAAGAATAGTATTACAATAAAAAATTATTTAAGTACAATATTTTGAGAAAAATGAACATAGAATGACCCATTTTCAAAATATTCTCCTTTTGTGAAAAATGCTTCTATTATAATGTTTTGCCTGCATATAGCTCAGACCTCTGTACAAAGGCTCAACTAGAATTTTTGAAATATATAACTTAGAAGTGGGTTTATTCATGTTTTACGACTACAGAGGGGAGAAATTTTAAGGAAAAAAAACGACAATAGTTATTTTAATTGGTGGTAACTCTGAAAATAATGTGAATTTTTCAAGAATAATAGTTGGGCTTCTGTACAAAGGTCTGAGCTATATACAGGCAAAATATTATTATAATAGAAGCAGTTTTCACAAAAAGAGAGTATTTTGAAAAAAAGGTTAATCTAAGTTAATTTTTTTACCGAAATATTGTATTTAAATAAATTGTTTTTGTCAAAATGTCCTTAAAACAATTTTATTCATGTATTCTAATCTAAGTGACACTAAATATAATGAAAATTATCCATTTATGTGCGCTTTTTTAAAATAACGGTTCCAAACGTAGTCGGATACCTTAAACAAACACACACACACACACACTGTATTCTCCATCTTTTAAAGAGCACTAAACATATATATAGTAAGTGATTCCCTTAATTCTTTTCTACGTGTGTAATGTTAAACTTGCTATTAGAGAAATACCTCATAGGAGAATACAAGCAAACTAATTAATTACTTTATCTGTAACATTTAATAATTGTTTTTAAGGAACACTATACTGTAATCCCTTTTTTTCCGCTTGTAATAAGTTCCTAGGAAACAACCCCATAGTTGGAAATCTTTGTCGATTATTTAAAAAGTGGATACATAAATACATTCTTAAAAATGTACTTACCTCTTGTTGAGGAGAAAATTCTTAGATAATTATTTTTTAAAAACTTACTTAAATAGCTCTTCCTTTTTATGTGTAATTAGTATTTTATTTCTATATTTTTCTCCAAAATTTGTGCTCTGTGATAAAACCGCGTAATGATAACATGATGATTTTGTTGACCCAAGCGTATTCAAATCAATTTGTATACATGAAGGAATTGCTATATAATATTTAATATAATACTGTATGTATGTATTGTATAATTCAGAATATTCACCTCTGCGTGTAACACATCCACCTATACTTTCAAGCTACATTTTTTAATTTTAAGTATACTCGCAGTGTAATGCGCATCCCCTTTTTTATGAAAAGTACATGATCAATGCTCTTATCTTTTGAAGTCATTTATTCGAAGTACTATACCAAGCCTTTGAGCACAGGACCTACTGCCTAAAGAAAGCAAGTTTATAAGGTATTTCATTGTTGAAAGTTTACAAGATATGTCACACTTCTATAAATTAACAATTTGAATATATATAGAAATCTAATGTTTTTATGTTTATCTTTTCTATATTTTACACGCTATATTTTTATATTCGGCGTATAACGCATACCCGTAAATTTTGACCTTATTTTTTGAGTTAAAAGGGCGCTTTATAAGCCTGAACATATGGTATAAGTGCTTTTTCAACTTTATTATTTTGCCGAAGTTATTACATTAGTTCTTAAATTTTCAATGTTTGTGACTCAAAACTCATACATACTTTTCAATACCCCCCCTTCCCCATACAGTAACAATGTATTGAATGTATTAATAATGTATTTTGATGCTAAATCTACAATACGACATTAATTATGAACCTCACAAGGGATCAAGATAAGTATCAAATTTGGTATATGTTACTGTTAAGTAATATAAATTACTTTAAATTAATAAGATAAGTATTATGCTACTTTTCCCTTTCTAATTTTTAAATTGGAACAGATTGCAATAAAAATGCAAAGTGTATTTTATTTTTTATTATGCCAGACTGTATTTTGTTTTGCTTCCTGTCAGTAAATTAATAATTTTTTAAAATCTTTTATTTTCAAGATTCCGATATGCTCACGCCCCCACTTAGGGTTACCACAGCCCCTAAGAGCCTCACAGTTTGAGAAACGCAATATTACATTATTGAAAAAAAATAAGAGTTTAAATTAAACTGAAAAGAAAAAGGAGCAATATAACTTAGATATAATAATAAATAAACTTGCTGAACTAAAAATCATTACCTATTAAGATTTCTTGATAATGATATGATATATAAACAGCTAATATCCGAATAACTTTTAATTTCTGTGATTTTTTTATATCTAATTGTTTCAATTCCTATTTATTTACATCAAGTTATTTTTTTTTCTAGAGAAATTATTTGTGAGTTGGCAGCTTTCATTGAAAACCCTGATGGAAGTAACGCATTGCGCATAGATTCTGGACCCGCTTCAAAAGAATTAAAATCTTGTGACGAGGAAAATCAAAAGAAGTGTATTCAAATTGTGGAGAATCATGTAATTACCATAACTTTAAACATTTTGAAATTGATATAATTTATTTATTTATGTAGCAAGCATCACATCAATTGTTTAAACAATGCAGTTTGTAAAAATAAACTGGATAACGTTACTTGAGCAAAAAAAAAAAATAGATAGTTATAGTTTAGTATGTTAGACATTATAAAAGAATCCCAGTGGCTGAGTGGTTAGTGCATCGCGTTTTCACTCCACAGGTCCGAGGTTCAAACCCTAGGCTGGGCAAGGTTGACTCAGCATTTCATCCCTTCAGTGGGTCGATAAATGCGTACCAAGCTTGTTGGGGAACTTAACACTGGGAATTCCACGTCAGATTGACCACTTGACCGGAACATTTGTTCATGCACCTCAGGGCCCAAGGTCGCGTATACTGAGTTGGGCACACTAAACCTTGGCCCTCATGGGCTGTCACGTCACTGAGTTAAGGCATTATAAAATTACTTAATACTTTTTTATATGAATTCGTTTTGAAATCAATTAATTCTGAATATATTTTTGAAAATAAAAATCTACTAAAAATATATGCTATAATGAAGCAACAGAAATAATGTGACTGTATAGTCCAGTGGTTCTGGTCACGAACTCTGGGCCCGCATTTGTCGAGTCGTGAAATCTATAATCCTGGTGCCACTGAAAACCCATCGAATAGAAAGGCCGATGCACATTACATTTGTCTTGGCTCAAAGTCCTTACGTTGGTATGGTGTAGGAGTTAGGAAAGAGGAATGCCAGCTCAGGTGTCATCCACGTTTCAAAATTACGAGGTACATCATTAATATACATCGTGTTGCTGCACAGTGCGACGTAAAAAAAGACTCACGTAGAAGAAGTAATATACAACTTGAACCATTGACACAGAATTTTTCTTTATTTATTATTAACCGGCTAAAACAAGCAATTTGTAGTTCTGTTCAAATGGTAAACAATATTTTATATAATTAATTGAAAAAAAAATTATATTAACCCGTTCAGGACCGAGGAAGTTTTCCTGTTAAGTCTAACTCCCTTTAAAAAAATTCATATAAAATACTTACTCTAATAAAACATGCCAAAATTTATAGCTTATTATCATTCCAAATTCAGATCTCACTGGTGGGATCACGGGCCTCCCCGAACGTTGAAAACGCAATTTCACATAAGATATTGTGTTCCCCAAAGTGATTACATATATTTGATTATGGTCCTGAACAGTTTAATCAAATATCTTCAAAATACTGTACAGGAATACCTTACTTAGTATGGTTAATTATTACCCCTCCCCCTCAAAAGTATCTCATTAAATGAATCGTCAATGAAAGAAATATAGTAGTTATAGGATAAAAAGTAATTCGTTTGTATTAAATTTTGTTAAAACAAAAATATTTAAATTTATTTAAGATTAATGAAAAATTATAAAATGATAAAAAGTAAAAATAATAGAATATTTTTATTGCTTATTGTTTACAAAAACAAAGAAAAGTATTGTTTCTTAAGTAGACAATCGGCTGAAGCTTTTTAAACCATTCATTAGGAATCACTGAGTGATTTTTAAAGCAAACAACCACCTACGGTTTGCTTGGAAACTTTCAATACTTTTCTTTTCAGGCTGTTTTACTTAAAGTGCAGAAAAAAAAATCTTGATGCTTTTGTTTGAATTTCAAGTTGACTTAAATCAGAGGTGGCGAACCTTTATGTATCAATGTGTCATTTTTTCTAAAAAAATGTTTAATGAGGTATAGACATGCCGTCAAATAATTTTAACTTGTGATTATTGGAAAAATAATAAAACTAAATATACTAACAACTCAAAAATACTCAAAATACTTTTTATTTACAACAAAAAAATACAATTTGCACTGTATAGTAGCAAATATTTTAATTATACGTGTATTTCAAATTAAAGTAACTTTAGCGTAACTCCAGTCGTTACAGATGAAATTACAAATATATTAGGATTATATTATACTTTTAGTAGAATGCATGTTGAGAACTGAAGTCATCTGCCAAACGTTTTCTAATTGAGTCTTTTACATTATCCATCTCTGAAAATAATGACTCGTAGGCATAGATAGATAAAAATATGGTTAGAATAGCACGAGTCAGCTTCATCAAACAGTAAAATGCATCTGGAATCGAATTCCAGGTTTCCAAAATTTCGTTCCTGATGTTTTTACTTTATTGTTTGTTAATCTTTCGAATGCAATACATTCCAACTTCTTCCTTGTTTCGATAAATTTTTTAACCCATATTGCACTAGACTGGAACTCAATCAGTTGCATTTCAAATTCTTCAATTTCCAACCAATCGAATTGAGACAAGTTCAGTTCATCAAATGAAGTCACATCAGGTACATAATAAACTTGAGAGGGTTTCCGATAATTCTTTGAACTTTGAAAATCTCACTGAAAATACCTTGATTGAAGAATCAATTATGGAAAAAGATTCATCAATAACTTTTTCTTCGTCTGTTTTCTCATGTACATCTGAATCCTTGATATTCTTTTTTCAAGTTTTAAAAATACTTGTAGTTTTTTGTAATATCATTTTTCTGAAAACATGCAGTTTAGCATCAAAAGCGCTAATGAGATCTATCATGACGATAATTGTTTTATTTGTGCCTTGAAGGCTTACGTTCAATTCATTGAAATGTTGGCCTGTGTTTGTAAAAAACAATTTTTAAAGCCACATGTGAGTATTGTTCAATTAGTTACAACAATTATTAATTGTAAATATAACACAAAGAAACTTTAACATATATATAGATGAGTCAAAGAAATTGGCTATGCTATGCGCAGTGGCGTAATGTACTCGAACACCCCCGCATCGCTGGGAGAAGCCCAGGATTCTAGGGGGCCCAAACCATGACTGATGCCAAGTACGGCTTGGAGCCCAAAACCTGACTTTTCAAGGGGGTGAATCCTAATATTTTCCGTTATACCACTGTCTATGCTTAGACAAACTTTGCATCATTAGCAATTGTAGTCCACCCCGTAACCAAGGCAAGACAATAACAGATGACTGTGCTTCCCACTACCCCGCTCACCACAACTGATCACTCGCGTTTGTTCATAATACTTCATAGAGAACTTTGTTATCTTGAACTAAAATGCAAACTGTTTTGATCGGTAGCCTGCCCAAAATATTGTGTCGCGTGCCATTGGTTCGCCATCCCTGACTTAAACGAATTTGTTTTTAGTTACAGCCCTCAATCCAAATTGAAACACATCTTTACCTAATTTACATCAAAGAACATTGTCTTACAATGTTCTTAAAAGCAAAATTATTTATAAGTATTCCATATTATTTCATTATACATTTTTTTTACCTCATTCAATCTTTCGAACAAAATGCTTATTCATTATTATTATTATTATATTTTGGCAAAGGATGAGCCATGCCCATGCATTTTAGATTTTTCAATTTTTCTTGCAATTTAAAAAAAAATTACGTTTTCGTGGTTTAACGTGACTAATATTAGATTGACGTTTTTCTTCATTATAAATGGATTAAGTTATCCCCTAAATAATTTTTTTTCAAAAAAAAGCAAAGCATGTGATTGGATTCGATTGGCAAGATCAACTTATGCACACATGTTGTAACATTAATAAAGACTTGAATGTACGTAAGTTGTCTGTGATCTACCGTGCCTACGGTGGGGTTACTGGGCATATGGGCCGCTTGCGGCCCTTAATACTACACTTGAAGATAGACGTTGAACGACAGTTTTCGTTTTCATGATGGGAGATGGACGCTTCCGATTGGCTGAGCCAATCGTTCTGAAAAGCTCCACTTGATCTGGAGATTTTAGGTACATGAGAGAGAGCTGAGTAGAGTTGCTCTCTGATTGGATCTTGGTGTGTGATGAAATTGACTCTCATTGGCTGATCAAAAGTCTAGAAAAGTAATATAAGATATTGGGGCCGCGGGGGTGGAACTTGTCCAGTAATGAGAGATACAGGTACCAAAAAAATTTAAAGTTTAATACACAGATACCAAAAAATTTAAAGTTTAAAAATTAACAAATTAAATGGGCAATATATAAAATTGCACCGAAAAATTAGTAATTATGGTGGGTTATATGAATCGAGAAGTATTCTTCTCAGTCTTTTAGTACTTATATTTGGATTATAGTCGCGAAGATTTAACACACACATATTTGCATTGTTAGTGTGAGGTAGAGATTCATAGAAATTCTTTGCTATTTTTTTAATATGTATGTCTGTGATCTATATCTGACACGATTCTTCTCTATTGGCTATTCGGTTTGTGCACGTACACTTACTAATCTACTTAAATAAATCAACACCAGGAGTATTTTGGAGCAAAATCTTTCCTCAAACTGTATAACAGTGAATCAGTCCGTACTATCTGAAATGTATTACTGAAGTTATTAACCCTTTTATAGTGAGGTCAGTGCAAAATAAAGTCGCACTCACTGATGCATTTCTGTATTTAATAATCCTCAATTTATAATTGGCGTGCGTTCACAATAAACTTGGGATTACACAACAAAATATATTTACACAAATTCTACAGGTTGTATCTTATTTGTAAATTAATCGAAATTGATTAAATATATACAACCTAAATTTAATTATAAAAGAGCAAATAAATCTGTTGAATCTGTTTTTCTTCTGACATTCAGTTTTTTTACTTAGCAATTTTATACATTAAATAAAATATAATCTAATGATTTTTCTTACAAATGATTCTCCATAAAATTAAAATTCTTATCAATATATTAATAACATTTTTAAAAAAGTTTTGTAACCATTCACTAAAATAGATTTTAAGTGTAATATTCATCAATAAAATCTTATATTATAGGTGATCGAAGGAACCCAAAGAGGAAATTTCAGTCTTTCGTTGGATAGAGAAGAATACACTATCGGTGATGTTCTCTGTGATAAAGCCGATGCAGTTGAAGAAAATGTGAGAAACAAAATGGTTCAGATTTATTGGAGGATGTGTGGTTCTAAATGGGCAAGAACGTCCTTCAAAATGCCTGAACCACTTTGCTGCGAAGACGGACTTTATGTTCCTTGCAATAAAATCACTTCTGTATGATAAAAGAGGTAAAAAAAAAAATAACTCAATAAATGCATTTACTTTAATAAAAAATGTGATCTCACTTTTAGTTTATGGAAGTTCTATAATAAAATAAAAATTATTACTCAACATATATTGTTACGAATAACATTGCGAATAATTTATAATTAAAAAATAATTACTGGATAACTACACTTCTGATTGCAAATAATTTGGTGATTTCGTGTTACTACGATTATTCCAAATTTCATACTGCTGGGACCCCTTCTTCGGCAAGTCGCAAACAACAAAGAAAAGTAATAAAATCGCTTAACGACTGGCCCAAATATTGATTCCTTTTCGTCCCTTTTGTCTAGCGCGTGGAAAACGAGATATCCAGACCTTGTAAGTTGTCAGTTCAAAGCACATCCTGCCCCCAAAGCAGCAACTAAGGTCAATAGTTAGTTACCAAAATTTTAATTACCTTAATTTTTGCAAATATTCATAATATTACTCTTTGTTTAAACTTGATAATTCGACAATCCAAAAGTAAAAAGCACTATTTTTCAGTTTATTTCGATAAAGAAATGTTTAAAATTTTATTATGCTATTTGAAGGCTGTAAAATTTATACGTACCAAAGAGAAAATAATATTGCATACTTCTTTTCAAAAATAAAATTTTTGATTTCATGTATAGAGCATTCAAACTAAGTTCACAGTAATTTATCAATCACACAATTAAAAATTATTTTCTTAAGCTTTAAAAGTTTCATTAATCTACCTAATCAGAACTTCTCAGTTTTTTTTTATTTAAGGATCAAATTCAAGAGAAATATCATATGTTTTCTGAGTCGTCTGAATCTGTTTTGTCTGGCAAAGGTAATTTTATGTCTGGAGTTACAAAAGTCAAAAATACATTTTATGGTCCATAAAAAAAAATCGTGTCCATTCAAATATTTTTCTTTCCATATGACTCAACATAAAACAACATACCCTTGTTACGCATTTCTTACGACAAACAGTTGCACCTAAATTCAACAAATGATAGCTATAAAATATTAAATTCAAATTTCCATTGCTTCCTGAAGACAATGACTTTTCAAGCATTCACAGTTCATATTCCTTTGGGAAAGTGTTAAAATATGCAACCTATATCTTCCTCTTGCAGTTGCATGGGTGAATATTTTTGCATATTTACCCATAGCTCAATAAGTGAGAACCCATTTTTCGTAGTCTATCCTGTAATTGGTACATTTGTGCTTTAGGAATGTCGTTGCATCAGTATTATTGCACAATGAAAAGCGAATGCTGGGAATCAATGTCTGTGATCACCCGCAGAAAGCCTTGTATGTCGTAAATAAACAAATAGGTAAGTTATTCCGTTTCCGGGCATTGAATAGTGCGTTTTAATGATTAGAGTTACAATAGGCAACTGCTAATGATCTGTGCGAATTCAATACACTAATTGCCCTTATTTCCTGGGTTTTAATTAAATGTCTACATCTCTTATCAGTTCTCGAATGTTCGTATCAGTTCTTCGTACAAGTTATCATTGGGTTGGTTCAGACATTATTGTTTTTTGTATTATATTCAACGAAAGCTGTTGCAAGTACAGAGTTTCAGCAAGTGTTTTCTTACCGTGTTAATGAAATTTGATTCACATTGCTACCTCGAAATAGAAATTCGCGCTATAAATAAGGTAGAATTCTTTGATACGTTAATTGTTCTTAAAATAATAAATTAAGAGTCTCTATAACAAACAAGCAAAAATTTCTAAACTTCCGGGAAAATTTTGATCGATTGAAAGTGAAATTTAAAAAAATGAAATTGTGAAATTTCGAAATTATACTGACGATATTAATAATTCGAATTCAGTAAAAATTTGGCTTATACGTTTTGTAAAATTTGTTTTTACAATATATATATAACTGTAGTTTTGTACTATTACTGTCAAATTAAGTACTTTTCATGTTTTGAGCACAAAATTTAAGTTTAAATATTTTTATTCATTCTTTTATAATATGTATATATATATTTGCGGACAGGAAGTAAACATTAGCTTATAAGTAAATACATTTGTAAACATTAACATTATAAGTACCGTAATTTTTTACAAGAATTATTTTCAATTCTGAACATTCCAAAATGACAAAGGAATACGTAAATGCCTGCAACAAGTAGAATTTTACCAAACCGCAAATTATTCTGAAGTAAATTTAAAAAAAAAAAGAAAAAAAAAGAAAAAAACAAGAATGACGATGTAAATTTATACTTGCATAATTTATAATATATGCTACATTTTAAATAGAGTCCTTATTACAGATATAGATAGATCTTTCTTTTGTTTTTATTGCTCAGTATTTCAGTTTTTTTTGTTGAAGACATTACTTATTCTTTTTTATGCTGAACACACACTCACGTTTGATATTTTAGGTAATTATTTTAATTTGTAATATCTAAAGCTTTGAAAATATTTCTTTTATCAGAGACACCATTTTTATATGAATGTGAATTCAAGACATTAATCACTCTATTTTTCTTTTATTTTCACTAACTCTTCTTTCATTCATTAATTTCCAAACTTAAGCCTTTTACAGTATTTTCAGTATAGTTTGTAGTTAAAATTGCAATTTAAATATTAAATGTATCATTTGTGTAAAATACGTGTTTTTAAGAAATACCACTTCAATTACAAATAAGAAAATTTCCTCATCAAGCAATAGTTAAAAGAGCTTGAGTATTGGCCCAGTTTTTCTACTCATAATGATACAAATTAGGAACTATATTTAAAGTAACGGAATTAGTTATTACTCGATCAACAACCTAAAGATATCAGATATATATTCAAAGATAGTGAAAGTAAACCACATTCAACATTAACAAAATGTGTTGACATTTTTACTTTCATGTACTGATTGAAGAAATGTTGTTTAACTTACTAAACATGACATAATTTTTGATTGACTATCTATTAATAGTCAGTTTAAACTTCATTAGAACTATTACCTTGACGAAGAATCAATCCATAATTCTTTCCTCAAACTGTTTTTGATTTAATTATAAAAACAAACATACCGATTGTCTAGACTCGATTGGTGATAGAAAAGATAATCATTAAGCATTATTTAACTTCGACAGAGGTGACAATGTGTCTGCTGACCCAAAAATTGGAAGTCTCACAAAAGATAAATAGGAAGAACACACGAACCTCAAAAGTCATGAAGACTTGGACGACTAATATTTATAATTCCCCAAGTGAAGAGATAATAGGCTGACATACTGACAGGCGTCAGAAAAGCCCTTGATAAATCTAAGAGATCTTATATCTCTGGGTCTTAGGTAGTGGTCTAAAAACGGGTACAGCTACAGTGATAAAGATATATAATATCTAGGACTCGTGTAAGCGTTTTCTATATCCATACTATCTTCAACAAATTATTCCATACCAATTTCTTTAAATAATGAGGGGAAAAAACACCGATTGAGTTCCATAATAATGAGGTTTTAAGTACTACCACTTTAAGCGCCTATTGTTAATCCACAGTACGTATATTTTTGTCCAACGATATCTCTGCAATTAGAAATTTCACAAATGGCTTTTACAGACGAATATCTTAAATTTGACCAACATCAATGAAAATATAACATCTAAACTAGGGTCTCACATGCTGAAATTTAACATATTTTCATATCATGAATTTGTGTTACTTCTATATGAAAAGAAATATTATTTATTATGGTAAATTATTCCAAATAATGAGCTTGAGTAGGATCTAGTAACTAGCAAGTATTCGGCTGTTAAATTATTTTAATAATTTAAGGTTATTTATTCCATATTAAAATCAAGTCTTTTAAAGTGAATTTAAGCATGCAGAACACACACAAAAATACATACTTTACATGTCTTATCAAATTATGAAAAATATATTGGGAAAAACGAGCAGAGAGGAAATGATCTCGCATTTCCTGCTGAGTATACCATGAAGGGGTATATTTATATCTTATTGAAGATGTGTGTTGTGTGTGTGTGTGAGAGAGAGAGAGAGCAGCCATTAATGGTTTATTGTAACGAAGAAAGATCATGTTAAATACTTTTAAAGGGTTAATAAATATTTTATGTCGCACCAATAGTTCACAGGACCTATATCATTAATACTTCGAGCCCTTTCTAGCAGTTAAAATTTTAATATAATGTACATTAAAATGTGCCAACGAGACAGACCTGTGGTTTTAGACTTTTCATGGCTTCAGATTACGTAATACTTCAGATAATATGGTTTTCATATATACTTAATACAATATATTCACTCCTTGGTAATAAAACTCTGAAGTATCACCAAGAAGGTGACTACTTCTACTAAAATTGAACATGTTTAAACACTTAATAAAACGATCAATAATTCATAGTTGTCAGCCTTATCAATGGTTAGAAATTTCACCTTGAATGTTAAAATAAACAATTAATGAAACCTCACTTTGGAACATGTATGCTTATATATTATAATCATACATAAAAATTTAAGGAATGTTAAAGACTTTAATCTCAAATTACTTTGCCAGGCGTTCATCAACTGTTATTCTAGATCTGTACCACAATTTAGGGAGGGGGCTCTAAACTGGTGGCCTGAAAACTCTGATACATTTTCGATTGGTTAAATATTTGGTAACTTATTGCCCTGGAAAGAGTATCAACAGCAAGAAGACATTCCAGTGATGTGGAAAACTGTATAAGACCTTACAATTCCTTGTTGGAAAGCTACCCCAAGTGACTTGCCACAGGTTAACATCAACATAAAATTGAGTTGATAAAACTGTACAAGATGACCAGAGGTGATTTGCTCTATCTTAAGAGATAACATCCCTCACTGTTACTCCAAGGGTAATGGCTGTATACCTCAGTAAAACAAAACTTAATTGCAACCGCTTGTTCCATTTTTTATCTTTACACATAGGTCTGGAGTCGTCTACTCTAAGATTAATGCGGGATACGTCGCTGTGAATACACCAATATGTGACTTCATTCAGTTGGCACACATGATGACTCTAGACGTCTGACTACATTGTGAGGTTACAGACGTCTGATGGCGCAATACCGCCACAATTAAGCTCCATGAAATAGTGGAAAGGGCCACGAAGTGTATGAAGGAGATTGTAGATGTGGACGGCAGATAACGATTCCGTTAAGACAGGTCAAGTCTATCATATAATCATCCGATATTGCCACGAAATCGTACAGCTTAGTCTACTGGAGCCTTCATTCCAAAGTAACGAAAACAGTTTATTGACGATAGAAGTTAACATTCATTGGACGTACAAATTTGAGTATTTCTGTATGGAGGAGATTGTAGATGTTAGATAGCAGGCAACGATTCCGTTGGGGCAGTTCAAGTCTACCATTTCATCATCCGATCTTGCCTCGAATTTATACAGTTTAGCCTTCTGGAACCTTCATTTCAAAGTAACAAAAACAGTTTTTTTTTGCAGATAGACGTTAACATTCATTGGACTTAAAAAATTTAGTGATTTGCGTGCATGGTATAAAGTGTTTCGCATGCGAAATTTTGAGATAATCAGTTTATTTTTCGGGGATGTTTCACTTTTCAATAAAAGATGGTGTTTAAATACTTTTATAAATCAAACCGCTATTATTACCACTTTTAAATTAGAACGATTTCGATTCTAAAATTTTCAGTCTTCATATATTCCATACCTAAGCCATTTTTCATCTTTAAATATTTTTATAATGAATTGAAACATTTGTCTTCTATACAAGTGACTACAATTTCCATTTTATTACCAAATCCTATTTTAATTGATCACTATAAATGTTTCATACTGAAGTTAGTTTATCAATTATACTGTCGATTTTAAAATTTCATTTAATACTGCTCAATAAAGTATAAAATGATTATTGTGATTTTATAAAAAGAAGGAGTTTGTTTTCTATATAAGTATACTGTTATCCATATACTTTTAAAATCTCAGGGAACAAAATTCCAGGGAATATTAATAATTTCCCTCGTTAAACTGTAAAATAATTCCTTCAGTAGTTCATGAGGTATGAAAATAACAGCAGTTATGCGTTTTGAACAATTTCAAAACAGTTATTCAATAATTTTACTCTAATTTTCTTCGAATGAAGTGAAACGAGGTCCCATTTCATTCTAAAGAAATATTTCGTTCGTGAATGAAGTAATTATTTAAAAAATATTTCACGAAACATTTTTCCCTGTACATTTGAATTAATATTTAAGTGTATAGAATTATAGTTAGAATGATTATAATACAAAGACCACTTATTCAACGAATCGGAAAGCCATTTCATAGTAAATAGTCACGCTCAATTTCCTAAAGTTGACCAAACACGCTTTGCCACCCACGCCATCTAAACACACCTTACTCTTACTTTATCAAACATTTTAAACGGTGAATAAATCATTTCAGAACACTTTAAGTTATGAACTGTTAAGTATTTCGCTATTAACTTCACAAAATATTCCAAACTGTGTGATCTAATTTCTGAAGTTATCTGGCCGACCAATCTGCCTCCAGAACTAGATTGGCACACGACCGAACGAAATGGCGGCTGCTGATAAGGGTCGGAATGGAACACGGAACAAAGAATAATGGTAATCAGAACAAAACCCCTTTCCATTTCTATGGATATTTTTCAGATTTTCATCAGTGGAAGTGAAAGTTGTGTTCTATTACAGAGAAAAGGGTTGGAGAGCAAGATCGTTTGTTCTCAGCTACTAATGGGTGGAGTCTATACCTTTCGAGAAAGTTCGAAATAATAGTTTTAAATAACAGAAGAAAAAAAAAAGTCTATGATATAGATTATTTTTTAAATTACTTTATTTAAAATATTACGCAATTTTCGTGATTTTACTCAGAAATTATATTTAATTTAAAAGCTAGTTTTTGTGGTAGTGCAAGTAAGGAAAATATCAATAAACTGGAATAGATATTTATCGCAATTAATACTATGCATTCAAATGTTGAGAACAGTAGACTTGAGTTTGTGCATGATATGTGGTTCAAAAGTAGCTAAGTTTACCAACAGAAATAAATTTGCTTAAAAATTACACATCAAATTAATTTTTAATTTAAAAATAAGTCAAGATGGAAGATGGTAAGTAGATGGATTATTATTTTCTTTCATAAAGTTTACATTTTTATCCAGTTTACAATATATTTAATTTATATCAAATTTACAAGAATATGTTGGAACAATAGGCTTACAGTTGAAATTAAAAAGATATTTTTAATTAATAGCATAGTTAAAGTATCATTACAAAACATTTTGGTGCAGTACATCTATTTAAATTATATATATATATATACTCTCTTTATTTTGCTGTTAGGTTTGTCATTCACATATATTTACTCATGTACAGAGAGAGAGAGAAAAGAAAAATACCAAAATTCAACAATGTATGCTTCAGTACTACATAAGCATAGTGGCCGCGGTAGCCGAGTGGTATAGGTATCGGACCGTGGCTTGCCTTGTCACGAGTTCGAGCCCAGTACCAATAAAGACTCGCCGTGTAGAGCAGCGATGCACGTTAAATCTGTCGAGAGCTGAAACGTCCTCCCGTTGGTGTGGTGTGGTAGTTAGGAGAGGGGGTGCCAGCTCAGGTGTCGTCCACGTCACTTGACCATGGTTCAAAATTACGTGGTCCGTCGCCAAAAGCCCTCGTGTAGCTGAACAGTGCGACGTTAATATTCAATCAATCAATGAACTACATAAGCATAACAGACTGAGAACTGAGTAGTTTGGGTGGATAATCAATCAACTTTACCTTTTCTGTATTTTCTATTGAGTAAAATCCTAAAAAAATAATGGCACACACACACACAAATTTATTTATATTTATTAATATTCGATTACTAAATATTAAATAATTTGAATAGGAAACGGTATATTGAAAACATGTTTGGTAAAAATTCTGCACTTCGTTGGTAAACTCTTTTACGTTATCCCTGTGTGTGGATTTGATTCTTCTAAGTTTGACAATTTTGTTTCAATTATGAAAAGAATAATTTTTCTTCAAATCGTGATTTTTGTCGAAGGACAAATTCGTTCAACTTAAGACTAACTTCTGTGGCTGAAATATATTCATCATCAATCATTTGAATTGTTTTGTGGAAAAAAAAGATGTTCTGTTATATACAAAATACTCTATATCAGTGTTTCTCAAACTGTGGGGCACGCCCCCTGGGGGGGGACGTGAGCTCATTCAAAAGTTGAAAAAAAAAGATTATTTAAAACAGTTATTAACTTACTGAAAGTAAACAAACAAATACATTCTGGCACAGTAAAAAATAAAATACTCATTTACACTAAAAAACACTTATAAATGTATCACAGTACTATACAATCTATTTTATAATTAATTTAACGATACTATAAGTTAAGGACAAGTTTAATAATTACCAGTAACTCCATAAATTTGTCATGTATAAAATTATATGCCAATATTATCATGAAACTTGTACGGTTTATAATTAATCCCTTAAAAAACGGTTAAAAATACGCGATTTTTTCCCCAATGCCACCATTTAGTACGTAGGTAAGCGCATGTGGAGTATTGAGGGTGGGGTGGTGGTAGAAAAGAAATAAATAAGTAAATACTCTGAAATAAGTAAATCCTTTGAAAACACTGTCAAAGCCATTTTACTGCTTTCCTAAGCCTTCGGAATACTTTTATGGATAGCAGTTCACAGAAAAGATAGTATTTCGGAAGGACGTATATATACGTCTGGGGCAATTAATACACTGGCTGAGTGAGACGTTTATATACGCCGGGGAGGCTTAAGGGGTTAAAGTCGTATTGTAGGTTTAACGTCAAAGTATCATATTATTGAATTTAATACATCGTTATTGTATGGAGGGGGGGCGATGCAAATTATGATTGAATATTGGATCGCAAATATGGAAACTTTGAGAAGCACCGCTCTATATACCTCCGATAATTCATATTGTACCGGCACATGACGTGTAACAGTTTCGCCTGGCATCTCTGAAAACAGAGATTACCAGGAGGACAAATAGGATCGCTTTTCGAGGAAGGACAGAACTTATAAAAGAAGGACTGTCCTCCCTAAAGGAAAACGATTGGTCACTTTGATGTAATGAGAGTAATATCCATGAAATATTTAATTATCGTTTCTTAATAAATAATTAATTATTTTTTTCTCATTTTGCTTCTGTAATATAAATTTTTCTTATTTAGATATAAATTTTTCTTATATAGCCAATATTTAAACTCCGATATTTTCAAAATAAATTTTATAAATATTAATCGAAGCTCATGTCGTACTTGCTAAAGCTAAGATTTAAATTTTTTAACAACATAGACTCAGAAACTAGTCAGCCTATTGTAAGTAATAATTTATTTAAGTTGAATTTTACAAAATCTTGACTCGTTTTACACGTTATGGGGGGGGGGGTATTTTTTTTTATCGAATAAAAAAATAATAATGTTTCTGAAATTGGTAATACATTTTTCACTACAGTAATAAAGTACATTTTGAATAACAATATTTCGTCTATTATTTGATAGAATGCTGTTTACATATGAACCACCACTTTTGACACAATTAAATGCAAATAGTTTTCCAGAAATACAATCAGTTATCCATAATATGAAACAAGGAATGATATTTCTTTTTAATTTCTTCCAAATACAATATAAAATTATGATAATTACACATTTCGAACAAAATAAAAACTCATTAATCTATTTATTTTAGAATAAAAAACTGAAATCCTTTTTAATCCATTTTTTATTACCACAACCCCACCCAGCAGCGATCCTTGAAAGAAAAAGACAGGGGAACAAAACCACCGACAAATTTTCCCCAGATTACTAAAAGCACCCCATTAGAGAGAAATAAACTACCATTTAAACCTTGACCGCAACAAGCAAAGGCTGGTGAAATATTAAATCGAGAGCTACGCACGGTGTGTTTGTATATTCGCAAGTTACATTTCCGATTCCTTGAAGACAGGTGTGTCCAGCCTTCGCAAAAAAACTGCCCTCTTTTCCAAAAAAACAAGAGAGAATGAGTTTTCGCTTTCTTTGCCAAGGTCGCCTAAATATCAACCACCTTCCTGATTGTTGGGCAACAATGGGTATTTTGTTGCTGTGAATGTTCCAACGAAGAGGGAAAGGTAGAAATGTAGGTCGGTGTACGTGAAGTCGTGATAGCTGGGTAAGGTGCATTGGAGACTGGTAGCGACAACGTTCGTTTTTGATTATCTGTTGCCACTCAAATTAGAATGGACGGGGAAATGTAAAAATTGTTCTTTTTTTGCGGTGAAATCATTTAAATGTTGATTAGGTGAAGGTAGTGCGCTTGAAAATGCAGGAAGAAGTAATGCTAAATGATGTTAAGGAGTATATATCAAAATTGTGATGAAATATGGATAACGACCTTTTTTGTGTAGCAGATGAATTGTATTTTAAAACGGAATAGAATTTCTTATTGAATTGGAAGCATGATGTTTTAAATTAATTTATTTTTGGTGAATTATATTTTTCAAGGATTATGATAAGACGTCAAGGTCTTGTACGGAGATCTAATATGTTTGGGGTTTTCCTCCAGCACAGTTTTCTTTTCTCTCATTATCTCGATTTATATTACGAACAAAAATAGTCCTTATCGTATTTTTAAAATATTTGGGGAATATTGTATTTGTTTTAACCTATTGATATTTAAATATAAGCCATTAGCATTACGATATGGAAGAATATTTTAAAAATTCTTTTTAACATTGTAATGGATGCCCCGCTTCGTTCATTAGTATGGGAAAGTCGGAAGGAAGATTAGCCAATGTAATCCTTAACTGACCAAACAGTCAATCTTAATATTACATAAATTGGCTACGAAGTACTAACACCTCACTTGACGTTAATCAAACACTGCTATCTGTTAACAGTTAATCTCTCCCTGTCTAACTCGAAAGCTTAATCTTTATATACAAGTTTTAATTTACATAATCACATCTTCTTCGGAGGAGGAGGTTTATAATTGAATAATTTTTAAAGACCCAATAAGAGAGACTATTAGTGGAAAGAATGCGGATATATCCGGTACAACATTAATTCCAATTAATTCTACAGTTAAAAAGTATAATATGTTTTTCTTGTTAACTGAAACAACATTTAAGTTTATTTTTTATAAAAAAATAGTTAGGAAAAGGTTTTAATAATCGTTTGAAATGTTTGTATAAATAGATATCTCCATTTTTTGTTGTTGTTGAATGTTTAAAAACAGTGCAAAAAATAAAACAATAATTTCCGTTTGAATAGCCTAATACTAATGTGGAATTTTAATGCCGTGTGTTTCCTTATAATTGTTCTCCAATTACACACTGTCACTTTTCCCCCATTCTCCAACAAATGGTATGTTTATAATTTTACTCTTATTTTAGTAATATACCTTTGTATCATATCTTAATGTATGATGTAAATTTAGATATTAGAATTTTCTTTGTTTCGTATAACTTGATTAATATGAGTGTGAAGTGGAGAAGGCTTAAAGATAGAAATTAGAGATATTATTACAAACGTGTTGTTGATGTTATAAATACGCGTGTCTGTGAAAATAAAGTCACGAATTCATGCGAGTGAAAAATAACTTTTCCTCTTTATATGCGTATTAAGATGGACGCATATTTAAGAGTTATTTTAAATATAACAATGCATAATGAAACAGAAATATTTTTTTCTATTTAAATTAAATAGATTTAACAATGGGTCACTAATTTGTGTAATAAAAAAGTAAGAAAAAATTAGAGATATTTCTGGTGTTTCACCAAGTTGTTTAAAAGTTCTATAAAATTAGTAAATATTCTGGGGGGTATATATTCATCCAGAATTTTTTAATTCTTTCGTTAAATCTACAAATAATTTAACACACTTGATTGTCTAAATTAAAAGCTGAAAAAGAAAGTTGGCTTGATTTTATATATGGAGTAATATTCTGATATTTTAACATAACGAATGCCATAAAATTAATATTTTATTGTATATGACAATACATAATTTAGACGATCATTACCTTATTATTATAATGTGTTGTGTGATACCATTATAATTTTTTTATCAAAGTCCGTATCCACAGTATCAATAATACGGGACCCCAAGTTAAAGGGGCCCCAACATGTGTAAGAAAAGAAATCTTAAAATGTTAATAGGCCGATAAAAGGGCCCCCGAGGAACTTTGATACAGAAGACTAGCCACACCAGTGTCTTTTATTTTGCAGCAGTATCACCAATTTTAGAACTTTAATTTCATTTCAAATTAAGATTTCCCAAATTTTATGTTTATGTTTATTATAAAATAACAACCAGAGTTACCAAATTCTTAACTTAAATTTTCTATAATAATTACATCATGCTGATAAAACTCATCAACCGAAATCGAACCAAAAAATAAAGTTTAAGTTCCTAAAAATTTAATTTTCTTTTTAATAGATAGGACTCAATTTTCTTCCACGCACTTATGTATTTCATGCTTTTTATTTTTCTGTAATTAATTTATCATCAGATATTTTTGAAAT
>BMAV01008691.1:0-13553 GCA_019973955.1 Trichonephila inaurata madagascariensis | reverse complement strand
TTTTTTTTTTTTTTTTTTTTTTTTTTTTTTTTTTTTTGCAATTTTTGCAATTTTTAAAAAATTAAATCCTATATGTATGTTCCAGAATTTTCATGAAAATTTTCAATTATGCTCACGGTAAAAAATATTCAAGCAAAAAGGATTTCTTAAAAAAAATCCAAATTGTTATAAACTTATTAGACTAATATGTGCTTGTATTTCTTGATTGTGCAGCTATCAAACTGATTGCATTCACAATTTCACCCGGATACCACTAACTCACATCCTTATTTAAAAAGCAATTTTTTAAAATTTTCATTGAAATTTATATCGTCTTAATTGCAGAAACAAACAGAAGTTATTTGTTAAAACTTGCAATTAACATAATATCCTCTTCCGGGAACCTAAATACTTTCTTCAAGGTCAATATGTCTTCTGTTACTTATCCGTATAAAGCATGTGCAGTGATAAGTTACAATAGTAATAAATAATCTAATTGCTACGTTAAAGAGAATATTATTCAAAATATTTTTATTTCAATTAATTAATTAAAATTATTAATAATGGTTACTGGCTGAATTACTAACATCATTCTTTAGAATCCGTTTCCGCAGATAATTTATATTTTTTTGTATTATTTAATTCAGTTATATATTATGTTTATTTTACAATTCTCTTTTACCACAGAAAAAATTTTCTACACTAGAATAATAAAAGCTTGAATTCAAGTCAGTCAAATTTAAAATGTATATGTATATGTATATACATATGTCTTACAAAGTATATTTATATTATAAGTATTATATTAATTTTTTAACTGAATTAACTTATATATTTCGTAAACATTCTTTTAGGAAAACAAATTGAAACAATTGGTACTAATCATTTACGTATTTTTAATCGAAAAAAAAAAACTTTATTTCTTTTGCAAAAAATAGATATTTGAAGATAATAAAATCAATAAAATGTTCATTCTGTTATTGGATATCAATATGAGAAATATTTGGTATTATAAATAAGACATGATATTTTTTAAAAAATATAAATAATTAAGACTTCTTACCTTATTTGAATTTATTAGTAATAAAAGTTTAAGTTAGGAAGGAACATTATATCTTCGTTCAAAACTTATTAATTAATACGACAAATGTTTTTCAAGAAATTACCGAAATGTTAAACAATATTTCCAATTTTTTAATATTCAAAAATGTATATTATAAGCTTCCATCGAAATTTTAGAGGTCTAAAATATAAAGCAAACGATAAAATATAAACACATCAAATAATTAAACTTGAAAGAATAAGCATAAGCAAACGATCGGATTATTAAAACGATGCTTTTTGTTTTTCATTCTTGAAATAAAATTGAGTGAATTTTGAAGTAAATAAAAGAAATATGTAGATATAATTCTAAGGCGGAATAAATGAAAATATATTGAGTGTTTTAAAAATTAATTGCTTCATTGTGGAAATGATATTTAAACTTATTTCATGTTTGTTAATACAAAATATTCTTATTCTACGGAAATTTCATTCCTTAAATTCTTTCGAATTCTGCGAGCAAATATTTCATACAAATATGGATGGATAATTGAAACATAATTGAATTGAACTCGCTTGCTTCAGGATAAAATTATATTCAATCTTTCCTTTATAGATTATTATCGGATTACAGTACAAACATTTGATCACCTTGCCTTGAGCATCGTTATCGAAGCGCAGTGTTGAAAAGGTCGAGAAAGCTAAGATCTCAAGTCTTTCAACTACTGGTAACAACTTGTAATGATTTATTTTGTGTTAAAGTTAATTGTTGTGAACCTGACCTATATATTTCAAAAATCATAATCGTGCAAATTGAAATGAAGCTTAGTATATCTACTTAGATGTACACCTTTTTCATTAACGAATTTAAATTTATTTTTATGACGTATAATATATTGAATTATTAATTTTTACTATCTGTTTTGTCCGTTTGAAGATTGTGCTACTTTTTTTAAAAAATCCACTAGATGTGAAATTTTGAGTCTTTCTACCCAAATACCTTTTTTTTTTAATAATTAGGGTAGGAAAGTTCTGTAACTAAAGAATAAGCTACATTCATAACAAGATAGGCATAATAATGATACATTTGAGGAAAAATTATTTGTTTGGGATTTTGCAGTTAAATAAATAAATTATGAAGTAGCATCATATAGGAAGATTTAGAGCATCGTTTCATTATTTAATTAATGATAATAACATTACATAGCCCTATATCTTATAAAATATTAATAGTACATTCCAAATTTGAACAGAGCCTGTAAAGTGTCAAATCAGGTATCAACCTCATCACTTGGCAATGATATAAAGCTACGAGATGAGTCGCCAAAAGACCTCATGTTTGCTTCAAAGTCCGAGATATTGATAAATCAAATAACAAATCAAAAAATTCCAAACAGAACCTAACGAAAAATCTGTTTGTTTATATTTTTCTAAAGGTCAAGTCTTTTTTGGCATTTACATTTTTTATTGCTGAGAGCGTAGTTATTGTTAAATTTCAACGAGGTTTGCTTTAAAACACATTTTTAACATTCTATATTAATTTTTTTAAATGTTTCTAAAGCATCTATTTTTTGAAGGTTCAAAGGGTTTTCCCCCTTAAAATATTTAGGAAATCCTAGTAATTGAAGAGAAAAAAATATTTTTAATTACTCTCAAAAAATTTATTTCAGCTCTAAATTTACAGCTTTAAAATTTATTTCTGATCGTCAAAATGCTGCATCTTTTTAAAATCTTAAAAAAAAATTCTTTTATAGGATGAATATTTGTAAAAAATTAAAAATTTTATGAACTTCCTATGAATTACAAAATTTTACATGCATATATATATTTTTTAAATATATAATTATATTTAGAAGGTAACTCTCAATAATTTTCTGCACTCATCTATGCTAAATTGTTATTACGAAAAAAAATATGTTTAAGGTATCCGACTACGTTCGGAACCTTGATTTTGCAAAAGCGTATAAATAGATAATTTTCCTGATATTTAGTGTCACTTAGATTAGAATACATGTGTACACAATTGTTTTATTGAGGATGTTTTGACCAAAAAAATTACTGAAATACAACATTTTGACAAAAAATTAACTTAGAATAATTTTTTTCAAAATGTTCACCTTTTGTAAAAAATGCTTCTATTATAATAATATTTTGCCTGTATATAGCTCAGACCTCTGTACAGAGACTCAACTAGAATTTTTGAAATATATAACTTAGAAGTGGGTTTATCCATGTCTTACGACAACAGAGGGGAGAAATTTTAAGAAAAAAACGCCGATAATTATTTCAATGGGTTGTAACTGAAAATAATGTGAATTTTTCAAAAATCATAGTTGAGTCTCTCTACAGTGGTCTGAGCTATATACAGACAAAATATAATTATAATAGAAGCATTTTTTACAAAAGGGGAACATTTTGAAAAAAGGTTATTCTAAGTTAATTTTTTGCCGAAAAATTGTACTTAAATAGTTTTTTTTTTGTCAAAATGTCCTTAAAACAATTTTAAACAATTCTAATCTTAGTGACACTAAATATCATGAAAATTATCGATTTATGCGCTTCTTTAAAATAACGTTTTCGAACGTAGTCGGATACCTTAAAGATATGTAATAGCAACTGTCTCATATTATGTTTGAAATCACATACATTTTAGCTTCATGTGAAACCAACCCGTATGCCTCATCTTAGATATAGTAATGCCTTTTCCGTAGAAAATCTCACCCAAAAACCTTCAGCGGATTGGATAACCTTTCTATACTACAGCAATATGCTTCATATCAGCGGTTACTAAGCTGTGGTCTACGAACCCCGACGATTCCCAATGCTTTTCTGAAGGGTCCGCGAATGACTCTCAAGGGGTGTTTATATGTTCTCGAGAAGTGAAATATAAACAATTTTCAAACAGGTATAATTCTTTTAAATTTAAATTAAATAATTCGAATATTTTACATATTATTTACAAAAGACTATGGTTTCGAAAATGTACAAAATGTTTGAAATATAATCATAATTTTAAGAATTATAAGCATATGAAAATAAGAAATAATTTTTTAATAAAAATAGCGTTGCGCACGCTATTTTCTAAAATAGTAGCCTCTGATGTAAAAAACTTTATAGAATTATAAAATATATCTCACTCTTGAAACCCTACATCATTTAAGAATAATATATATTTTGTATTTCAAAATATTTGAAAGATATTGAAACTTAAAAAAAAATTGAAAATGTAAATTTTATTTTTTGAAAAAATATAATTTATTATTCTATTTATATAAAAATACAACACTGTAATAAGGATACATTTAACTTTATAAATCAACTTATAGTTAGTAATTAGAGCTACTAATTTATAAAATAGAATCCGCAACGTAAAACTTAATTAATATTTCTTATAGAAATGTTTCTTATTTTCTTATGCTTATAATTTTTAAAATTATGATTATATTTTAAACATTTTACACTTTTCTGAAGCCCCATTACTTTATAAATAATGTGTAAAAGATTAGAGTTATTTAATTTTAATTTCAAAGAGTTATTTATATTTTAAAGAGGAGCCGCAATGATCGAAAGTTTAAGGGCCACTACTTCACGTCATTTCAATAAATCATTTGAAGAAGGGGTTAATTTTTATTACCAAAACACTTCATTACTTTTAATTCATACTTTTTAGAATGAAAAAAAAAAAGGTTACAAGTTAATTAAAAATTGACCGCATTGATTCAATAAACCATAAACCTGAATAAAATTTTATAATGGCTTCTATAAATTATATATTTGTAAATCAAGATTAGTAGCTCCCCTTAATAGTTATAGTTAAATACATAAAAAAGTATTTAGTATTGACAACTTAAAGCCTTAAATAATATTTCTAGGTCACTCATCATTTAATAGTGAAGAAATTATGGTTCCCACCTCTTTAGTCCTTGAATATTCACACTAGTTTCACATCATTGTTCAACATCGAACACATTTAAATCAAATTTCATTTTGACAAATAATTCTTAAATAAATACAAATGAACAAAGGCTGACAGTTAAAAACCAATTAAAGTCACTATTATTTCCAGTAGGAATTGCAATTAAATACACTTTTCAACTTTCCTTGTCTACTCTTTTTTTCAGAACTCTTTGGTGCAATCACACGCCTTTTTATTACATTAGACATGATAAGTTAATTGTTTTGCACTTTTGCAAGCATGTAGATTGTTGGTGGATAATTATCTTCCAGACATTCACTGTCTTTCAGGTTCATTCAATTTACCATCGTTTAAGGTCAGTTTTCTCGTAAAGACTCAAATTTATTTCACCCCAGTAACATTTTATGATTCAATTGAGTTTAGTTACAGGTACAAGGTAGGAAAGAAGAACCTTGTTTTTAATTATTTCTTTCACTATTATTTCAATGAGTTTGATAGTTAGAGCTTTTAAAATTTGCTAGCCCCGATTCATTAGTTGAGCAAGAAAGGAAACAAGAAAAAGCTGTTGCAGTCGATTGTCCAAATGCTCTGCATTCGAATAATTTACCATTTTCCTTACAATGTTGCTAATTGCAGCACGAAAAAAAAAATGAGACAGCTGAAAAATAAAGTTGTGTTATGAAAGTCGTAAGTAAATTATTTCTTGTTTGTGAAAATAATTTACTGTCTTACTTTTGAGTATTAATATGGGAATAAACAAGCTTGACCTGAATTATATATTTTTATGATCTTAACCGAGATTTTGAAATTTTTTTAATCTATTTTGAATAGCTTCATTTCCACGTCTATAATTAATGCCTACATGCATTCATAAATATATATCTTTAAAGTTCATACATATTAAATTAAAAATAATGATTCTGTCGCTTTTATCTATAAAGATTTGTTATTAAAAATAAATTCCTTCAAAGGAGAAAATAATAAAGAGTTTTCAGGGAATATTACATTGTCTACCAATATCTTCCTAAAAGAGAAACATTTCAGAATTATACATATATTTTTTGTGAGAGAGTTTCTATTGAAAGAAATTATATAAAAATGAATGCATATATATATATACCAATATATATGTGTGGGTATATGTGGGTATATGTGTGTACATTGAATGGCCAAAAAAGTAGAGATACCCTCTAATATTGAGCTGGTATACCTTTAGCTTTAACTAAAGCCAGCTTTGTTCTCAGTATAGACTCTCAAAAAGTTGTTGATATTGTTACTGAAGATTGTTGGCTCATGCTGACATAATAGAAACTCTAAGTTGGGCCAGATTGAATGGGGAAGATTTGAAGTGATTTTTCAACTTCGTCTCACAAGTGTTCAACAGCATTGAGATCAGAGAACTGAGTTGGCAAAGAAAGCAGGTTAAATCCTGATTGATGATCTTGGAATCAATCTGAGGCCGATTGAGCATCTTGGGGGGGGGGCTGGTGCGTGACCTGCTGAAAGTGATCACTTCCATAAAGAAACATTGATTTTATAAACGAGTGCACGAGATTGGTGAAGATGCGTTGTTCTTAATTGTGTCCACAGATATCAAGAAATCATCGCTTATACCGTAATTCTATCATCACCAACCTGAGTTGTCATTTGGCAAAAGAGGACCATGAATTCGTGCTGTTTGTGACATATATTGATACTACCATTTCCTGATGGAACGGGAAACGAGAGTTGTAAGACTTCCTTTCGATTATGTTATGAATTTCATCGTTCCTAGGCCCACAACAGGCAACTTTTCCTATTTCCCCCGTTTTAATAAAGGTACTATCGATGGTCTCTTGCTGCTAAAAGTTCAAGCTTTGCAAAGTCCATCTTACCTGTATTGAGTTCAGTGGTAATTTCTTACGTTGTTGCTCTTGAGTAGCTGTGGATTATACATACAACTTTCTTTTCTTCCTTCTCGTTCGCAGTTCTTTTCATCCAGAATATTCTTAATTTTTGAAGTATTTTTCTCGACTGCCTCTCTTTTAACTCTCAAAGAATCGTTGGTAGAGAAAATACTGAAAGAGTCATTGTTTCAGAAAAGCTAACACTAGTTCTTGCTCCAACGATCCTCCATAGCGCAAAATCTCTTAAATCCTTCGTCTTACCCATTTTGTCATTAACTTCCACGATAATTGTCGTTTTGGTGTAGATGACGGAGCACTTAGACCTGTCTCGTTCTACTGTCCAATATTGACATAATAATGCATGTTCTCTAGTTTACATAGAGTTAGGAAAGAATTATAAAGTGTGGATGTTGGTCACGGCTATGCCTAGAAAATGCAGCAAGAAAAATTTTGATGTTCTGATAAAAATGATATTGATTGGTGGTCCCAAAGTGAGAAGAGAAGTACTTTTATGGTTTGAATGAGACAGTAAGAGTTGAAGATGAATGGAATGAGAAAATTTATGAGTTGTTTGCAACACAGAAATGTGAAACTGAAAAAGAGGTAACAGGATCTAATAAAATTTGTTTTTGTCTATGAGACTTTAGAAAAATATATTTGAGTCAATTTTAATAACGAAAAGATTTGTCAAATGACTACTTTTTCAAACAAGTTAATTGTTTGAAAAGTTTGTAAAGTTAGTTAACTTTTTTTTTTCTTTTGCTGGCTGTTTTGAGATCAGAATTACTTATGAATACCATCGACATATAAATATTAAATTTAGAGCACATACACCTAGTAGTCACTGGATTAAATACACTCCACTTAATCAAACTTCTACGATAGCTCTTGTTTTACTCTAAAATTAAAAAATACCGAAATGTATTGCATACATTAATTTTGTATACAGTTTTCTGTTTTCGTATGAATATTATTCATATATTTAATTACTCCTCCTATTTTCTATTCGTAAGTTATATTAAAATTACGAAATAAAAACAGACATCTAATACAGATTTTATAACATTAAATTCTATAAAGTACTTGTATTTACAATTATATGATATAAGAGTTATGTAATCACAAGCTCTAAAAACACAATAGTTTTAAATACTTCTCTTACACTTAGCTTTTAATAAAAAATTGTCAATAGAAACATAAGTTTTAAACAACAATACTATAATAATTGAAGTATTATTCGAAATATTTTAAGAATTCAAGCCGGCTTCCATGAGAATGTGCTGCTTTTAAAATAACATGTTCGTAGAATGTCACTGTTAAAGACCTAAAACCCGCAACAACTAAAGACTATTTCACAATTATTTGAATACAGTGGAAAAAGGAATTTTAATCTTGACCGATTCAAATTGCTCAAGAGCAGAATGACGCATTTATTTTGGCTTCTTGGATTACATTCAAAAGAATAAGGTGGACAAAATGGACGATGGACCCAGAATCATAATCGACAATAAACATAACGTTTTAATCTGCTTTTAGAAATGTCGACATCATAAAAAGGCTAATTCTTACCATCAAAGAACAGTTGAAACTTTAAAGGGCACACCTCCGTGCTCTACTGGATTAAGATCAAGACATTCGAACGTTTTGCAAGGCCAGGACCACGTGTCAGCACATTTTTGGTGCCATTGTGCGGAGGCGTAATAATAGTCTGTTTTCTTATCTCTGCAATCGGAAATCATCCAAAAAATATAAATGACTACGAGATTTTCTTGTTTTGATTGTAAAGCGAAATAAACGTTTAACGAAAGGTTAGAAATCAAGAATTGGTAATGTTATAATATATATGGTTTATATATATATATATATATATATATATATATATAGAAAAATTAACCTACAATTTACAATAAGTATGAATTGCTTAAAAATAATACTTAAGTCGAAAAACGGTTTCGAAAATGATGTGTGGATCAATAATTTTTTTAAAGGGCTTCCTTTAAGTAATTTTATTTTTGCACAAATGCAATTTTATTTTACACAATTTTATTTTTGCACAACTTTATTTTTGCATATTTTATAATTAGTTTAATTTAAGATGTGTAATTTTAAGGCTACACATGCTCTTTTCCAAAAAGTTTTTTGGCGACAGTAACAATAAAAACAATTCGTTTCATATTCAAATTATATAATTAAATTGATTCTGAAAAAAAAGTCATTTTGATAAACCGTTATTTAACAATTTTAGGAATTTTAACAATTTTAAATTTTTTTTTAAAAAAAATTACAAAATGCCAAATTTTTAAAAATTTTCAACTATTTTAAGAGATTTACGTTTCTTAGATTATTGGAAACAAAAGTTAGTATAGAGTTGAAAATCTGTTCCCTCACTGAATTCTAATAATTATTTTTACAGCTAAGCCGGGAGGAAACACAATTTTTTAAAAAAAATATTAACTTAAAGATTTTTTGAAAAAATAACTGAAGCTGTTACACCCGGGGTGACCAACCCAAATGACCTAGTGGGGCACTTCGGAAAAACATTATAATCTCGTGAGCCGTACATGAAAATATATATCTTTACGTTAAATTTGGATCCATTACAAACATTTATTGGAGTGAAAATTTAAAACAGAGGGAATTATTATTATTGTTTTCATTGTTTTTCATGCATAAAAACATAGGTAATTTAATAATAATTAAATATGCCCAGCTCTAGCAATAAGCAGTACAAGAAGCAAGCGTGATGCTGCAGAGGAGTCACCGCGCAATGCAATACTGCTCACTTTTAAGTATGTATAAAAACATGAGCAACGAAAAAAATAGAAAAACAGTTATTGGATATATATTTGTTACAAAGCACTACACTAAAAACAAAAATATTGCACAAAATAATCGTATTTTATTAAGTTGTAAGGAATCTCACGGGCTGCAAAATTATTCAAGATGAGCCGCGGGTTGACCACCTCTGTCTTAAACCTTAAATTCATATACTTACCACGTACAAATAATTTCCCGACTCTATCTTGAACAGAAGAAAAGCTCGAACACTCGCACCTTCAAAATTAAAAATCTGGGAAAAACACATCTGAAGTTTATAAAGGCATAAAACAAAAACTAATAAAGCCTGCAAAGCTCTAATATTTTAAAATATGTTATTTAAACATATTTTTTAAAACTATTTAATTAAATAGTTTTTTTTAGTTCAAAATATGCTTTTGAATAATATTGATAACATTTGTTACGACGACATATTATTCAGCTTTATCATAATCTAATATTTTCACAAAAGTTTTAAAAACACACTAACATTTATACACAAAACATTAATACTCAAAATAATACTGATACACAAACTTAAGCTAGAAATCACCAAATTTGTAAATAATTTCTAATTTTTCTCAGTTTTAGCTCGGAGCAGTTTAACAAGTTTTTGTTATAAGACTTTAAAATAGTGTAATATTTACTACAGTGTGTATATTTACTATACGATAGTTTGGTGCATCATGGAAATATTCAATTCTTTCTGCAATATTTGTATTAATAAAATTTGTATCCTCTCTCTCTCCTGAAGTCTCATTGTAGTATCAGGCTGGATTTTCAGATTTATAATTTCCAGTCGTATTCCATCTCTTCCAAATGCTGCTTCTTATAGAAACCTACGTTTTGGCTGTGGTATTTTCTCAACAGGAAACATTAATGAAAGCAAAGTAAAAAGCTTTTAAGCTATATAAACTATGTGTAAAAATAAATATTGGCCTTGAAATCAAAATTAAGTAACTATGACAGAACTAAATCAATTCAAATCAAAAGCAAACAGAAATATTTTTAGTAAAGAAAATTGCCATTAATAGCCATTTCACACTGGAAAAATAAATTGTGTTAAGAAAATATTTTTAATTAATTTAATTTTAAAAGGCAAAAATGTTTCTATACTCAGAAAACTGCAAATACCTTAAAAACTAATTGGTTATCAAATTTGAAGTTTTGAGGCAAGCTTTCCAAATACATAGTCTAGAGAAAAATGCAAAAAAAAAAAAAAAAAAAAAGATATTATTTTTCTTTTTTTTAGGGTACTGTGTGTTATGCCTAAAACCCAGCAAATAAAACAACAATATCGAAACAACTCTTGCTTACCTATAAACGGTTAGAGATATTGTTATTTCGCTCAGAAATGTATAAGAATACATAAATAAGAATAATATTACTGACTTTGATTTAAAATATCAAATTCAAAAAATTAACATGTAAAATTTAAGAAAACAAAGTACTCGTATATTTTTCTGTACTGTTAAGATATAACTTTTAATTTTCTAAGTAAATGAAGACAATGATCTTTCAAATTTTGTTATATAAAGTAATAATAAAACTATTTTGACAAATGTTAGTCAAATTACTCAAGATAAAAAATAAAATGGACCCATTTATATATAAATTAATAACTTTTTCCAGCAATATAGTTTTTTACCATGCTTTACTAAATCGCGAATGACGCATCCAGAAACAAATTGATATGTTTTTCATTGCATTTGATAATTTTTTTGGTTAGGATATAAAAACTTTTCTAAGTATATTAGATTTCTTTGTATAGTGGTTTTTGCTTAGTTATGTAGCTTCATAACGATGTATTGTACTTCTTTCAATGCAGAACATCTATACAAAAAAAAAAAAAAATAAATAAATAAAAATAAGTGTTTTGTATCTTAAGCAGAACTCAGACGTCACAAAAATATATAATCCAAAAGTTTTTGTGTCATTACATCTAAAAATCCTGCTCATAACTGCCGGGCAACGTTAAATGAATTCAAATTTATTATATCGTCGGCTAATTATCAGAATGCGTAACTCCAACGGTGTAACTGATTTGATATAGGAGTGCAACGCTCCAAGCGCTTTTTGGCGTGATTCCTTAATCGCGACAAGCAGCGGTTGTTGTCGGGTTACATGAAATCCAAGATGACGGCTTAGCGTTTCCCTTTTGTTTTGTCTACGCCATGCCTCTGGACGCGCTCCACTTATAATTTATTCCTTCGATCAGTGTAATCACTATTTTTTTTTATTTCATAATAAAACTAGATTTCGAAGGGAGAGGTGGTGGCAAGATTTTAACATAAAATAAATACAACAGAAAGTAATATTAATGTATTACACCTCCAGACATAAATTATTCACACTATTTTAAGCATTCATTACACAAAATTTGTAACAATATCGCACCATAAAAACATCAAAGCAAACCATATTGTAATATTATCGCCTATCTTGGCGAACATAAACAACAACTTGACGCCTAGCCCTACTGTATCAAATTAACATCCCAGATGGAGTTACGCAGTCTGATAATTAGACCGATGATATACGATTAGATAAGATTGGTAACTTTCGATTCTGAAAGTTATCAGTCTTTCTCATTTTGCAAGTCCATTATAAATCTGAAGGTGGCACCGCAACGTCATTTCAGGTTTATATTTCAATTATGAGTACATGTATCATTTATATTTTAGGTACTTAAACAGAAAATATAAATTTAGATGAATGTTATCTTACTCATGTTATTAAGCAAATTGTTGTAAAGTCATACTTTAGATTTGCTAATATTGAAAAAAGCTAAGTCCCTAAATAAAATTAATTATAAATGTAGAGCTATATTCTCAGATTTACAATTAAAGCTCGATAAAAATGTAATTGTAAGGCTCGATGATAATGCAATTACATTAAGTCAATTATTTTCTCAAACAATGTTTAACTTCGTAAATTATTTTTGCTTATCATTTGAATTTCTGTTATTACATAAATTCTGATCAGTAACAATTTTTTCAATAATGGTTATAAATTTTGATATGAGTTTTAGTCAGCATATTTCTACTGTTGAATGATTTTATTGGTTGATCATTATAAGAAACCCTGCCCTTGCAAAAAAAAAATCCATGTTAAGAAAGTTAATTCAAATTAATCCTACAGTCATTAAACAAAAAAAAAAGTAATTCCTTGGTCCTGATTGTATTAGTAATAAATGAATTATCTGATTTTTTTACAACCGTAAAGTTACCTGTGTTTATGAGCAATAATACATAATCTTGTATAAAGTTTTAGGTTAGCATGATTTTTTCCGCTACAGTTCTTTAACCGGTACGAAACTGATTTTTCTTTCGGTAATTCTTTCTGTTTCTCCAAAGTAAAATAGACAAAAAGTATAAAAAAAATCTCATAAAATTGCAAAAGAATTCCAAACAAATCATCCATTACCTCACATGTCCCGTAAGTGATTTTTTTTACCCTCATAATTAGGAACATAAAGCGTAGAAAAAATATTTTATTCTTTATTACAACTCATTACTTCATATCTGTAGCTTAATCTTTTAAATGCTCGTATGTGTTGCATGTGTCCAAGACGAATGTGATAGCAAATCCGTTTAATCGGCATGTATCCGAAATAATTAAGCTGGTATACTGCAACCAGAGCACCAATGATAATGAATGACTTGTACTCCACCTTCAAAGGTATGATAACTCTGACTATAAAACTGCTAACGATCGGCGTGCGCGGTCTTGATATGAACCTCTTATCGCCTATTGTTTTAGATTTTCAGGCCAACCATTCCACATTAAAAGTCAAGACGGGGGAAGGGGATGCAGAAATGTTGATTGCAATATTCACTTCCTATCTGTAGGTAATTCACGCTGTGAGGTGAATATAGCCAAATACTACCGAGAGTTGACTATATTTGGAGAGA
>BMAV01008690.1:0-20824 GCA_019973955.1 Trichonephila inaurata madagascariensis | reverse complement strand
CTTCTTCACTGTTTTTTTTATATTACTAAAATTATATATATATAAATCATCTTATTGGTAAACCTTTTTTTATTGTAAAATATCATTTATATCATACCACATTCAATTGTTATATATTATATCTAGGTTCTAAAGTACCATTGAATTTTGACGATAGGATGCAAAAAAGAGCAATATAAAAATTTGGGGTTATACTTAGCTCGGGTACCAATCAGAATTCCTTTTTTTCTCTTGATTATTACTACTTAGTTACAAATATCGGCAACATTTAGAATTTTACTAAAAAAAAAAAAATGAGATACTTCTTAATTTCTTATAATATACATATATTCATAAGAAAATTACATGCTATTTCAAATTTTTAAGATGACACTTTTTTTCTAAGCTCCGTAATAATCAAATTTATATTATTTGAAACTTTAACTTTGATTTTTTGCATTTACAAAAATATATTAACCGGCTTAGTATAAAATGTTTTAATGTTATTTATTTATTTTTCTACATACAAAATACTATGTTTAGTTAAATGTTAGGAAATTCTACAACGTCTGTGTTTTTTGCGTATGCTTCAAAATTTGATTTTTAAAAATTTAAATAATTTTGTTTCACTCAATAGTGGCTGCGGTAACCTAGTGATTATGGTCACGAACTCGATGCCGGAATGTCACGGGTTCGAGTTCTGGTGCCACAGAAGACCCACAGTGTAGAGAAGGCTGATGCACATTAATTCTGTAGAAGCTCAATGTCCTCCCGTTGTTGTGGTGTGGTAGTTAGGAGAGAGGTTTGCTAGCGCATGTGTCGTCCTCGTCACTTGACCGAGGCTCAAAATTACGAAATATTTCGCCAACAACCCTCTTGTTACTTTATAGTGTGACGTTAATGTAATCCTCCTCCTCTCACTCTCTTGACTTTTTATACATTGTAATGAGTTTTCTTTTTAAATCTTAATCTACAAATGAATAACTAAACTTAACTCAGTGGCGCAACAACCCATGAGGGCCAAGGCCTACTGTGCCCATATCAGTATATGTGACCTTGGGCCTGAGGTGCATGAGCATATGTTCCGATCAGGTGGTCAGTCTGACGCAAGACCTTCAGTGTTAAGTTCCCAAGCAAGCTTGGTACTCATTTATCAGACCACTGAAAGGATGAGTCGACCTCACCCAGCCCGGGGTTTGAACCTCGGACCTGTGGTGTGAAAGCGCGATGCACAAGTACTCAGTCACTGGGCTTCTTAGGAATGAATAAGTATTGCTAAAATCACAAAGGAAAATTTTTTTTGAAGTATCCATTTTAGGGTCATACTCGAAAAATTTTATTTAAAAAATTCAATCACAATGATGAAAACTTATAAAAAAAGTATAACTTTTGTAAGAAACAGAATTAAGTTTATAATTTTTTTTATACTTCTTGTGCGATCAGGAAGTCAAGCTAGATGCGCGTAGACAAAAGTTCTTCATATGTAAATATTTTTCTATGACTGGCACATATAATGAAACATTTAGAGGTTAGTGATGCTGATTGCTGTGCCGTTGGGCCTGAGAGACAAATTCCACAGTAGGCATTGATATTTGTAAAGGAAGAGTGCCTTTGCGGCATGGGGGGGGGGGCACTCTTAGTAGCTGTCAATGCACAAGTCTTTCCGTAAGGTTGGAGGAAGGGGAAGAGAGTTAGGTGGCCCCCGATCACCCCCAGGATGTTCTCCCTCAAAATTGGGGTGGAATAGAGCCAAATAGCGCTGTCACCTCTGCTACAGATTCCTCTTATGTCAAGGAGAGAACTTCTTGTGGATAATCATGGTTTCCTACCTCCCACGTGGTGATTCAAATACTTTAAAACTGCCCTTGAAGGAAATGATTTTATTTACTATAGTATTAAAGTTAAATGAATGTTGATAAGCAGATGAAATGCATACATAGAAAGGGGACGTCAATGGCTGCCTAGCTGCCGGGAAAAATGTAAACAGAACACAATAATCGTTACATCAAAAGTTGAGTCGTTTTTATCCTTCTCCGTAGTGCAAATATTGTTTTTGTACTATGTCGCCACAATACTCCCCCCAAGTGAGATACTGTAACAAAAATGTATCTCACTGATAACGCACTGGTAAACGAACTTGACGTCCACCTCTTGTCGCTCTGGTTGAAGCAGGAAGGGGCAATGGAGCAAATCTGATCTTTTTCTTGGGTATTTTTGCAGGTTTATTAGGTGTATCTTCTCCAATGCTGGATTCAATGTCACTTTCTGAAGAATTGTCGGAAAAACATGGTTTCAATCTGTCTATTGAAACATTAATATTTTTATCTTTAATGAAAAGTGTAAAAACTTTGTCAGATCGGTTGATAACCTTATAGGGTCCATGATATGGTGGTTGCAGGCTCCGACGAACACTTTCAGCGCGGACGAACACATGAGAACAATCTTTGAGGTTTTTGAAGATAAAAGGTTTCTGCTTGATGTGATATGAAAAAGGAATTGGCTTGAAACATTTGATTATTAAAGACATTTCTTTTTATGTTATAAACATCTAAGCACCGCGTGGACTAAATATTACTATAATCAAATCCTTTCTCGAATCTAACAGATTCGTTCATTTTTGGCGATTTTAACATGCATCATCCGATGTGGGGATCAGATCACAGTTCCAGATACAGTAATATTTTTGTTGATTGGCTAACTGAATCAAATTCAATACTTCTTAATACAACAGTTCCTACTCACAGAAATTCTGCGGGTAGATCCTATTTAATCTATCTTACTTGTTCCCCAAATTTCTCTGGACATACTAATTGTTATGTGTCAGCTTGTTTTTTTTTTTTTTTTATAGTGATCATAGCTCAGTAATAACAGTTTTCTCTACTAAAGCCGAATAAAAGATTTTTAACAATAATAAACTGGCAAATAGTGAAAGAAGTGCAGATTATACTAAATTTCAGAAGGAAATATAGATAATCTTACTGATAAAATTTCGAAAATTATTCGTAGTAATAGTAAAGAAGTTAAAATTGCTAACAAATCTTGCCATAATTCTTACAAATTAAAGAAAAAGTTCAGGAAAAAAGCTACACGAAGCATTTCTCCCCAATTATGGATCAAATACAAGCATATGCTAGTAAAATCAGATTTCGTATTAAAAATGCTAAAAGATTACACTGGGATAATATTTGTAACAACTTTTCTAATACAAAGATATTTTTTAATATTCTCAAGAAGCTCTCCATCTCTAATAATATAGATCCTAAGCATAATATTCTTCAAATAAATAATAGAATCATTACTCATCCTCAAATTCAAGCAAATATTCTTGCGGATATTTTTGCATCTAAAAACGCTCATCATGAACCAATTCCTCTGGACTTTTTCCACAAAGCGGATAACATTCTTAATAAACCTTTTCATATTTCTGAAATTCACAGAGCAATAAAACTTTCTAAAAATTCAACTCCTGGAGCTGATCATATCACAGCATCTTTCCCTAAAAAGCTTGATCACAGTGATTGTGAAGTAACTTTAAGATATTTTCAAAATCTATTTGATAATGCAATAGTTCCAAACTCTTCGAAGCATGCCGTCATCCTCCTGATTCCTAAACAATGCAAAAACAAATCTCAAATTTCTTCTTACAGACCAATAGCACTGACTTCCATCTTTTCAAAAACATTTGAAAGAGTTTTAACCAATAGATTAAGCTACTTTTTAACTGCAGAAAAAAAACTTCATCCTCAACATTACGGTTTCGTCCCTTTTAAAGATAACAGAAGTGCTACCTATCTTATTCAAAAAACAATAGTGGATGCAAAATTGCAAAAGAAATATTTTGTAGGAATAAGTTTAGATATAAAAAGCGCATAGGATTCAGTTTACATCGACGGTCTTCTCTATAAATGTCTGCAAATCGGTACAACAGGACAAACAGCTATTTGGATCCATAAGTTTCTCACACATCGTTTTTTTCAAATCAAATGGAGGGGATTTCTTTCCTCCAAAAGGATATCTTCTCAAGGTCTTCCCCAGGGTAGTGTCCTCTCTCCCCTTTTATATACTATCTACATGCATGATTTTTTTGAAACCTTGGAACATGACACCGAATGTTTCATTTACGCTGACGACGTTTTCATTTACTGCTCACATTATTTTCTAGATTACATTCACAAAAAATTGCAAATACGCTGGAAAAAATTTCTCAATGGTGCAAATATTGGAATCTATCTCTTAGTCCAGATAAAAGTACAATAGCTGAGCTATCCAATAAAAGAATTAATACGTTTCCTAATATTTTATTGGAAGGGCATTCACTACCTTGGCAATCTTCTATCAAATATTTAGGAGTTCACTTTTCCAAACGGAGCCAGAATGTTTCATTAAGAAATCAATTAAATAGCAAAGCATTGAAAAAAATTAATAGCCTTAAGGCTATGGCCTACAAGCATCATGGACCAAGAGCTGCAGATCTGATCAAAATAGTAAATAGTAGTATATACAGTGTTTTCTACTACTTCAGAGCCATATAATAAATAAATGTTCTAACAACCAACTGAAACCTTTTAATGTCATTCAAACCAAAGCCCTCCGAACTGCATTAGGATTTCCACAATGGACTCCAAACATTGTACTTTTAAAATTGGTTGGACAGGAAATTTTATCAGACAAAATACGAAGACTGGCAAATAAGTATTTCCTTTCTCAAATTTCTCTCTAATCAAACATTTTCTCTATTATATAGCAATAACTCCGAGTCTCTAAATTTAAATATTATGGAAGAAGATAAAAATAATATAAATACACTAAATCCTTTGAATGCTATTAGTGGTCAAATTATCCCAATCCTCAGAATAACATCTTTTTCAATTCTCCCATGCAAAATATATGTCGATAACTTCAAATTTCAGGATAAAAATTTACCAATACAGATTATAAGGGGCTTATTTGATGAATCAATAGATCATGATTTCCAAAGCTTCTATATAATAGCTACTGATGCTTCCAAAACTGAACAAATTACATCAATTTCAGGTATTATGGAAAATTCCTCTTTTGCCTACAGAATCTCAATCCCAATAATTCAATTTTCAACGCTGAAGTTCTAGCTATCTGCCAAGCTTTAGATGATCTGTCAGTTACAAACAAGAATCTGCTAATATTATCTGATAGTCTCTCTGTTCTTCAAAATTATTCGATCAAATCTCATAGTGTCAGCCATAAATTAGCTAGCAAAATTTTCATTCTATCGTATTATAATTATCAGTTAATTCTACTTTGGACTCCAGGACACTCAAATATATTGTGGAATGAACAGGCGGATAATCTCGCAAAATCTGTCACAGAGTCTAATGTTTATATCGACTGGATCGCCTCAGACATCAGTAAAAAAAAATATACCAAGAAAGTTTTAAAAAAGAAAATTTTAACTTCTGTTCAAGCAAAAATATTTTGAAAATTTGGGCAATATTCCAAACATAGACTCGATCTCTAAGTGGACAAGTAATAGAAGAGAAGAAATCCCATGCACTCGAATCTTCAGCAAAATGATTATCACTCCTGGACTTCTACGAAAATTTAATTTATCAGACAACGCAAACTGTAGATTTTGTAATTGCTTAAACGATTTGGACCACATCTTGCTAAACTGCAATAGATATATTCATCCTCGAAATCAACTAAAGCATTTTCTCAAAATTGATCCACACTGTAACATTACTTTCAAGGAACTATTGGAGAAAGCTTTGTCAAATAAATTATCATTTAGATTTTTTATCCAGAAAATCTAATAATTATCCAGATATCTATTAATTTATAAATCCTTTAGTTTTTTCAGGGGGTAATAACCTTTGTTGCTCTATATCCCACAAAACCTGAACTGAACGTTAAGAAAAAATAACTGTATAATACTTTATGTTTACGGAGCGTGTGCTCAAATAAGTCGTTCTCTTTCCTGTATATAACTTCATTAATTCATAAGTGTAAATAACCTCATTTTATCCTACGTGTTGAAGAAAATTAAAAGATATCGAAATTAAAACTTTCTCGAGTCACAACAATAACATCAAATCAAGGTCCTCGAAATTCATCGCGGCTAAGGACTAGATTTTTACGCCTTTCATTAGCCTTAGCTTTGAGCACCATGCAGGTGACAGTACAATTTTGCTCGATTCCACCCCAATTTCAAGAGAGAGCACCCTGGGAGTGGTCAGGAGCCTCCCACCTATCTTCCCCTTCCACCACCTCACGAGAAGACTTGCGGCTCGACAGCTATTTAGAGTACCCCATACCGCGAAGGCACTATACATTTACAGAAATCCATACCTTCTCATGAATACTCTAAATTTAATAACTCGTGCTTTAAGAAATTGTAGCTAATTAGAAAATTGCTAGATCAATTTTATAAGGAAAGAAAAACTACATCTTAAGAAATATTGCATATATATTTGTTTACGTGCGTCACTACTTCAGGGCGACGTAAAAATTATCTCGCTTGACAGTGTCGTTCAAGGGCACCACAGCTTCCACTGACCGATATCAGTTGTTTTGTCCACAATAAAAAAAATCATTTTTGAAGGAAGTGAAATGAAGTAATATAAAGTTCAAGTTTCTGAAATAAGTAAACTTCCGTTCGCGATCGAATTTTTCGGAAGTCGTTAAATAAAGAGCACTATTTTAGATGAGGAGAGGGGAAGGAAACATGGGGAGCAAATTTCTCGCCAATATCGGCGCTTGCTTTGAATACGATGCCAATCATTCATTTTCGCAGTAGACGTGGAACTATTCGCACGGTTAAAGCTGGATTCTTATCGAAAGCATAAAAAAATATATATAAACATCTTTCGAAATAGCAAGTTTAAATACATGGAACAAATTTATTTAAAATGAAATCAAATGATTTATTTGTTCATTATTTTTTGAATAAAAAGTTGAAATATGTAATTGCAGTGGTAAGTTATACGATTGCCAGCAGAAAGCGCTTACATTATTGTTTATGATTGTTTTTTGAAGCTCCGGGTTTAACGAAATGATACTGAATTAATTTAAATAATACGATTACTCATGACACGGAAATTCAAAAAGGAAGAAGCTCCTCTATTGTACATTTTATAGATGTTACGAATAAGTATTTTAAATATAACCAATGTGTGATTTAGTCGGATCTTTCAAAAATGTTATTACTATAAATCGAAAGGGTAAGTTTTTTGATACAGAATAAAAAGTGTTTACTAAAGTGATATGAAATGATTATTTTTGTATTTAGTTTTCTATTCTACAAAATACAATGTTTATTTATAATTTTAAATATTTTGTGCACTGAATATTCATTGATAGATTTTATTAAATCGGTTATTTGTTTCGCTCATTCTGTGGGTCATCAAATTACATTTTAATCGTTACGTAATCGTAAATACTTGTTTTATTAATAACAATTCAATATGTATGTATATTCAAAATGATACAAGTCGAATGATGGATTGACCGGAAGCTATAGTTTTCATTCTGACAATGAATCGAGTTTCTCTGATATTTTTATTTAATATAAACGGAAATTTTTTAAAAGCTTAATATTTTATCATTTTATATCAAACTCTCTCTGTAAAAATAAAAGAGCAGACTTCTAAAATTAACTAGAAACGCTTTTTTTCTCATACTTGAAAGCTAGATCAGATTATAAATTAAACTAATTTTCAAACGGAAATTAGTATATATCCTTCCATAGTATAATCCTATATCTACGCATATAATGTATAAACTCGACTCAATTTGTTACTAAATTTATGCCAAATAAAATAATGAAAAAGTGGATTTCAATTACATGTTACTGCTAAATGTAATTATTCATATATAAATACATATTTGTGGAAGCGGTTTTTTTTTTGTACCTAATGAAATTCGAGTTTGAACAAGACAAAAATTGAATTACATACTGCCTGTGTTATAGCTTTTAATTAAATGGAATAAAAAGCCTAAATTCTACACGCAATAAATTTTCTTATAAAGAGAAGGTTAAAAATTTAAAATGCAAGAATTCTCGTTCCTTAGGATACTCTCTTATGGTTTCCTCTTCTAAAATAACTATATTAAAACGCCGAATTAAAAATAAATTCCCTTATTTAAATGCCTATAAAATGAACGAAAAGATTTATTGAAATATTTTTTACCTTAGCAACAATAGAAACTACAATTTCACACAATTGTTTCTTTACAGTAAATTAAATAAAAGGGATGCATTTCTCTACTATGTTAAAAATCATACGCGGCCAATTATTTACAAATTACTAAGAGCACTTCTAAATTTAATTCTTTTAATTTTTTTCAAGAAATATTGATCAGAATTTTTTACAAGATTTTCTGGTCGTAATTTTATATATCCCTACTAATTTTAAATTGTTTATCCACAGAAATGTATCTAATTATAAAACTAAAGTTTTATTCCTAAGAATGTTCCTAAAATTTTAAGACACGTTTACCTATATAATGGACATCATACTTAAATTCCTGTTTAATTTAATTATTGAGTTCCAACCCTCCTCCCAAACTTTTTAGACAGTCATAAAAGCGTGATTCTTACCGATTAGTGTGTGGGGGATAAGGATGATAATCTTATTTTTTCTGCTTCTTAAATCTTCAAAACATGCATATACTCTGAAAATAGTTTATTTATTCAACCATATAATAGTATTACTTCTATTTGTTATTCTTCCGTGTTCTTTTTAATAAATTCTGAAGTGGGAAAAAAATTACTGTTGAGTCAAAGATAATATTCACAGTCCTCTAGTGTAAATCAATTACTTTTCATTTAATGTTAAATACAGTAAATTGTGCCAATCCTAGAGTTCATACTGACGTATAAAAATTTAATCACGCAAAGTGAGTGAGAATATGGTGAAGCATTGAATATCGCAAAATGGGTGATGACACAGATAATTTTTATCAAATTGCAACTGTAGCATTTTTTGCTGAAATAAAATGCTACAGTTGCAATTTGATAAAAAATTATATATATATAAAGCTTGCAAATAACCAAATATCATACAAAAAGAGGATAACCTACACGAAATTGGGACTTGTAAAACACATGACTTTTAACAAATTTGGTTAATTCAATGCAAAAACTACATTATTTTTTTAAAACACACATTTAATACAACTGATCACATACACGAGTACATTTGTTATTTTGATAAATAGTTTTGAAATGCGACAATCTAAAACATAGTTTAAAATTAGAATATAATACATTGTTGACTAATTGTGATATTGGTTGCTAAATAACACGGAAACATTAGATTTGTGGTGCCTCAATCTCAATAGTATGCGACTGCATTATTTGGTAAAACCCCATTTTCAATAATTTGACCGAAAAAACCGAAGTTTATTTTGCTTTTATTTCAACTTTCATATTATTCTATTCTCTGCATTTTAATGCTGGATCATATCTGCAAGCAGCTGTATTATTGGCTGAGATTTATTTTTGTGATAATTTAGTTAAGAAAGAAAAAATACAGCATTATATGTAACAAAATTTGTTTCAAACGTATAGAGAATGTATTTGATATATCATGACTACGATAAACCTGGATCCCCATTTAATTAATTATAATTGTAAGGGGGGTATATCAGGGTGTTGACTCATAATAAAATAAATTCTCATACGAAAACTTGATCAGTTTAAACTTTATAAGAAAAAAAAAGTAAAAACAAATCTTTCTTTATAGTCTTGACTTTCTCTATAGCCTGTGTGACGTATATTCAATAACAGTACGAATAACAAAAGACCTTCCTCCTTCTGATCTTTCGTAGAAATTTAGGGGCCATAAAAGAGATAGACGTCTGCTTGGGGGGAAGGAAGTAACAAGAGACGGCCAACGCATTCTTGAGGACGTTTCGACTGCACCCATTTCCTTTAGACTGGATAGGCCAAAATTTTTATTTCCTAAGATCCGAAAAATAACTATAATGCTAATCAACCTTAAAGGCAATTTAGTTTATCTTTATTTTCTTATGAATTAGTTTAGAAAAATTTACATTTCCTTTTTAAACCTCATAGATATCAATCCTAATTAGTGATATTCTAAAGTAATATTGTTTTTAATTTTTCATGTCTATAATATTTGTTTATGATTACATTTAAATCAGCTAATATACCTCCTTTACATTTTTTTAATCGATGCAATTTCTTTGCTCAAACGTGAATGGGATTTTAAGTTCTATTTTTTAAAAATTAGCTTATTTTTATATACATAAGGAACTGAGGAAAAATATTTGAAGTTATAGTATGATCATGGAACGTACATCGAAAAACTATTTTAGTTTTCAATAAACAACAAGTTTTATAATTAACTGTAGTAATAAATTTTTTTTGGAGGGGCAGGTGAGTTTGTACGGAATTAATGATTTATAATATGCGATAACGCATGTTTTTTTGCTTGGATTATTTCGAATGCGAAAGTTATTTCTTGGCATTAAGTCATCCTAATACAACCTAATTGGAAGACAAAAGAGATGCTGACATTGAGTTTCAAGGTTTTAAAAATTTAAATTTGTTGGATTTAAGGAAATTTGTTAAAAGATGCAAAAATTTCTTTACATGACAAAAAAAGAAATTATAACTGATAATATACACTTAACTTATTCTTAAGATTTTAAAGACTGTGTAAACATTTACCACTTTGTAATAGAAAAAGGTAAAATTAAGAGAAATTTTTTTTTATAAGTATTAACATTGATTTTGATGCTATAAAATGTAATGAAAACTTTATAAATTTTATAGATGACATACAGATTTTGAACAAAATGCTAGTTTTCAAACTCGTTGAATCTCACTCAAAGTAAAACATTTTAAAGATGTTACAATGTTGATAAAAAGTATAAGCTGATCACACACACTCACACAGAAAATATCATATTATTTTAGGAATAATATTGAAGCTGGGTAGTAGTGCATCACGCTTCCACTCCACAGGTGCGAGTTTCAAACCCCCGGCTGGGCATGGCCATAAACCATGTCATTATTCCCCTCCACCACAAACAGAACAAAAATAAAAGCTCCTTTTCCTCCGGACATTGTAAGAAATCCGATGGCAGAACAACCCGGACCAAATCGCATAGAAGCCGCAAATGTTTATACTGCAACAAAGGTCATGAACTCGAGGCCTGCCATTTCTTATGCGCTAACGAAAAGAGAGAAATTTTAAGAAAAAAGGGGATGTTATTTGAGCCTCATGCCCGGTCATAGAGCAATGGAATGTGTGAAAAGAGAGTCATGTCCTATTTGTAATGGCTCCACCATTTCACAATGTTTTTGAAATCGGCATGGTGACGATTTCTCTCCAAAGTGACACAAATAATATAGTTTCAGCAGTATTTAAAAAAGAAGTAAATAGTGTATTATTACAAACATGTGCTGAATTAATTGATGACAAAAATGAACAAGAAGTTGTCAGATTATTCTTAGATAATGGTGAGACATAGCCATCCTTTGATGACTATGTCTGGGGTGATTCTCGTAAGCTAGAGGTGTGGGATTATCTAAATGATGAGACATTATGTAATTCTTAACACAACTTTTATTAAGAATAACTTAGAAGTACTTGAATTCCTAATTAACAACTTTTCTTAAAGAGTGAAAATAGACCCAACAATTAAGCCTTATATTCAAGTCAGATCCTTGAAACTAGAACACTATCTGTAATTATATTGAATTAACTGTCTAATCTAACTATACAAAATATTACCTTTTATAAAGTCACCTTCCTTCCTAAGTTGAAGTAATTCTATTATGTTGATAGTAGGTGCCAGAAGACTCGAACTTTCTTAATCTTTATTATATTCAATTGCGATGAGCGTATCCTTCAGAGCTGTAGGACGTCCTAACCTTTATTCCAAACAATTCCGCACTAAGTTATCTCTAGGCTTGCCGTTCTATCTCACCAAACTTTCTATCCTTTTAAAGTATATCTCATTTGCATATTCGATTCGTTTCTCTTCTTGGTATTGGGTTGGAAAAGTTTTGCCATTAATCGTATTGGCCCGTCAAAGAACTTAGGAGTTATGTTAGAAGAAGGACGATAAGAATGTCACAACCCCTCCAAGAAGAAAAACGTGATTTACTTAAGGGTTCTCAATGCCTTAATAAATTACGTGCCCTAAAACATTTCTTTGAATCTCTTCGCTTTCTAAGTTTTATTTAAATTTTAATCTTGAATCCTCATTTTAACTTTTATAATTTCTAATATTTATCTTGACTTTAATTTTCATTACTCATCCTAGAATTAAATTTAATATTCAACTTTTAAACTCTTGACAATAAATTTTACTCCATTAACTAGGCCAACATTAATAATTACTGTTTAATTCTTGCTCACTCTCACTTTTTACATATATACTCTTAAAGTAACTATACACTTAAATTTTCTAGAACTCTTCCTGGGTGCGCAGACCCAAACTTTGCATCTGTATCATCATTTCATATGGAGCTGGATTTTCTGCTCCATTTTTTCCGTGTTGAAGTTCCCTATCATCTATTACTAAAATTTTCAGGGTCTGTCGCCCTGAAATGAAAACTCTCTGAGTCACTGTTTCCAATTTATGTTTACATAATATCAATAAGTTTCACAATTTTTATGCATTATATATTATTTGTAAATCACAATAAATTTTCATCTCCATCCCCACATCTGGTTCCAAAAACTCCCAATGAGCCACTTTGTACCCATCGATTTAATGTGTGTTAGTGCCTGACTACGCCGCGTTTCCCTGAACCAGATGCCTCATAATACGTAACAATACAACAACATATATATATACACATATTATACAATTACAAACATTTTTCAATAAACTATTATAACAAATAACCAAAGGAATTTTCGCATCTCACGAAGTCATACATCGAAGCAAACAAATGTGCAATTACAATTGTTTTCTCCAGAAAAAAAAATTTTAACAAGTCAAGTTCCAAATTAAATAAGCTTACTCATTGTAGTGTTTGACTTATTATAACTTTTAAGCACCGCCGAGACTTCCTTCTTTGCAATAATTCTTCCGACACTGTTGGAAGATCATAAAAATGAAACAATACAACCTGATTTTATATTCGGTCTCCCACCATTACGTCAACGATGAGGTGCTACTACTTTTTCTTTCCTCAGCTGCACTGGAATTTCTTGTTTTGTTTGTTGTAGGGCTTGTAATCTCCTTGTCGGCCCTTTCTTGATTTCCTGTTGTGTCCTTGGCTGGTCAGGATTCTGTTCTTTTTCTCCGGCGTGGCCTCAGGTTGTACACGTCGGTTCATCCTGGAGAACTTCAGTTGATTCTGTTCTGTTCTTCTTTCTACTTCTAGAAATAGTACTGGATGAAAGGTCTTTTTGTTATTATTTTGTCCTTTTTGTGCCACTTTCTTTGTGGTCCACTGACTCTCTTGATCTTAATTCCTTTATGTACCTTGTCCTTTTTACTTTTTCCTGTCACTCCCAAATGAACTAGGAAGCGATCTGACCAGTGATTTGCGTTTATGGGTCCTATCTGTATTTTATATTGATTTGATTGGCGATAATCCCTTTTGCCTCTAACTTACGTTTCACCGCAATTTTTCTTTCCCCTTAGTGTGACTCATTCAATCCATGATGTACTTTTTCCGAAGTACGGATTTTTCGACTTGATCTTATACTATTTGGGATACCTGTTCCTAACTCATTACTCGTCACATTTCCTATGACGATATATATTCTTATTTGATCCAAGTTAACCCGTTAATCTTTTCCTGATTTCCATATTACAATATTATTGTTATTTCTTACACTTCTAATACTCTATAAGGTCCTTCAAATTTTTGTTTAAATTTCGCGCAGACTTTGTTCGCTGCTGAACTTAAAAGGGTGTGTGTTTCTAATAAGACAATCATTTACCTTAATTTTTATGTCTTTTCTTCGTCTATTATAATATCTTTCTCCCACCTTTCCTGTTTAATTTTTCGTACTTAGTCTAGCTTCCTTAAATATTTTTTCGATATTTTGTATTTTGAATTTTGAAGTTTCCGATATCATAACTAGTTTTTGAAATGGTGTAATGAATTTTCGGCCCAAAAATAATTCAGCAGGTGATTTTCCCGTTGTTTCATTCACCGCCGTACGAATAGCGTAAACAAACTCACGTAAATTGATCCCAAGTATCGTGTTGATCATTAACATAATTTGCAATCATTTGTACTATATCTCGTTAACTCTTAGATTGATTTGCTTGTGGTCGTGTAAAGCAGTCTTCACATGCCTTATGCCTAATCTTTCACTTAAGTGCTCAAAAATTTCGGATATAAATTGGGGACGTATCACTTATTAATTTTATTCTTGGAGCTCCATAACGCGATATAAAGTTATCAAAAAAAATATCCGCTATTATACGAGATGAGGCCTTTTTAAGGGTATAATTTCAGCCGGGTACGAAATGATCGGTTATTACTAAAAATATAGCAATTACGTCTTATTCTCGATATAGGATACGGGCCTAACAATCTAACATGCTATCTCATTTGGATAATTTGATATAATTGGATTTAATCGACCAGCTGGTAACGCGTTTTTATAGTTATTAACTTGGCACATATGGCATGTAGAACATATTGATCAGTAAATTTCTCATGTACGGGAAATAACAAACGTCCAGATTTTATGATACGTTTTAAATCTTCCCAAGTGTCAGCTATTAATACTGTCGTGAAATTCTCTCATTATTTCATTCATAAAGATTTTGGAATGTATACACGCATTTCACCCAACGACGTTGCGTGTTTCGCATAAAATAACAATCCTTCAATTAAACGGAAATCGTGGTACCAATTCTCACATATCGTTGCATTAACCGAGTTATCTTCCGGGTTTTCCTAAATATCATAGATATGACCCTAATTCTGGGTCATTTTCTGTTCTGTTATTAATTGTTCCCTGAGAAGTAAGTACTAAATCCTTGATTATGGCACAATTAAATTTTTTTCTCCCACTATACTTTCCACGGGATTCCTTGAAAGTATGTCAGCCACTACATTTTGGGTTGTTCGGTCTATGTTCCCATTCTATATTGAATTCTGCTAATTTGAGTGCCCATCTAATCATCCTACTCGACAAATTTTTGCCATGTGTTAGGCGTGTTAAGGCAGCGTGATCCGTTATTACTTTAATGGGCAATATCCTAAATATGTTCTGAATTTGTTCAACGCCCATACTACTGCTAGACATTCTCTTTCGGTTACCGTATATAATTCCACTCTCTGCGTTGTTCAGTGTACGTGACACAAAATGTAGGTCTGTTTTGTTGATTAAGTACTGCTCTAAACCCGATCGAACTGGCATCTGTAAATAACTCGAATGACTCCTGAAAGTTTGGTAATTTTAAAACTGGCGCTTTTGTTACCACCTCCTTGACCTCTTCGAATGCCTTTTGTGCTTCATTGGACCAGACAAATTTTTTAATTTTCGTTTAAGATTATAAAGTGGCTCTAAGGATCGCATAATTTTTTAATAAATTTCGCGTACCACTGATACATACCCAAAACTTGGACACCTCTTTTGGTTACGGGGCGGTTTCATCTCTAGTATAGCTCTAACCTTTGTCTCATCCGTTTAATTCCTTCTTTACTAATAATTAATCCTAAAATATTTCAATTCCTCGCACCCAAATTTGCACTTTCCTTATTTAATGTCAATCCTGCATCCTGTAACAAGCAAGCTTCCCTTAAATGTTCAACATGGTGAGTGAATGATGGAGATGAGGTAATCACATCGTCCATAAACACTCACAAATTTCCCCTATCACCGGTTTTGGGATTATGTCAATTGCCTTTTGAAAATTGGGGGCTGCTCTTTGTAAAAACCGAATGGCATCCGCTTGAAAGCATAAGTGCCACTTTTACTACTAAATGCCCGGTCTTAACATCACTGGGGTTTACTGCCATTTAGAGTACCCACTTCTTAGATCAGAGATGACATTATTGTTGTATATGGGATGTTCGTTAATAAATCATCTATTAACGGTAAGGGGTATCACTTGGATACTTTGTGATCGAATTTAATTTTCTATAGTCTACTGCAAATGTATATGCTTCGAGGATTATCCGGTGGTAACCCATTATTTTCTTGCATAACACAACTTAGGTGACGCGTATGAGGAGTTAATTTGAACAATCGTTTCCTCTTGTAACATTTTTGTATGTGAAAATCAATTATTGCTTTGTCAGTCATACCTATATGGCCTTGAAGCTACTGAGTGGGTTATCTCCCGTGTCAATTTCATGGTACATAAAAACATGGTAGACCTGAAAGTTTGTCTGAAAATAATCCTTTTAAAACTACTAAACAAATTTTGTAGTTTTTGTTTTCCTACCTCCCCAATAATTTTGTCTTAGATAAAATTTATCTCAACCTTTTCCTCTTTAATTGGTTCAACCACCTTATTTTATTTGAGAATCTGGAATTTTCAACGATTTTGATCAAAATCTAATACGATCGCTTGACCCACTTATAAAATCAATACCTAGAATACATGGGTATTCTAAATCCGTCAACACATGAAATGACCAAGGCCCTAATAAAATCTCTGATGCGAATATTCAATTCTACTATCCCCATGTTTTGGCATTTCGCACCCTGTGCTGTTATTACCTGGGCTCGCGATTTTTTAATTTGCTTATAAAAAAATATTTTCTATATACTTCTTCCGATATAAATGATTTATCTGCTCCGGTGTCCCATAGTGCTTTCAAAATGTGTTATTTAATAAAAAGTAGGAACATTGGGGAAGTTCTACGGGTGATATACATATCGGGAGAAAGCTTAGTGTTCTCTCTTGTCGATACCTTTTTAGGGTTGGTCTTTAACTTTTACAATATTTAATCGTCCCCTTTTGCATCCTATCGCCTCGACTGAAATTTTCGAACCCCTATTTCTACGGTCCCCTCTATTAAAAATTATCATTTCGCTCATTTCGAAATGAGTAACCCCTATTGTTGAATCTCTGATCACTATTCTGCGTCTATTCCCTCTCGAACCCTCTATTACTTTTGGCAGCTATTCTCATAAAAATTATTTCTACCGTTATTTGAGGTCTACCCGTCCTACTTCAAATTCCTCCAGTTTCTACCATTAGCATCAAAATTAGGCATCCTATGCGCATTTGACCTCGTCTTTCTATATTATCATTCTGTGAACCCCTTTTTTAATTTGCAAGAATACCTCTCTTCGAATTTAGCCAAGACTTCCAAAAGTTGTACCGTGTTCATGGATTGCGCACTTCCACATAATCCTGGATCTGTGGTTCGAGTCGAACTAAAATATGATCCACCAATTCGCAACACAGGACATTCCTAATTCTAAATTTCTCTCGATTTTTAATAAATTATATACGAAATCAGTTGGTTCCTGATTTCTTCCCCATAACTGTGACGCATAAAATTTTGATTATAATTCTTTCTTGTACGGCCGCGGAAGAAGCCTTCGCTAATTCAGCCTTGAGCTGCGCAGGAAATCCGTGGCTGTATTTTTGCACTAACACCGATCCAAATATCGAGTACCAATCTTGAGCCCTTCCCCTGAGATGACTTTTTAAGTAAGCACGCGACGATTACTTGGGATTTCAAGTAACTGTATTTGGTTCTCAATTAACTCTAGGAACTCTAAATGTTCTCGGACCCTGAAAAGTACATTTCAGGTAGAACGATTACCTCCACCTGCACATTACCTAACTTAGAGATTAAAGTAGTTCGGGCGCCATTTGCGACCTGCCTTCCTGTGATGACTATGTCTGTGGGATCCGCATGGCTAGAGGTGTGGAATTATCTAAATGATGAGACATATTGGATTCTTAATACAACTTTTATTAGAATAACTATATTACTTAATTCTAATTGACCAACTTTTCTTAAAAGTGAGTTAACGCAATTAAACCTTATATTCAAGTCAGATCCTTTAACTAGATCATTTATCTTAATTATAATAAATTAACTGATTCATCTAACTTCCCCTACTTACAAAATATTACCTTTTGCAGAGTCTCCTTCCTTCATCAATTGAGTAATACCTATAATGTAACTTTAGCTGCGAAGATTCAGATTTCCTTATAATTTAATTTATATGAACGTATCCTTATTCCAGAGATATAAGACATCTAACTCGTGATCCGAATGATTCCACACTAAGTTATCTCTAAACTTGCCGCACCTTATCATCAAAGCTTCTATCCTTTTAAAGTATATCTCATTTACATATTTGATCCGTTTATCTTCTTGGTATTGGGTTGGAAAGGTTTTGCCATTAATCGTGGCCGTCAAAGAACTTAGGAGTTATGTTAGAAGAAGGACGCGAGAGACGTCACAGTGTTTTTAAAAACCAGCTAAATTTTGCAAAATAAAATGGATTTATTGTGCTTTTCATTACTCAAATCTTATTTTAAATTAACGTTTGCAATGTTTGACTTCTTTCAAGTAATAAAAGTGATTTTATTTTCTTACGTATCAAAAATTTAATCTGACAATTTAAAAATTTTTTTTTAATTTTTTTCTTTTTAATAAATTTTTTTTTAAAAATTAAAAATTTTTTTCTGTCTCAACAAAAAAAAAGGAATTGTAAATTTTTTATTGGGACAAAAATTCATATTTCGTTTTTTTGTATTAGTAAGAGATCGTAAAATTTTTACTCAAAATACAAATATCAATTTAAATTTTTTTACTTTTTCAATTTTAGAGATATATGGATTGTTTCTGCTAGATATATACTAACATGTAAAATTCTCTTTTTTTTTGTACTCTATCCTCAAAATTCAATTCAATGATATTTTCAATTCCTTGTTTCATGACAAATTAAAATACGGTATGTGTATTTGATTTATATTCTCGGGAAATTGTTTTAAAAAACTCGAAATGATTACAACCAAGTAATAGTAACAATAATCTTTTATTAATCATTAAAAAAAGACTATGCGATATGCAGAAAAAACAGGATAAAGGTAAGTAGTTGACTCCCAACTGATTGGAAAAACCCCAGAACCGGGGGGAAATCATAAAAAAAACTTAAGACGAGTATGGGACGAATAAGATTTTATCAAAACTTCATTGTGTGAAATTTGTAACAACTAATTTTACATGTGTCCCGTTCTCAAAAGGCATTATGTACAGGTTAGAAGAAATCGGTAGCATATCGTTGTAAAACTTAATCTGACCGTATATAAATTATAACTGTAAAGTATGCTGGCGCAAGAACACATGTTATGAAATTTCAAAGCGAAAAACTTATTGGAAAAAAATTGTCAGTTTTAATTGATTTACATAATAAAACTTTTTTTATTTCGATATTATATATATTTAATTTTTAACTCTTAAGTGTAGAAATGTTTAAAATTTTTCATGATGCATAGAAAGAAGGACAGTATTTAATTATTATTCTATGTTATGGGAAAAAACTGTAGTTTATTCAACAATTATTAATATCAGAGCAACATTTTTGATTTTAAAAAAAACATAAAAATATTGCAACCATTTAATACCCCAAGTTTTTTAAATTTTTTTTGAATTTGTTTTAAAAAGGTATAGCTTTTGGAGAATAAGTACTGATCAGATAAATAGTTTTTAATGTCTTAAAAACTAGCTAATTTTTTTGCAAAAAAAAAATTGATTATTTTGTAAATCATCCTCAATTTCATTTTAAAATTTTGTTTTGACTTCCTTCAAAATGAAAAGGTTTTTTTTCTTATAAATTTGGAATTTTAAAAAAATTTAAACAGGTGTATCTTAATTTTTTTTTCTTCATAAAATTTTTAAAAAAAATGTTTCGTGCCTTTTAATGACTCAACAAAAATTATTAAACAGAAAAGGAATTCGTAAAAATTTTCTGATTGGTATAAAAAAACTATCATATTTCGTTTTAATATATTAAGTATAAAAAACAGCTACATTTAAAGACAAATGAAAAAAAAACATTATACCTTACAATTTTAAAAATATATAGGTTGTTTCATATATGTATATTAACATGTAAATTTCTCTCATTTTTTCAGTTCTATTTACAAAAAAAAATTCAACATACATCATTTTTTTTGATATTAAAATATAGGGGAAAGCGGGTGTACTCGAAAATTTCATTCACATGTGTATAATGTTTCAATTAAAACAATTTCTTAATAATAATGATTCTGTTTAAAGAAAAACGTTTTTTTTCCCCCCTGTTTTCTTGTTTTTCGTCAAAAATTTTCAAATGCAGTGAACCATGTTTTTTTTTCGTTGTGATCTACGCAAATCTTATCTACTATTTTTTTTAAAAAAAAAGGACATGATTTTTTTTTATAAATCTCATTCCCGGGGTTTATTAAAACGCTAAGTTTAAGAGGTTTTAAACATTCCTTTTTTTAGCATTTTTTACATTTAAAATTTCATTGTTGATGGATATTCAACTTTTTATATTAAAACATTTTTTTAAAAAAAAATATTCTGAGTTTTGATATTTATACATTTTTTTTTTAAAATGTTTTAACCTTTTTAAGAAAACTATAGATCAAAAAACTCATAAATCAACTTCTGTTCATTGAGTGTTGGGGAAACCCATTTTACTTTTTACATCGATATTCAAAAAAAGTAAACTATAATAACAACTGTAATTGTTGTTGAAGTTGGTTTAATTTTTTTTTAAACAAAAACCGTACAAAAAAAGTCCTCATTGTCTTCTTTAAATTTTTTTTTTATCTTATTTAGAAATAAATACCTAATTATTTTACACAAATATAATATAGGAAACAAAAGTGCTTTTCTAAAAGAAACAATATTTTAATAAATATTTTTTTTATTTAATAAAAAAAAAAACCA
>BMAV01008689.1:0-16994 GCA_019973955.1 Trichonephila inaurata madagascariensis | reverse complement strand
TTGGGTTTAAATTTTTTTGGGTTTCCCATTTATTAATTTATATAGATCACACATAATATAAATAGTTTATATATTTTATAGTGAAGATGTCTGTGAATAAAGATATTGTTTTTATGATAATTATCACACACACTCAGATTCTTGTATGTAATAAAAAAAATTATGTGAGACAAAGCTAACTTTTTACTTATATTTATTTAACTTTATTTATTATTATTTAATTTATTTTTACTTTTCATTTATAAGTATTATTATCATAACTATTAGTTGTTTTGTGTTTTAAAAAAGTAAAATAGTTACTATAATTATATAGAATATCATTTAAAAATCAATGAATCTTTTTTAAAAAATAAAATTATTTAATTCTGAAAATAAATTGGAAAGAAAAAAAAAAATGAAGTTGGCGCTCGCGTGAATCTAACCCCGGTCCATTGGATAGTACTCCGATACGCTGACGATCATGCCACGGCGACGTTGTATCAGGTAAAAAATAACTTGTATATAAACTTAGTATGAATTTCGAACGCTGGTTTCTCGGAATTGACCGGCCATTAGGCGGAATTACATTGGGGTTTGAATACCCCTATAGCTGTACTACAGTTACACAAAGTCTCGTCTTCAAATGAATTTTTTAGTCGTGCCCTCTCCTTGTTAGTATTATATTGGTATTACGTTTTCTGTTCTTATGTCTATAACAACTCTGTTTACAATAACAACGAAAAAGAATCGTTTGTTCTTACTGAACTAAAAACTAATCACACACACACAGTAAAAACAAACGATTCTTTTTTGTTAAAAATGAGTCATCGCTTTTGTTATTTGAATATTTGCTTATTAAACGTTTTTGAGAATATAGAATATTGTTGTAATACTGAACAAGATAAAAATAACTAAAAATAAAATAAATACTGATGTATAATAAATATTATGTATGTCTGATGTGGCAAAAATTAGTAAGCTTTCCATCTTTTTTCAACTTTGTCAAAATATAAACAGAAATCCGGAGCGCAATAAATCACCAACCTTTTAAATCCCGATTCTCTCGAAAAAGTTAAATATGTGGTTTACATTCATAAATATCCTGGATCTATTTAAAAAAATCGAAGCTAAAATCACATAATGAAGTTCAAAGTTTTGTGAAACATTATTTGAAAAAAAAAAAAAGGACTTTAACTGTCATCTAGTGCTTTGTAAAAATTATTATAAAAACTTTCCAAAATCAAGTCACACTGGTGGGATCATGGGCTTTAGAGCAGATAAAGCGCAATCATATATATGATACCGGGAGTCCTTGAGAAAGAAACGCATGCCCACATACAGTGGGCCACAAAAGTGTTCGTACACTTGCAATTTCTTAAAAAATTTAACGTTTTCAACTAATAAAAATTAATATATTGTAATTGTAATTTTTTTAGGATATTTGTAACTTTTTCTTAATAGAATGACATTATTAATTTTTTTTTAAAAATAGGATAACTATATTTTTAAAAAATTAATAATCAAATTAACTAAAAATACGAACAAAATCTTCGTATACTTAACGAAATCTCTACTTAACTTTAAATATTGTATTTATTTTTTTAAGTTGGATATTTTAGTTCCCCAACAACTTTTAAGTGTCTTGGATAGATTTAATCAAGTTTTTGTAAAATATGCATCGATTTTCCTCCATCCTTCTGGGATTATTGTTTTTACACTTCATATTTTGTGTTTATTTGTCATATTTTCTTTTTTTTTACATCAAATTCTCACCAAATGTGTTCTACTGGGCTAAATAAAGTGATTGAGGAGGTGTTTTCATAATTTGGGGACAGTTATAGAGACACCAGTGGTGTGCATTGAGAGAAACGCGCTTGGAGTCATTATCCTGTTAAAAAATGAAGTCGCCTCCAATATCCAAATTTCAGGTGGATAATTTAAAATTTCTCTTAAAAATACTTAAATAGAGCTCATGATTCAAAATACCATCAAAAAATACCAAATTACCTATTTCTGAAGCCAATTTACACCCCCACGCAGGAACACCTTTACTTCAATACTGAAGCATAGAGGTGGAGGAGTTCTTGTTCCTCATAAATTCATAGGATTAAACTCCTTATTTTTTCATTTGCAAGCTATTATAGGCCCTTCGGAACCAAAAATGTTGAATTATCTGCCATCCCAATTAATTTGCGGTCAATTTTGAATTTTCTGAAATTTAATCCCAAGAATTTAGTTGGATCAATAAAACACGAATGTGGAAGTGTTCTTGCTTGGGAGTGTAAATCGGCCTCTGAATTAGATAATTTGGTATTTTTGATGAGGGGAATCATAGCTCTAAAATATTTTAAAGAGAAATTTCAAATTATCCGTCAAATTTGGATTTTGGGAAGACGACTTATTTTCTTAACGGGATAATGACCAGCACTATGTCGCACTGGTGTCCATAACTGTCCCCAAATTATGAAACACCTCCTCAATACCTTTACTTAACCCAGTAGAGACATGATTGGTGAATTTGATGAAAACGAAAATATGACAAATAAGACACAAAATATGAAGTAAAACAATAATCTCAGAAGATGAGGAAAATCGATCGAAATACAAAACTGATTAAATCTCTACCAAACTCTTAGAAGTTGTTGTGGACACAAAAATATCCTAAAAGTACTAAATAAGAAAGAAATACAATTTTTAAAGCTAAGTTGAATTTCTGTTAAGATACGAGACTTTTAATAATCTTTTTACTAACTTGTTGATTATTAATTTTTTAAAAATATAGTTATACTATTTTTAAAAATTAGTTATGCCATTCCATTAAGAACAAGCTACAGATATCCTAAAAAAATTACAATAACAATATATTAATTTTTATTATTCGAAAACATTAAATTTTTAAGAAATTGCAAGTGTACGAACATTTTTGTGGCCCACTGTAGTGTGGGATCATATTCCTTAACGGGAGTTAACAACTTCTGTTGTGTTAAACAACTTTTGTACAGACTCTAAAGTGTTTCTTATACACTGGTGTGCAAAACTTAAGCAACAATGTAAAAATTTAGCAGATAGCCATGAAATTGCAGAAAAGGAGGTCTGGAGATCAGTAGAAGGAACACGTAAGTCAGTAGAAACGTCATGCGTATGCAAATATCAGAAACAAAACGTCAGAAGCGATGTGAGCGTACGCAAAACGCGTGATGTCGGCGCGATCTGCTCAACAGTAGAATGAAATGAAGGACGGAGACGCAATTCACCATATTCTCTGCAAGTGCCAGTGAGTCAGTTCGTGAAATATGGCTAGAAGAAATCACCTGGACGACTTCACACGTGGAAGAATGATCGGAAAGCTGGAGGAGGGGCGTACTGTCACCAGTGTAGCTGCAGAGTTCAGAATCAACAAAAGTGTCGTTTCGCGCGATTGGAAAGCGTTTCAAACCACAGGTACAGCTGTTAGAAAGGTTGGTGTGGCCGCCCGAGGACGACAACTGCAGGGGATGACCGATATATCATCCTGCCGGCGAAAAAGGTCGACAGAAGTCAGCAAGCGCCATTGTTCAGAAACTCTGTACAGCAACAGGTCGACAAGTGTAGCGGTTTACTGTGGCCAGACGCCTTCACAAAGGGGCCTGTTCGCCCGCCGTCCCTGAACGCTGCCTCCCGTTGAAAAGATGGCCACCGAAGCCACCGTTTACAGTGGGCCAGAGGCACAAAACTGGACAACTGATCAATGGAGTCGTGTCCTCTTTACGGATGAGAGTCGGTTCAGTACCAGAAGCGATTCTCAACGCGTTTTGATTTGGAGAGATCGGGACCCGGTTTTATCCCAGTAACATCAAGGAAAGACATCGTTACGGTGGTCCTGGAGTTCTTGTCTGGGTTGGTATTATGCTGAACGGTGGAACTGAGCTTTACATTTTCGACAGAGGGTCTGTAACCGGAGATCGCTATTGTGAGGAGGTACTTCTTCCCCATGTGCGTTTTTTCCGAGGTGCCATTGGCCCAGACTTCATTTTTATGGATGACAATGCACGGCCACATCGCACTCTTGCTGTTGAGGAGCTGCTGGAAAGTGAAGATATCACTCGAATGGATTGGCCAGCGTGCTCCCCAGATTTAAATCCCATCGAACATGTGTGGGATGCTTTGGGGTGACGTATTGCCACACGCTTACATCATCCGGAGAACAACCAACAACTCAAGCAGATGTTGATTGAGGAATGGGCACTCCTACCTCAAGAAATGTTGCACTAGCTGGTTCTGAGTATGCGGTGACGGTGCAAAGCAACTATTGTAGTAAGGGGATGGCATATACCATATTAAGGAACATCTGCTTGTTGTTCTTCCTGTTGGATAGACAATCATGAGTCACGATACTATGCGTTCAATAAAGCTTGTTTTTGTTTGATTCCATACCGTATGCGTTTTATTCCTTTTTCAGCGCCGATGCTTTCGTCATCCTTTACGTACATGATACTCTCCCTCATTTCAGAATTTCATGTCTCTCAGATGATTTTTCGTGATGTTATGGCAATAAACCCACCTGTTGCTTAAGTTTTGCACACCAGTGTAGATATGTAGAACTAAATGTGAAAAGCAGAAAGCATGCAATTTTCTCTTTAATCAATTAAATCTCTATAGAAATGACATCCAAAAATTAAAAATAACTCTTGATTTATCATTAGAGTTATCCTCCAATTTTAAAAAAAATAATTCCTTAAATTTTCCTTTTCATAATTATGAAGATTCAATAAGCTCTAGCTCAAAATTATCTACTTAGCATAAATTTTGACTAACTTATTGAGAAGTGTAGAGTACCATTAAAAATTGTTCTGTGGGCCAATCATGTGGCACGGGTGCCATAGTTTGCCCTACCCCAGGGTGTCCAGCACACGGCCGCATGTGGCCCTGACAGTACGTAAGGTGCGGCCCTCCGAATCTTTTAAAAATCTTTTTACATATCAGGTTTTTAAAGTTTTTTCATTTTGAAATTTATTTGAGGGGAAATTTATATATATGTATATATATATAAATCTACAATGTATTTGCCTGTTACCTGTTCTTGTTTTTAAAATAAAATTCTTTTTGTTAATAGAAATGTTCTTTAGATTAAAATAGATTTATATTTTATAAAACAGTTATATACATTTGATTTTACTATAATACATTACTTTTTAATAAATTCTGAATTGTGCATTATGCATATCCTTTACTATGGATGGTGCATGATTCTCTGTGTGAGGGACTTTCATTTCTCCTCTACCTTTTCTGTTTATAGTGCTCAAAAAGCGAGAGGCAGTCAGAGATGTTTTTTAAAATTTAAAAAGAAATATTCATCTCAGTTAAGATAAAGGGCAACGTATACTTAATCGTTTGCGAATGACAGCACAATCAAATTTTAACAGTGAGTAACGCGAAAGGTCAATTCAAAAGAAACACCGTAATTTTCAAGAAAACGACAACTGTAATATTTTAAACATTATTTGATCAATGCATAATTATGTTATATAAACATTATTATATTATCTATATCTGTATACATGGAAAATAATGAAAACCATAATAATAATTTATTCCGTTTTAAATTTTCCCTCTAATACATGTTTTTTTTTCCAAATCTCATATAAAGGTACATATTTTTATGTGCTGCCCGCGAGATTATAATGTTTTTCCGAAGTGACCCGCAAGGTCATTTGGATTGACTACCCCTGCCCTAACCTATAATGTCAAGTGTTCTATCATCAGCCGCTTAAGGAATAACTATCAAATTGAACATTCCCTGTTGCGAACATTTGCTAACAACGTCATAGGGATATCTGTGTCCTCATCTCTGCGTTTTATGCGTCCAATTTCTAGAAGCGTTTTTTGTTTCATTTTTCCTTTAGTCTATACACCTGAGAACATGTTTCCCAGAAAAAGGGGGTTTTAAAAATTGAAAATTAAAAAGGTCCATCCTTTATGTATTTTATTTAAAATCTACACTTTAAATTCGTGATAAACAAACGTTTTAATTCTCCCTTTTTCAAGAACCGCACGATGCAGAAACCCCCCAAAGGTCCCAAAAAATTTGGGATTGATCCGGGGAACTTTTTTTTACCATTTATATTCCGATATTGAAATTAGTTAAAAAATATTAAAAACCTTTGTTTTACTCCTGGTGTTGTTTCTTCCGCCAAACAGAATGAAAAGGGGGAGGTAAAAAAATTTTTTTTGCCCCCGACTTTTTAAAAACACGATCTAATTTTTCTATGAGACTAGAGAAAAATAATTACGAATCGGAAAGATCTTTTACTTCACCACGATAGGTATAATTTTTTTTTTCAAAATAATTATATTTTTTTTTTTTTTACGATTTTTTTAAAATAAAATTGATACGTTTTATGAGTACGCTTTCTAAATCGTTCTGTTGCATTTTTTCGCTTTAATAAAAAAGATATTTACACTTGAGACATAACCACCCCGGATGACTATGTTATTGGACCCGGGTGTAGAGTTGGGAGATTATTAAATGATGGACATTTTGATTTTTAACACAATTTTTATTAAGAATAATTTAAAATTTTTCTTAATTTAATTAACAACTTTTTTAAAGTGAGGGGTTAACCCCAATTTAAAACCCTTTTATTCAAGTCAGATCGCGCAACTAGATCACTTATCTTTTATAATAATTTAACTGATTAATCTAACTTCCTATACAAAAAATATTACCTTTGTAGAGTCACCTTCCTTCATGTTTAGTAAACCCATAACGTAACTTTAGATGAGAAGATTCAAATTCCTTATAATTTAATTTATATGAACGTATCCTTCTTCCAGAGCTATAGGACATCTAACACTTGATTCGAATGATTCCACCAAGTTATCTCTAGACTTGCCGCCCTTCCTCATCAAACTTTCTATCCTTTTTAAAATATATCTCATTTACATATTCGATCCGTTTTTCTTTTTGGTATTGGGGTTGGAAAAAGGTTTTGCCATTAATCGTGGGTCAAAAAACTTAGAGTTTGTTAGAAGAAGGACGCGAGAGACGTCCAAAAAAAAAAGTTCATGCTTTTTTTTAGAAACAGTAATTAAAAATTAAATGTAAAATACTGTTTTTGATTTTTTAAAAAAAACACAAAATTTTATTTAAATACTTAATAACTTCTTTATTTATAAAAATAATCTCACGAAACTTTTTTTCGCGTGTAGAACAATATTATACGTAATCTGTACAAATATTTATAAAAATTTTTAAAAAATGGGGTTTTTTTTAAAAAAAATGTGTTTTTCCTTTATTTATTTATTTTTTTTTTGCAAGAAATATGTAAGCATTTTTTTTCTTGTTTAAAAACTACCGTTGTTTGCTATCGATGTGTGAAGTTTGAAAACGCATTAACTTAAAAATTAAGACTTCAAACAAATATAGAAACTTTTTAAAACAAAACTGGGTTTTTTTAAAAGGGTTTTGAAATTTTTCACATGCGACAGAGGGACTCTTTTGAGGTTTTTGGTGACGGGGGAATTTTTTTGGTGCATTGAGGAAGGCTATTTATTTTGCGGTTTTTGAAGGATAAAAGAAATTTTTCTGTTTTATGTACTGTCATTATTTGATATCTTTACAGTAATCAATTCATTGCACGTTACAGATACATGTTTTAAAGAGTGCAAGACAACTGAAAATTTTCTTTATTCTTAAAGAATGATTTATTGAAGAACAGTAGAATAAAAAACCTAAAAAATTCTGAAATATTATTTTATCACATAGTATATTTCCTTTTTGAATGATTTTATACAGTGAATGTCGATTTTTCTCCAACCTTTTTACCTTTTTTATTCTTATACTTTTCTAATTCGTATCAATTCTGTATAATTTTTTTTTTTTAAACCAAAAAAACGAAACTTTGCATATAAATAAATGAATTTAAAAAAGGTTTATTGCAAATTAAATCATATTTTAGAAAATTACTTCGCATTTTAAAAAATAAATTAATTACTGTAATTATATAAATATTTATATTATACTTCAAAAATATAATTATTAATAAATAATACTTTTTGTAAATTATGGAAGAAAAAAAACATTAAATAATATTTTATATAAAAATTAGTTACGAAATGTTTTATAAGACGATATACAATATGTTATAAATAAGATATTAAATAAATTATTATAATAATACATAAAATTACTGTTAAAATAATGAATATGTTAGTTTTGTATAACATACTTTTTATTTCAGTCAGATGCGTGTTTAAATAATTTACTAAACACAGTGGAATGAAAAAGGTTAAAATTAAAATAAAATATCAAAATGTTTTTATCAGATCGGTTTTTTAATGTTTTTTCAGTACATTATATATTCTAAGTTTTCCCCATATGTTTTTTTCAACCTATATATATTTATATGTTTAATCAAACTTTAAACATTGGGAAAAAGTAATCGTTTCAATAGTATTTGTAAATTTTTCTTTTTTTTTTGTTATAGAAATTTGTTTTTTAATAAATATATTTTGTTTTAAAGGGGATTATTTCTTTTATTTCATTACTAAATGAATTTTAGTTTTAAAAAAGTAATCGTCATTATTTTGGATCAAAATAATTTTAGAGAATTTTAAGCAACTATATGCGATTGATTGATTCATGAAAATCGAAATCTATTTTATTATTTTAGACTTTATAGAAACTAACATTATTTTAAAAAAATTATGAAAGTTTTTGTTTTACTTTTGCATCAGAATCGTTTTTTTTCATCCCTTCACATGAATTTTTTAATTCTAACCAATTTGTTTTTATAAGTCATACACGAAATTTGAAGTATATCTTATCTGTGAGAAGGAAAACAATAATTGTACACAAAAAACCGTGTTGGGGTATAGAGAAGGGAAAAAAAACCTGTCTTAAAAAAAAAAAATAAGTGGAATGGAACAGATTTCAAAAAGGGGGGAAATTTTCTGACAAAATTTTAGAAATCACCCATTGTGCGCGTACAAACAAACAAAAAAAATGCTGGTGTCATGAGGGAAAAGAAAAACCCTGAGCAACCCCGGGGCTAAGGGTGGGGGGGGAAAGTCTTTTAAAAAAGAGTATTAGAAATGCTGTTTTTTGGAAGGAAAGGGAAAATTTATAAAAGTTGAGAAAGTGCAACCCCGGGGCCCAGTAATATTAAAAAACATTGATTGGACAGCAGAAAATCGAAAATTACGATGTTTCACTTATCGCAGTTGGAAATTTGATACAAGTATTTGTGACATGCAATGTTTTTTCCTTTTTTCATAAAACAAATGCGTTATCCGTGTTTGTCAATTGGAAGTAGAAACAAAAATATACGGGGTAATTCCTAATAAAGTTAAATTTGAGTTCAAAGGTCAACATTTTTTTAAAAATCAGCCTTCTAAAAAATTTGTAATGGGCGCTGTTTTAGGAATCAAGGGGATCCTATTCCCCAAACCCCAACGAAACACATCTGAATGAATTTTCATTTACAATGGATTGCATAGTTTTAAACAGCGGAGCAGTCTTAATAAATTGACAAATTTCGACTCCAAAGTGCTGCCATCTAGTATTCAAATTTGGGTTTACCAAAGTAACCTTTGAATGCTATTCGGAAAATGCTCTTTTATTGGAACACTATAGTAACTTTGGGATGTCTACAAATTTATATGTATTTGATAAGTACTTACAAATTAATAATGACATTTGAATATTAAACAGAAGCACATTGTCAATAGGATATGGCTATTTAAAAAAAGTATATTTTCAAGAAGCTGTTTTTTTTTTAATAATTATTTGAATTGGATACCTGAAAAAGCTCTCCCACCTTGTCAAAATAATTGTATCTTAATGTTTTTAGAAAACACGTGGATGAAAAGTATCTTTTTGGGTTTATTAAAAACTTTTGTACTGTTGTAAAAATATTTGTCAGCTAATATCAACAGTGGCACACACAAGGAGTATGTTCATGAAGCCCAATGCCCCCCACCTCCATCATTACAATTGACTTTTTTTGGGGGGAGGGTCGTTCCTTATAATTTGATGTATGTGGAACGTAAAATAATTTCAATGAAAGGTAGCTATAATTTTAGTTCTAAAACATGAAAAAGCAAATTTTTTTTCTCTCTTTCTTCCCCTTCAAAACCGAATTGTATGCAAATATGAAAAATCCTCTTTTTTTCAGAAATCGCAAACCAGGAAAACTATTTTTTTATATTGGGATTATTTGTAAGGCTATAGAAACAGACTGGTGACTGGAAATAAAACCACTGCAACCGCCCTGTTTTTAGTTTTTTTTAAAGACTAATTAAAGTGATATTTTTTTTTAATGGTTTGGTGCTTTTATAATGATGAACTTGCATTGCACTTTTTGTTTTTGAATTTTGAGAAAAGTAAGTACAGAATGTTTTATTTGGTATAAGGAAATCATTAAGAACACTAAATTTCTTACTATATTTATACATCAAAATATTTCCATGTGTGACATTATTTATATTTTTCCATTCTATCACTGTCAACTCTAATGTGTGATGCACATAAATTACATTGTAGCTCAAAATTCTTCCCACAGTAAAGTGCGGAGGCTTGAAGGATGGAATGTATGTTCAGATGCCGTCCTCGTCACTTAACCGTAATTAGTTAATTCATCCTCTATTACTCTCGCATTGCTTTGAAGAGAGGTGCCAAAACTATAGACGAAGTGATAGTCAGAAATCTATCTTTGTCAGAATTTATTATTTTAATGAGACATGATACAATTTATTAAAAAAAATAATAATTGATATAATAGTTAATAATATTTTTTTTACTTATAACCTATGTATATTTATTACGTTAAACAATTTATGTGCCCAGTATGCTATAAAAAAGACAGCCATTTAATTTTTTTAAATATAAAATTAAAAGTTATTGAAGGAATTTTAAAATGCCACTTTTCACGCAATAACAGACGTATACACACATAAAATTTGATTTCCAAACACTTCAAACTATATATTGCAGAAGTTAGTGCGGGTATTCAGCTAGCATCAGTTATGTTTGTTAACTATTTTAATTTATGAATACTTATTAAAAACACTTTAAAAAATACATGCATTCTTACTTCAACTATTTTGAAAAAAAAATAAGTATTGCTTCAAACCAAAAACGAATAACCACTTTTATTACTACTAATAGCAATGAGTAGAAAAAAATGAAAACATCTGGCACAATAAATGAAAATAAACTAGTTATTTTAATAGTTTTTGCGATAAATCAGTTTATAGTTTTTGTTTGCCATTGGGATCAGAATAAAAACGAACTCAAAAGTTAACGTTATTCAGAATTTTTTTTCTCTTAGAGCTTTCAAATTTTGTAAAACTACAGAAAATTATATAGAAAATACGAGAAGAATTCAAAAAGTAAAGAGACTTTTGCAATTTCGTTTTCAAAGATTTGACAACATCGCTGTTATCCGGCGCTGAGAGGACTGCGGTAGCCCAGTGGTCAAGGTATCGGATCATGGCAGGCATGTCATGAGTTCGATCCTAGTACCACTAAAGACCCACCGTGTAGGTCAGCGATGCACGGGTTAAATCTGTCGAAAGCTGAAACGTCCTCCCGTTGGTGTAGTGTGGTAGTTAGGAGAAGGGGGTGCCAGCTCAGGTGTCGTCCACGTCACTTGACCATGGTTCAAAATGACGAGGTCCGTCGCTAAAAGCCCTCATGTAGCTGAACAGTGAAACGTTAATATTCCCTCACTCACTATCCAGCGCTAAATGAAGAGTAATCAGCAAACCTTCTATACGATGCGTCACTCGTCTTACCTCATAGTCGAAGGTGTGTAAAAGACTACTTAATGGGGCAGCTCTATTGTCCATCTACACCAGTGGTGTTCAAACTATGTCCCACGGAGCCTTGGGGTTCCACAAGGTATATCCATGGGTTCCATGAATCATAATAAAAAAAATCGAAAAGAAATTGTTAAATGTGTATTCGAAATGGATTCACGTTCTCAGTGAGATTTGTATAACCGCATGGATTTAAAGCTCAACCTGTCATTAAGAAATTGAAAATTTTATTTATACATTAGAATTTTATATATACTTTGCAATTCTTTTTAAATTTTTGAAATAAAATTAATTAAAGAGAATATTGAAATATTTTATATTTATATATATATATTACTGACTAGATCGTGAATATTTTATTGCTTACTATCCCGGGTTCCACGACATAGTTTTATACTCGTTAGAACAATGTCCTGCCGTTGTCTAGCCGTTATGTGTCCCATAGTTGACATTACTAGTCCAGTCTGGGGCTATGCTAATAATACCAACATTAAAATTTTAGATACCGTTAAAAATTATTTCATACGTATGATCATCAAAGCAGCAAGATATATGCGCAACGACGACATTCGTAAAGCCTTAAAAATCAATAGTTTTAAGTCTCACATCCAGAAAATTAGAATTAATTTTTTAATGCCCTACCTGAAAACGAAAATGTAAATATACTTAACTTGATTCCTTTTAATCCTAAAAATAAAATTAAGAGGTCAAGAGAAGAATTATTGATTCATTTTACCCTCCATGATATTTTTAATTTCATCTCAATAATTTTTTTAATTGCATCTTGGTAAACTTAATTTTTTCATTTCTTCTTTTAAATTTGTCTAATGTTACATTCTATTTTACCCCACTGGACAAGCTCCTCCCCCTTGCCCAATTCTCAGCCCCCTGGGCAACCAATCGGAATCTATGTTCACTTTACCATCGACCAAATAGAGAGCAGTTTCTAAGTTCTCATTCACACCAAAAATACCCCCCTTCCACTCCATCAAGAAGATCCTCGTTCCAGACAACCATCGTCGTGCTTCTATGCAGAATGAAACCTCCACGTTTGCCATGTACACCATCTCAGAATACCAGATATGGGATTGAGGACTGTGTCACAAACCGGATGACCACAGAAAAACGCCCATTCCATTCATGTCCATGGCGCATTGTATAGAAGTGTTGCCGTCTACCCCTCATTCAGCGCTGATTAACAGCCATATTGTTGGCCGCGGTAGCCGAGTGGTATAGGTATCGGACCGTGGCTTGCCTTGTCACGAGTTCGAGCCCAGTACCACTAAGACCCGCCGTGGGGCAGCGATGCCCGTTAAATCTGTCAAGCTGAAACGTCCTCCCGTGGGTGTGGTGTGGTAGCGAGAAGGGGCCAGCTCAGGTGTCGTCCACGTCACTTGACCATGGTTCAAAATTCCGTGATCCGTCGCCAAAAGCCCTCGTGTAGCTGAACAGTGTGACGTTAATATTCAATCAATCAATCAACAGCCATGTTGTCAAACCTTGGAAAGAGAAATTACGAAAGTCCCGTTATTTTTTGACTTTCCAATGTAAAAAAAATTTAAGCTAAGAACATTTTATTCTTGGACGAATTTTTTGACAAGCTAATCATATTTTATATCTTTAAATCAACTTTCTAGATATTTAATAGTGAAGAGTGCAAAAAAATTCCACGTTTTAATGAAAAATTGCATTATTTTGCTTCATAAAGGGGATTTTATATAAAAAAAGATTTTCATGTATGAAAATCGCCTTTTTTTTTTAAAAAAAATCCCTCCAAGTTCTTAAAAAATAAGAGATAAGAGTCAGGGAATAATTTAAGGATACTGTGCCAACTATATTTTTTTTTCTTTTATTAACAAAATTTTACGTTAAATGGGAAAAAAAATCATTAAAAATGATTTTACAAAATTTATAGAATGGATGGTAATTGGTGATAAAGCATGTAAAGTTTTTCCTCTGATGTGTTTTACTATTTTCTGAATACAAAATAATTAAATAATAATAATAATAAAAAAAACATTCAATCCAAAATAAAGAAAAATTCTTTTGATTGTTTTAGCAAAACTTTGGAATATTTTTTTGTCTTTAGTAAAAACCAACAAAGCTACATATTTATTATAATAACGAAATCTTTTAATTCAGTAACATTTATGTTCTAAGCTATTTCCCTAACCAAAATATACAAAGCTTTTATTAAGACACTAAAGAGAAAAAGCAATTATTTTAATTCAAATAAAACTAGAAAAGTTGAATTTGTTTCTTCTTTAAACGTAATTCAAGGTTTTCCTTTGATAAATAAATTATATGTAACTCTTCAAGAATTAATTTAGACAAAAGACTTTTGTACAAAGGAATTCTTATGATTAATTAATTGTTAACAGAATGAATATTTTCTTTGTATTTCAGAAATTTTTATTATTTACGTAAAAACAACAAATGATGTCTGAGGTAATTGTACTTATTTGTATCTTAAGTGAACTAGATAAATTTTAAGGAAATCTCTTGATTATATATATATGATGAGATATGTGTGTGTGTGTTGTGTTAAAATTAAAATTTATTTTTCTTTTGTGCGACAAAGAATTATTTCAATATTTTATTAAAAAAAAGGTACTTTTTAAATTTGTATTATGATGTCATACGCGTAGAAATTTTCTTTTTTACAAAATATTTATTAAATTAGTTAAATGTAAGAGAGTTAGTTTATATTTTATTGCTATACGCGATATTAACTATATTTCACTTCACTATAAAATAAAATTGAATCTTAACACATGATTAAATAATGTAGTAACGTTACATATTGTAATAAACACGCTTTGTATGTGCTGAATTCAAGCCAGTCAGATAATAAATAAAATCACATGTTATCTATTGAATTTAAAATTGACACTAGACTTTTTTTAATTGTTGTCCTACAATAAACATTTTAAAAAATTTAACTTGATTTGGTAAAAATATATTATATAAAATTCTTCAAAATGTTTTTCAAAATTAAAAAAAAAAGAACTTACATTATACGTGTACTTTTAAATAAAGTGTGATTATTTACTTATGTTAGCTATTATTATTAACAAATATATACTTTTTGGAACTAGTTTGATATCATGGGCAAGGCGCGAAAAAGATTCACGTCAGCAGTGCTTGTTGTCGCTAGAATAGAATCCAAGATGGCGGCCTAGCGGTATAAAATTGTCAGGAAGATAATTTTAATGAATTGTTCTGAAATACATTGAAATATATTTCAAAAGAAGAATATAGGAAGAGATCGAGAATAACCAAGATCAATCAATAAATATAATAAATATCAACTATATAATATAATAAAAACTACCATGTACTAATAATATTATGCAGTATATAATAATCTTTTATATTGTAATTTAATAGTAATTATATATAATAATCATATAATAGGAATTAATAATATTTTAGATATAATAATGAAGCCCAGTGGCTGAGTGGTTAGTGCATCTAGCTTCTGCACTATAGGTCCGAGGTTAAGACCCCAGTCTGGGCAAGATTGACTCAACCTTTCATCCCTTCAATGGGTCGATAAAATGAGTAACAAGCTTGCTTGGGAATTTAACACTGTAGGTTTTTACGTCAGACTCACCACCTGACCGGAACATCTGCTCATGCACCTCAGGGCCCAAGGTCGCGTATACTGAGATGGGCACAGTAGGCCTTGTCCCTAATGGGATGTCGCTCCACTGAGTTAAGTTATATATAATAATAATCATATAATATAATTTAATAGTAATTATAAAAAAGAATAATCATCGTATTGTAATATTATAAAAAAATATACATAAGAATACTCATATAATGCACAATATCTCTAAATAAATAACATAATAATAATTATTAATGAATAACAAAATAATAATTATAAATGAAGAACATAATAATTGTAAATAAATAACATACGTAATAATATTTATAAAGAAATATAATAGAGAAAACAATTATAAATAACGAATATTATGACTACATATATTAATCATTGCATTTTTATATTATATATTATTAATAAAATAATTACATAATATACATTAAAATTAAAAATTTAAATATCAATTATATATAAAAAGTACTGAACACCGCAATATTCCAAATTACAAACATATCAAGGTAACCATATTGAATGTTTCCCGATCCTAGCGAACCTTAGACAACTTGCGCGTGCCGCGTGATATTAAACTAACACCTGTTTTTTAAAGAAAGTTTCAGTAAAAAAATAAAAGTTGGCAACGGCAAAAGAGCAAAAAACTGACTGGCTAAAAACACGTGATTTCATTGGGATTATGGGATTATTACGGATTATGGGATCATGATCGTGGTCTTATGACACCACATGAATTTAGTCCGTTATATATATTTGCATAGATTTTGTAAGCATAATACATATTTATAAATGTTGAAGAAATAATGAAGAAAATACAAGCTTTAACTGCAAGTATGAAAGGTTCTTCGAATCAGACATAAGTAAATTTACACTGCAAATAATTAAAAACGACATCACTCCCAAATTTTTTAAGCTCTTGCCAATGCTACTCCTTCCAAATATTTCTGTAAAAGAAAAAAAAAACGAAATTTTAAAACAATAAAGATAGGTGCTCCATAAAGAAATTATTAACTAAAGCCGCCTCCTCTAACCTCCAATACTTAATTTGAAAAAAAAGGCAAACATAAAATAAACTCCATTAATTGGGGAGCTTTTAAGGTAATCTAATAAATGTTTATACTTACTTTGTGTTATTTTTAATTAGCATAAGCAATAATAGAGTTTATTTTAGCGTGTTTTAATGATTCCATTTTATCTGCACTAGAATTCTCTAAATATTGAATTTGAAAATCCTTCTGCTGCTATTTTTTTTAAATAGCGATTTAAAAATCTCATTAAGTGAGATTTAGTGAATTATAAAAATTTTTCTTTAACATAAAACTAAGCTTGATTTATTAATATTCGATAGGTATACACAAATTTTTAAGGGGTATTCATTGGTATTAATACTTAGTATTCTTTTTTTCATTTTTTAATGTGAAACATTTTAGTCCATTAATAATCTTTCAGACTGTTTGGAATCTGAAAAGTTAATTAATTAATTTAGAAAAAATTTGTTTTTTTTTTATCCAGTTTTGATAAATATGCTTCAGGGGAACTGTACAAATAAAGGTTCATTTAAAAAAAATAAACTTCAATTGATTGGGGG
>BMAV01008688.1:0-93032 GCA_019973955.1 Trichonephila inaurata madagascariensis | reverse complement strand
TTAGAAAACAAAAAAAAAGGGAGTTACAAATTCCCAAACTTTAGTGACACTATAGTATTTTGATAAAAAAAAAAGTAGTTTTATCTAATATGAAAATTGGTAACTATAATTAAAAATATGTAAATTTATAGAATCATTATTAATCTAAAAATTTTTTAAACCCTTAATATTTTGAATGCTTTTTATAAAATATTGAAAAAATTTAATTGGGTATTTTTTTTCGCAATATTTTGTAAAAGTTTATGTTTTTATTTTTTTTTATTTTTTGACACCAAAATTTTTTTTGTTGTATATAATTAATAAAAATATTTCTGAATATAGAAACATGTACATTACTCCCCCAAAGAAGAATGAATATATATATATATATATATATATATATATATATATATATTTTTCATTAAAGGATATAAATGAATGATATATATATATCAATATATATATATCGGGAGCTTGTCACATCACACTCTTTTGGGAATCTAAACCCTTTGCGAAATTTCGTTTTTAAAACTGGTCTCTCGATAACTTGAAAGGGGGAATATTTTTATGCGTTAGGCATCTCCTGAATTTATGAAAGAATCTATGCATTCGTTAATAACTTTCTAAAAAAGTATATAAAAAAAGATAACTTGTTTGGTTTAATAAACTGTCTAATGTAATATTTTACTTTTAAAATTTTAAAAAAAGGGGCAGTCTCCCACAATTTTTTCCCCCTTTCAAAAAAACCCCTGTTTTTTTAAAATTTTTTTTTTTTTTAGTTCTTTATTTTTTCCCCTTTCTTTAAAACCCCAAATTCTAAATAATTTTATGATAGAAAAAAAATAAAAGGAAAAGAAAAGGGAAATGACGTTGGATAACAAGGAAATCTACTTATTTCGGTTCATCAGGAAAGTATCGTGTTGGTTTAATTGCTCTGGACGTGCATGAATGTAATCTTTCTTAAACTATTCTTCAGGCTTTCAATTTAAAAGTAGGGGCTAGCATTTTGAAATGGAAGTCACATTGTCTTTTAGAACATCTGAGGGATTTATTATACTTTCGTAGAGGCTGTTCTTTGTACTAGTGAGCATTTTTTGTGAGATTTTGGGCAAAAAAAATTTGACAAATTATTTGAATTTTTACTATTTTTGCGGGATACGCAAAACGTACTCATGTTTATTCAAAAATCTTTTACCCACTTCTGGAGTAGCACAATGTATCATCTAATCTTGAAAATTTATCATTAATAATATTTCACATCTTCTGTGATTTTGTATAACCGTACACAAAATGATCATGGGTTAGTTCAGTGTCTCTCAAACTTTCAGTATTTCGCGACCCAATATTCAATCGTAATTTTCATCAAACCCCCCTCCATACAATAAGAATGTATTTAATTCTATAATATTATACCTTGACACTAAAGCTACAATACGACTTTAACCTCTTTAGTGCCACCAGCGTATGAAAACGTCTCACTCAGCCAAAGTATTAATTTTCTGGACGTATATATACGTCTTTCCGACGTACTATCTATTCTGTGTAATGCTATCCATAAAATTATTCCGAAGGCTTTGGAATGCAATAAAAGGACCTTAACAATTTAGTTAATTCAGATTGTCTGCTTATTTATTCTTTCACACCTCCTCACCCCAAAAAACATCACATACTCGCGTCTACGTGGAAAACGGTGGCATTAAGAAGCGAATCCAGTAACTTTTAACTGGCAATTAAGTATAAACCGTACAAATTATCAAGATAAGTATTAACACAAGTCCATGGTGTCACTGGTAATTATCAACGTGTTCGTAATTTAGTATTGTTAAATTGATTATAAAATACATTGTCACGTACTGATACATTTATAAGCGTTTTTAATCAGTGTAAATGTGTATTTTATTTTTTATTACGTCAGAATTTATTTGTTTGATTTATCTCAGTAAATTAATATATATAAAACTTTAAATAATCTTTTGTTTACAACATTTTAATATGCTCGTCCCCCTCGTAGAGTTATCAAGGCCCTCTAGGGGGTGCACCTCACAGTTTGAGAAACGCTGGGTTAGTTGATTCCCTATCTAAATACTGCACAGGCTACGGAAAGTAATTCAATGAAATATAGAAAACAGGAAACCCGTTACAGTAGTCACCCAACATTGGTTTCGAATTGTAAAATAACACCTCTTTTTCACCTAAATCTCAATGCTAGAAACATCCTAACAACACCTAAGCAATTTAATGAAACTCCTTGTTCATTAAGATAAGATATAATAATAGATGGAATGCTTTTGGCAGATCCAAAATTCAAAGACACATTATCAACAAAAACCATTTCAGGCTCTTTGATGATGGAATAATTCCTATCCTTCATTGTTCAATGAAATTATTTTGAGCTCTTCCTTTCTGTAACTAAGGTATCCGACTAAGTTCGGAACCGTAGTCTTGCAAAAAAGCGTATGAATGGATAATATTTGTATTAGTGTAAATTGTTTTAAGAATAATATTACAAAAAAAAAGTTATTTAAGTACAATATTTTGACAAGAATGAAAATAGAATGACCCATTTTCAAACTATTGTCCCCTTGTGAAAAATAATTCTACTATAATAATATTTTGCCTGTATATAGCTCGGACCTCTATACAGAGGCTAAACTATAAGTTTTGAAATATATAAATTAGAAGTGGGTTATCCATGTTTTACGACAACAGAGCTGAGAAATTTTTAAAAAAAAACACTGATAATTATTTCAATTGGTTGTAACTCTGAAAATAATGTGAATTTTTTAAAAAGAATACTTCAAACTCTCTGGACAAGTCTTTACTTTATATAAACAAAATATTGTTATTTTAGAAGCATTTCTTACAAAAGGAGAACATTTTGAAAATATGTTATTCTAAGTTAATTTTTAACCAAAATATTGTATCTAAATAAAAGAAATTGTCAAAATATCCTTAAACCAATTTTATACATATATTCTAATCTAAGTGGCACTGAATATTACGAAAATTATCGATTTATACGCTTTTTTAAAATCACGTTCCGAACGTAATCGGAAACTTAAGGTATCGACTACGTTCCGGAACCATGATTTAAAAAGCCATAATAATTTTCATGATATTTAGTGTCACTTAGAACATATAAATTGTTTAAGACATTATGACAAAAAATTATTTAAATACAATATTTTTGGCAATAACTTAGAATAACTTTCAAATGTTCCCTTTGTAAAATGATTCCATATTAGATATTAATATTTTGCCTGTATATAGCTCAGCTTGATTTTGAAAATTCACATTATTTTCAGAGTTACAACCATTTGAAATAATTATCGGCGTATTTTCTTAAAATTCTCCTTCTGTTTTCGTAAGACATGGATAAACCGACTTCCAAGTTATGCGTTTCAAAATTCTAGTTGAGCCTCTGTACAGAGATCTGAGCTATATACAGGCAAAATATTAATACAATAGAAGCTTCTTCTTACAAAGGAGAACATTTGAAAAAAGGTTATTCTAAGTAATTTTTGTCAAAATATTGTGCTTAAATAATTTTTTATTGTAATACTATTCTTAACCCAATTTTATATACATTGTCTAATCTAAGTTATGCTAAATATCATAAATATTATCCATTTACACGCTTTTGCAAAATTATGGTTCCGAACGTATTCGGATACCTTAAGATTTGTTACTTTTCTTCCTTCAAATATTCTCCATGTATAGTTATTCTGAATCTTGTTGCTTTGTAAATCATTTTTATTTCAGAAAAGTTTCATATCTATCAGTAACAATGTCTGTAATATCTGTTTTAATAGCTAAGCCCATATCTCTAACAAATCAGTGCTATAGCTGCAGCTGCAGTCAGATACACCATAACCATCACTATTTAATACAATAGTATTTACTTAATCCTCTCATGTATAGGTATGGATCTTTTATATATCCATATCCCTGTGACTGAAGAAACGTGAAGAAATGTAATCCTCATCTGCCACGGGATTTCTTTTAAAGCTTGAATTCATGTTGAATAACCACTTTGTAGAACAATTTAAATTTATTTCTTGTAAAAGATCAATCTCGTCTCGAACAGCAATAATGTTTGGCGTGTTCACCGGCTTTTTTTAGTTTACATTGGGGAAATCTATTTCTGGATTTCTTGATTTGAGTGGATTGCTTGTTCTGCTTCTTTAGGAATCTTGATATTCTAACTAATGCTTCTGTAAGATTTGAAGTAAGAAGGAAAGGGGAGGGTACAGCGATTATAAAAGGTGCAATAGTGAAGAGTAAACTGCTTTTTGGACAGACTCGCAAAGCTTCGTATAAAGTCGTCTTATAAAAACTGATTATTGAATTTATCCTGGCATTACAACCTGCAGAGTTGTGCTTCAAAATGAGTGTGAAAGTTAAAGTAAGAATTTATTATTTTAGATAGATTTCTACAGTTTATTTCGCTCCTATTGCATATTTATTAATGAGATATTGTTATTAGATTAAATGGAAAGTTGTTGAAATTTACAATCTAATCATTTATCTAAAAAATTCTACTGCGAACTCCGGTTCATCTTAAATGGGTTTAAAAAACTTCCCTTTTAAAACAGTTTTCTTTAAAGCCTAGTTCTAATTTTTTCATCTCCTTTTTATATTAAGTACCAATTTTTCCTAATCCACGCTTCCTTCAAAGTAAAAACCTTTGCTCAATGTCGGGAATCTTATTAGGTTTTTCACACATACAATTAATGTATATTGGGCACTCAGCGAGATTTAAATTGCTGCATTTTTAATTCAAAAATACTTTTATTTTCTAATTTCTTCTGATTTCGATTGTAAAATTTCCAAAAATTACAATACTTATCATATAAGGTATTAATTAATTAGACTGTCAAAAATAACAACATGTAAAGAGATTGACTTTTATCAAACATACTTTTTATTTTACTTTATTTTTTTGTGCCACTAAATTGTTAACAACGGAAAAACTCAATTTCGAGTTGTTGGCTTTTCTTACTTACTAAAACCTCTCATCAAAATACAATCATAGAACACTCTCGCATGTAGAGAGTTTATTTCAATTCAAATCTCTCGATGTTCAAATACAGAGTGGTCCCAAATTCATGGTACAAACTTGCATGGTACAAAGAGTAGGTACAGGACATTATAATAATCATTTATTGCATAGGAATGTTTGGGTGAAAGTTAGGCACAAACACAAAAAATAAGAGACGAAAGGAAAGACAAAGTTTTTATTGAATACGTCGTTGACAAGTGTAATGTTTACAATAAATGTTCAGCACGTGAGCAATGAAGGTCCAGCTACAGCTCACATTGCTGTACCACCCACTGGCAGTCGGAGAAGATAGACTTCCGGATTTAATACTGGTACTCGCTGAAAATGGAAGAGGTGTATGCGATTTTCGTTTATCACTGTACAAACGGTCTGATGACTCCCACTTAATTGATGCGCAACAGCTTTTGTGCTTGACTCTGATCCAACAGCAACAACGTTTAAGATGCTATCTTTCAGGATTGAACTGTGTACAGCTCTACTGACATGGAATGAACGTATTTCACGAAGTTGACGATGTAAACGCTGAAAAATTCTGTGATCTCCGGCATTGTGATCCATCTGTGATCCACAGATGGAAACTGCGTATGATACATTCGTAGCGCAGCTCTGCTGTTACTATTTACATGGCCGTACGTGTAATGCATGTCTGTATTTTCGGCATACATAGTCTCCTATCATAAACGTTAGCATAATTATAAATGGCACTTTCTTCTTCCGTGATGCATCATGTTGAACGGCAGCTAGACATCTACCGCCCCCTACCGGCAACGAAACCAACCTATCACTTCATTTCTCTTCTTTTTTTCGCCTGTTTGCTCCTCGCCGCATCAGTTGCGCCCATATATTCCTTTACAATAAATTATTGGTACAATGTCCTGTATCTACCCTTAAAATTTCTATCATGAATTTGGGAGCTCCTTGAATAGGACACGCAAAGGACTTTCACCGTATTTTTTTGACGTTGACGAATTCATTTCAAAAGGGAACTGAATAGAAGATATCGATACTAAACACTATTGAGGAAAACTAATACCAAGCAAGACACAAAACGCAAGACAACTTTTACTCGTTTATTAACGACGATAGTTTTTCACGGTACCTCCATCTCGAGTTGGAGATCTCATTGATCCTTGAGGTTGCCGAGGAATCCGAAGTCTATAGAGATTGAGAAGCTGTTAAATCAGAAACGAAAGGATAACAAACGGATATTCATAATAATTCACTTTTATTAATTTAAGCATGGTACTTTTATTAAATTAAGCGTTGGATTAAATTAAATGCTATTGATTGCAACATTAGAACCAATATGCAGTTAAGACAAAAATGAATAATAAAGTGAAATGCAACCTTGAAACTCGCTAAAGAGAGATCCTTCTATAGTTTAGAATAACTAAATGACTATAAATCCGGACAATAATTCAGGAGTAAGGGTCTACAATTCGGGCAGTACTATAATGCGGTAATATACTGTTCAGTATTGACGTTCATTTGCAGCGTTGCATTGTTCTGGCTCAAAGTGCCAATTTGGCTGGATAAAAAAAATTTTAGTTAAAGAAGATAAAAATCTCGGCACATTGTTACAAGGTGTCTAGATGTATACAAGTGGAGCTTGTGAAAAACTAAAGCAAATGGCATGATCGCGAACGGAAAACTTGGGTGGCGTTGCTAGTGGGCAATAGACAGTAAATTCCAAAATTGTATGAGCTAATTATTACGCACCTTAAAATAATACTTTGAAGCTTCATTACCTCTATGGTCAGTGATAAAAACCTGGTATAATTATTATTTGTTTTAAATTTACGAAAATACCCAAAATATTACATTTTTTTCATAAATTTAAAAAAAAAAACCTAATACGGAAAAAAGTATTTTTATGTAGCAGTAATAATTGCAACTTGTTTGCATTATTGCGTTAAAAAGTACAAGAAAAACTTTAAAAAGTTACAATAGGGAAATTCGTTTTTTTTCCAAATATTTAGACATTTTGCCTGATTGGAAGATGTTATATGTTTGAATGTTTCTTTTTGTGTTAACCAAACATGCTCTAATCACAATTTTTCCACGCTATAGCAACTCAAAAACAAAAATTTGCATACAGCTGCATCATTCCATTAAGAATCAGAAGTTATTCTTAAGCATCATATTGTGTAAATTGCTGTAATATAATTTGAATTTATATCTTTTTATATAGTATTTATTAACTTTTTCATTATTTATAATCGACCTTGAAAGTGGTAGAGATCTATATGCTAGCATATTATTCAATAACAATTCCCACTTCAACCATCAAAACACTGTTTGTGTATACGACTTAACTCATCATTAAAACACACGGTTCGCAGATTCTGGGAAATTTAATGTAAAATTTCTACTAAAAGAAGCACATTAGTTAACTAAATATTTAGTTAAATACAGATCTACTCCAAAAAAGTAGATATGTATTTAAATACCGTATATTCCTGCGTATAACGCACACTTATAACACAAATATTATAATCGTAATTTATGAGTAGTGCGAGTTATATACGCCGAATATAAAAATGATGGCCTTAAAAGTAATGAAAAGATTAGCATAAAAAAGTACATTTCTATATATTTCTCTACGTACTGTTTATCCAAAAAAAAATTACTCAACTTTTTAACATTCAATATTGAATAACATGAAAAGTTCATCACATTCGCCTTCCGTTAAATTTTCAGGCGCATCAACGAATTCCTTTTCTTCTTTGCCATCACTGTTTGCTCTGATCCATAAATAAATAATTACCTTACTTTCCATCTAGATTGTTAAATATACTACATTTTTTAAAATTACATTTGAATTAAGTCAGTTTTAATTTCAGTCCCTGTTTTTATTATCCACTAACATACTATATCTAGACTTCATAAGATGAGAGCATTGCACATACAGATTTAAAGTTTCTTCGTAATAACATGTGTACGAAATGCCTACAAATTATAAAAAACTATTATATGCTAGAATATAAGGTAATGTTCAAGAATTTCGCATGAGACACACTCTTCTTATCGACTATAGTAACTAGACATTTGAGATATCTTGATTTTAGATGTACAAAATAGGCATCTTTTCAACTTATGACTTTTGACATTCATTGTAAATTTTCTAGATTTTCACAATCTGTTCCACGATTTTGATGTAAATTCCAAAGGGGCTAAAATAAAATGTAAACGTTTTAGGTACTGGACAACCGTCAAATGTTTTAGATGAAAGATAGCATTTTAAGGTATCAGACTACGTTCGGAACCCTGATTTTAAAAAAGCGCATAAATGGATAATTTTCATAATATTTAGTGTCACTTAACTTAGAATACATGTATACAATTGTTTTAAGAACATTATGACAAAAATTATTAATACAATATTTTGGCAAAAATTAACTTAGAATAACCTTTTTCCAAATGTTCTCCTTTTGTAAAAATGCTTCTATTGTATTAATATTTTGCCTGTATATACTCAGACCTCTGTACAGAGGCTCAACTATGAGTTTTGAAAAATTCACATTATTTTTAGAGTTACGACCATTTTAAATAATTATCGGTGTATTTTTTTAAAATTTCTCCCTTCTGTTTTCGTAAAACATGAATAAATCGACTTGAGTTATATAAGTCTCAGGGTGTTAATTCTCTAGAGGGGCTGAAAATATAAAGCAATTTTCAAAACAGGTATAATTCTTTTAAATTTAAATTAAATAATTCGAAGATTATTTTACGTTATTTATAAAATGGGGCTTCAGAAAGTATAAAATGTTTAAAATATAATCATAATTTTAAAAATTATAAGCATATGAATATAAGAAACTTTCTATAAGACATATTTTTAAGTTTACGTCGCGCATGCTTTTTCTAAAATAGTAGCTTTAATTACTAGCTGTAAGTTGATTAATAAAGTTAAATGTATTATCATTACACCGTAGCTATTTTTTATATAAATATAATAATAACTTCCATATTTTAATAAAAAAAAAAAGAAAAATTTTTTTAAAAATATTTAAAATGCAATGTTCTAAAATATTTTATAATACAAAAGATATATAACACTAAAATTAGATAGGACTTAAAGGGGTATGATGCATTTTAAATTCTATAAAGTTTTATACATCAGAGGTTACTATTTTAGAAAATAGCGTGCACAACGCAAAAAAAATACTTAATATTTATCATAAAATTTTCATATGCTTATGATTTTTAAAATTATTATTATATTTTAAACATTTTATACTTTCTGAAGCCCTATTCTTTTATAAATAATGTGTAAAAAATTCAAATCATTTAATTTAAATTTAAAAAGAATTATACCTGTTTAAGATTTTTTTTATTTTATCTAGAAAATTAACACCCCGAGACCCCTTATGCATTTCAAAAAATTTAGTTGAGCCTCTGTAGAGGTCTGAGCTGAATACAGGCAAAATATTAATACAATAGAGGCATTTTACAAAAAAGGGGGACATTTGGGAAAAAGGTTATTCTAAGTTAATTTTACCAAAATTTTATTTAAATAATTTTTTGTCATAATGTCCTTAAAACAATTACATATACGCTACATGTATTCTAATTTAAGTGACGCTAAATATCATACGATATTCATTTACGTGCTTTTGCATCCCGGTTCCGAACGTAGTCAGATACCTTAAGTTAGCCCACTTGCCTTACCAATCGGCTGGCACTAATCGAAAACTCAAAACCACCATCCATAAACCGGTCACTGCAAGAAAGTTCTACAAAAGAGAAAGAATGTGGTCACCTTTGCACAATGTTCTACACTCCAGTATCAATAACATTACCCATACTTGGAGCAACCATTTCGCTGATTTTTTCAAGTAGCTGAGCGTGAAGGTTGCCGTAAGCAAAACGACATGTTCTGACTTCAGCCACGCACTATAAATCCACACATTTAAAATACCGCCAAATTTTCGCTTCTGAAAACCTACATCCAATATTATTTCTTTGTCGTGTGTTTTGCTTGCTTATTTTGAGCAAATGGCAGCGAGTATCACTCGTTAAAATATTATACGCCCTTAAAATATTATACGCCATTAAAATATTATACACCTTATCTGATGCGTTTGACAAAGCCGAGACTGCCATCTTCACCGCCATCTTGTTTATAACGTAGGGTGCTGAAGAACCCTATTGGCTGGAATTTCAAACAACTTTTATTTAGAACAATTTTTTCAGCTTACTGGAAAAAAGTTGTTTGGAGCCGTTGCTATGGCAACTAGGTTGAAATTGTTAGAAATTGGTTGCTTTCAAGGAAAATTGCTCCAAATACGTGTACGTATGATAATGCCTTAACTCCTCATCATGTTTTTGATTGCTGCACAATTTTACACTTTCTGGCTCACCTTGGAGAACCCTCTACCTTCTATCATTAGCGACTCTATTCGAACATCATAGAGATCACAGCCTGCGGGCTGTCAACTCAATGCTTTCTTTGATTTCCCATGGACACATCACCACCATCAATCAGAAGATTTCTTGTCAATATTCCTAATGTATTTATTTGCATCACTTATTCCATCATCCATTCAAATGATTCATTTTCTTATTCAAGTTTCGGCATGTCAAACTTTCGCCAACAAAAAACTAATATGGAAAAAATATGAACTACACATAGAAAAAAAACCTGTATTCTACTAAACTAATCTCTTCTTGAATATGTTTGATGCATTTCTTTCTATACAAGAAAATTTTTATATTTATGTAACTATATCCTACAAAACCATTTTTAGTCACATAGCAATTCTTGTTTCGAATATCCAATTTTTAGGTTGCTGACTAACATTAGAACTGTAGTTTATCTTAATGGAATGAATTGTTACAAATCACAAGATAAAATAATGATTTTATTAAGTTTCATGATTTATTTTTTTACTGCCATGGATATGGAAGATTTTTTTTAAATTTAAATGGATATGATCTTTGTTTTATAGTATTACTGTTTTTTGAGTCCTTGGCTTTCTATACTTAGCATAAAAATTTACAAAAAGAATTATTACGAAAACCAAATAAATAAATGTGATTGTGCTAAATGCTCCAAGTTCTTCACATCCGATAAGGACTGAAATAAGCATGTAGAGGAAAATTATACATAGCTGTCCCTGAAATCAAAAAGAAAACAATAATGTGTTAGTTGTAAAATCTAATTAAATTTGGATAAAATATAACTTTGAAATTTACGCATAAAATATATATCAAACGCGTTGTTCACACAATGTATTACTTTTAAATTATTTTTTGTTCTCTCTATATTTTTTAAGTTAATTTACGTACATTTCCGAATCTATGCCGATCCCTCTATAAGTCGAGAATGCGGTGTTTTTTGTTAAAAAATTACCCCAAATTCAAAATTCCTATATATGCCGAATACAAAAAAAGGGGTAAAAGCTCCTGAGGTTTTCAGCCTGTCACATAAATGCGAAACAGGTAAAATGGGTTGTTCATTTCCTTCAATACCAATAAAATAAAAACTATAACAACAATAGTTTTATTTCTTGTAAACCTATCTGAAACTATCATATTTTTTCATTCATTTATTATCTTGCACAATATCAGTGCTATTCATACTCTCTGCGCCATTTCTTATTTTTAGAAATGAGCTGGAAGAAAAATCCATAAACTAAACATGATCGTAGACCTATGTTTCATGCACTGGAGGTAAAACTCCTTGTATATGATTACCACCTACATTCAGATAGCACAATGAGTGAACTTGAATTGTATAAAATATTTGGAAACTTACATTGTGAAACTGACTTTGAAGGATTTATGTGTCTTTTTTACTTCTTTCAGAATTGTACGAGGGTTGATTGATAACTAAGGTCTCCCATGGTATAAAATAAAATAATAACATAGGTATCAGAATGAATGAAATTTATTACTCTTACATATTGTAAACTCATTTCTCCACTTAGACTCCCCTAACAGCTACACGTTTGCTTAATCGTTCTATCCATTTCTTCATTCCGTCCATGTAGAAAGATTCTGGTTGGCTGCGTAGCCCTTTACGCACGGTTACCACGGTTCAAAAACGTTAACCCTACAACGTCTCCTTCAATTTTGGGAACAACCAAAAGTCCGACAGTACCAAATCTGAGCTGTAAGAAGGTTGCGGAACCACTCTGAGTTTCAGTTTTTGCATGACGTTCTGTGTGTGTGCCCTGTAAAGCAGTCTTCCATTGTCGTGATGCTAAATAAAGACTTTTTTTTTCGGTCTGATTCTGCGGATGCGATTTGAGTGATCGTAATATTGCACAGTAACTGTTGGAATTCACCGTCAATCTTTAATAAGAAATTCCGTGTAGAGCACACCACTTACATTCCAAAAAGATGGTGAGCATGACTTTTGCTGCTGGCATTAAAGTTTTGAATTTCTCGACATTCCGAGAACCAGGATGACGGTATTCCATGGATTTCCTCTTATTTTCTGGGTCATAATGATGACTCCAAGATGCCAAAGTTCAGGCAGCTGTACGCAAATGGATACGCAGCCAACCAGAATCTTTCTTCACATGGACAGAATGAAGAAATGGATAGAACTATTGAACAAATGTGTAGCTATCAGTGGTGACTATGTTGAGAAATGAGTTTACAATAAGTAAAAATAATAAATTTCCTTCATTCTGATACCTTTGTTATATTATTTTACCTTGTAGGGAACTTATTTTATACTATTGGAGACCTTACTTATCAATCACCTCTCGTAGTTCCTTACAAAACACTTGAAAAGTTAAAAGAAAAAAGTTAGTTTTCCTAAATTGTTTTTCCCCGCCAGTATCAACAAACCCGTACATACACCATCCTCCCACTTCACTACTGTAAAAAATGTACCAAAAATTGTCAACTTATACACGGAAATATATAGTACTTAATTTCTACGAAATGTTTTTAAATTAATTCTAAATTTATCTAATATTTAATTTTTATAAATTAAATACGTAATGGGAATTAATCGATAACAATATTTCAAAATCTGTTCATTTTTATTAAATCTTATCTGTTTTTGTTTTTTTTTTCAATTACTTTTTCCGGATGTGATACAGTTTTTTCAGTTTTTGTTTATACTTTAGAAAACTTTATATATCTCTACTCTGAATATAGTTCAAATTCTACATTAACTTAAATCAGTGATGCAATAACTTGTTAAGAAATAGAACTTACAGATTTTATGCGAATTACTTCGCAAAAAAAAATGTGTGTCGGCTCGGACGCACGACTGGAGTTTACTCCTTAAGTACGGTTGTCTTTGATTATATAGTAGGCAAACAGGGTAAATAAATGCATCTCATAATACTGAAACCATGCATGTACTTTCTTTATTCTATTCACATTTTTCCTATTGATTCGGTAAAATAATATACATCAATTATGTTATGGCAAATGATATGTTACCTATAGTACATGAAAGTACATTGTTAAGAAGGTTGATTTTATTTCCACTGTTAATATCACTGTGAATAAATTACATCACCAATTATTAACGCAGTGGCAAGAGGCTGCGGTAACAAAAGTACGATAAGTGAACGTCTGTAGGTACGAGATTTACAAATCATGAAAACACCGCATTAATTGTTGTACCATACCTATTCGTTCCCAGCGCTTTACTAGAAACAAAATCCAAATCAAGCTCTGGTTTAAAAAAATTGTACTAATCTCAATCCTTCATCTTAATCGGAATCAATCTTGAAATCGCCACCAAGTATGAGTGAAAGTACATGATACCGTTTCCCGGTTGCTTAGAACCACCTTCTGTATATGCTAATAATGTCTCGTGGATATAATCTATAAAATCTGTAACATTTTGATTGACAGAAATATAAACTGTGACGACAACAATGGGTTTACCGTTAGGTAAAGTGCATCTAGCGGCACATATATGTCCCATTCGTTACTTTGCAATTCAACGCACTAAAACAATATTAAATACATACCACCAAATTTGATGATTTTCAGTTATTATAGTCAACTTCTTTGTCAAAAAAATCTAAGCCATGAACTGTCGCTTGTCTCGAAAACCGGTTTTCGATGCCAATTACGATAAAACGCTAGTAAACGTAGCTGCGAATTTTTTTTTTAAAGTTTTATTTATTTATTTATTTTTGAGAGAGAGAGCTTGGGTTTTAGAATATATTTTCTAAATTTCCCACATGGTTAGTAAATAATTATAATTTTTAAACAAAAAATATAAAATGATGTAAATGATTTCTTGTAAAAAGGGTATTAGACAAAAGCACAAGAACTTTTTAAATCCGTAATTTTTAAGCAATTTTTTCAATCTTTGAACAAAACACGGATAACAACATTTGACACTTGGAAAAAAAAGTTCCATAATATTATTTTAATAAATAACGAAGTTGTTAAATGTTTAGTCAAAATTTCGAGTATTTCTTGAAAAATCTAAAAAAAAAAGATTTTCACCATTTTATAACTTTATATTTTAAATCACTGATTCTAAAAGAACAAAGTATGGACTTTTTAGTACAGAATTTCATTACATTACAATGATAAGAAATCCGTACAGAACGATTGAAAAATTCCTTTCTTAAAAAAACTCATCGATATTGACTCATTTTTGAGAAAATCGTAAAAAATGTTATTTTGTAAAAAATTTTATACCGTATCGTGGCGTTCCAATTTTGTAATTAATTTTTGTCTGATTTCGGTAAGAAAAGAATGATCGCAATTTTAAAAAAGACAAAAAAGCAGTCCTTCCTTCCGACAGCAACTTGGAGCATGCGCGGAACACAGCGTAACTCATTTGTTAACACTTGCACAAATTTCACTCCTCATAATATTTCCATGCATGAAAATCGATTCTTATGGAGTAAACTCCAAAATAATATATATATATGGGAAGGAGACACAAATAGTACATGGTGACGTAGACAGTCAAAAAAGGCGAAAGACGTCTGTATCCTTCAAATCTTGGGGAACTACTTAACTCTACTTTTTGCATTTGCTTGCAACGAAAGAAGCGGCAATTTTTGCTAACTTCAAAGCCTATACTCGCCTAAGAATTTTAGATTTTATCCATTTATGTATGCATTATATATAGGAATGCTGTTAGCTTGATAACAAGTTTCAGTATAATTCTGAAGATTAAAAGCTAATTGTAATTCCTTAAACAATTCGTAATTTATCCAAGATATAGTAAAAATGTTCTTTTTTGTTAAATCAAAAAAGTGACTTACTGCGTTCGGAACCGTGATTTTACAAAAGCATACACATAAATAATTCGTTTGATATTTAAGATAACTTCAATTTAAAAATACATATAAAATTGATATCTGAAAATTATTACACTAAAAATTATTTAAATGCAACTTTTTGACAAAAACTAAGGGGAAAAAATGACATATTTTCAAAAAAGAAAAATGTTTGGCAACATTTCTTTTTTTGCAAAAACTTGCATTTAAATATTTTTTTCTTATAATAATGGTCAAAAACAATAGTTATGTATATTCTAATCCAACTGACACAAAACGTAAAGAAAAAAATTATTCATTTATAGGGTTTTCAAAATCACGGTTTCGAACCTAGTCAGTTACCTTTAGGTGTTCCTATAATCAATTTTTACGGAACAATATTCTCATGATGTGAACGATGTGCAAATCATTCCTGGGCACTATATAAATAATCCGTTGTGTTAAACGGATGGTTGTTCTTTTTATCCGTGTATGAAGCATGCACAAATTTGACCGAAGTGCGCAAACATTCGTTAATTTTTAACAACCAAACAGCTGCTTAAATATTTAATAAATACATTTTATAACCTAAACATAAAGTGAAGGAAGAAATAAAAAGCAGAATTAATTAGAGAAAAAAATTAATGTTTATAAATAATCATCACAAGAACATTCTGGAGACATATTAAACCTCTTTTGAATCAATAACAAAACATGTAATAAACATCGAATTTCTTTTTTTACGAAATATAAAAATTAAACACAAAAAATTTAAATTATTTTCCCTCTTTCAAATATAATCAAGATTTTATAGTATTTTCTTTTAAACTTTATAAAATTTTATATCAAATTTCGCAAATGCAATTATTTTTATTAGATAGCATTAAATATTGGGAGGCACATCACAAAAGATATACTTACAATTTGAAGGGCAGTTAAGTATTTTTTCCACCACAAATATTTTTTCATATTTGGACCAAGTGCTGCAATTCCGTAATAGATATACATAAGGACGTGTATTCCAGAATTTAATCCCATTGCAAATGCGCAGTAAGAACCTGAAAAATTTTGATTTATTTTTTAAATACATACAAATCACAATTAAAAGACTAGTCTATCCATCCAGACTAACTAAATATGCATTGAATGTAGAAATGCCTTTCAGCTTTCTACAATCCATACCGTAAAAAGAGAGAGAGAGAGAAATATTCACATTTCATTTAAGAGAAATGTAATCTTAAGTTACAGTCAACAAAACGCCAACCTAGTATCACACTAAACTAACAAAATCAATGACTTTAAAGAGTTTTACAAATGTATTGAATATAGTTATCTTATACTCAGGCGTTTTTTATTATTATTATTATATTTAAAAACATGTAACAAAATATGCTATGACATGTACACAATTTTGAGTCTCTCTCTCTTGTTCTATTAGTAAATACTTTTTTTTTCTTATTTATGCATGGATTTTACTTTTATACTTTAGTTTGTACTGTGATATTTTTATCAGTTTTATAATAATATATGATTTCGTTAATCTTTTTTTATTGATAGCGCTAACATTTTTTATATGAACGTTTGCTATTATATATATATATATCATGGATTGGAGTATTCTAGATTACAGGAGAAATGCAACGTGCAGCCGTTTATCATATTGTAGTTTATTTCAATATTCAGCGCAAAGCAGTCTGTAATCCAAGCCATGACAAAACGAGTCCTATTTTCAGCGTCGATCAGGAGCCAGTGCGTCGTTCGTTCACGTGGTTTTTCGTAAGTTCACCGGAGTCGAAGTCAAAGTCCTTATGCGGTAGGCGAGTTGAGTTGTTCTGGTAGGTTTTACCCCGACACTTGATGGGTTGAGGATCCATCACATATACATATATCATACTATATATATATATATACTATATATATATATATATATATATATATTTTTATTCATATACTGTATTATTATATATATTATATTATATTTTTATAAATATATATATATATATATACTATATATATATATTTCAATATTTTTAAAATAACCAAATTATTTTGCATTTCATTGACAATACAATTTATGTCACTCATAAAATTTAAATTGCATGATGTTTCTATGAATCATCCAGCGATTAAGCCATTTAAATACATGTGTCTTTCTGCTATGTATCAGCTGATTTTGAAATTTTCATGGTATTTAATTATTTTAAATTACTATTACGTATCAATTCTTCCATGGAGGGGGAAACTGGTTCTCTAAAGTTTTTGATCCCACTTTACTGTCTGTCCTTTATCAATTATATTCCTTGGAATGTGTTTTCATGATTTAATCTAGAGCACTTCTTTCACTTATTTCGTTTAAGTTATTCAGAATAGATTCAAGGAGCATGAGGGCTGATTTTCACACATGAATTTGCCATCGTGAAACCCACATCTTAATCAATTCGAAATCCTTTACGATGTAATGGAACAACATTCATGGTTTGTTTTATCTATTCCGTCTTTAGTTGAGTGTATCGGTTAAATAGATATGCAAATCTGGCCGACAATAAGCGCTGGAACCATAATGGAATTTTAATGAAATAATGTCACATCGAATGTGTGCTGTTAACTGAAAAAGTTCAATTATTATTGCATGCGACTTTTTTGGCCACAATAGAAAGTTATTCATAATTCTCTCCGGAGTTTCGAAGAACTATAATAAAAAAAGCGAATAAAGCAGAAAAAGAAGATTTGAAAGAATACTTAGAAGCGATTCGTTTGATTTAAGTACTTTACAGGTGTTCTGTGTGTGAAATTTTGGTTACATTGCGATATACTTGATACATTTGGTTGCATCAATGCGATAGTCCAGTTGTCCTGCCTCATTCTACTGAACATAGTACTATGAACATAATTAACTTAACGTGTTATCCGAAAACTTAGTCTTTTACAAAAGACCATGTTTTCAAATTCCCTTTTGCTACGTGACGTTTCAGAACTACATGAAAGTTTAACACGTGCTGTCAATAAAGTTGATATTACCATATTGAGTAGAGTGTAGTAGAAACAGAAGTATCGCATTAATGTCCGCTGTGCATTTAAGGTTTTACACACAGAACACCTGTAAGGTATGTAAATAAAATTTGACTTGTTTCTGTATTGTTTCAAATATTCTCTTTTGCTGTATATTCAGCAAACGATTAATTAATACTTCTGTAAGATAAATATTCTCAAGAATGTCATATTACATTATATTAATGAAAAGATTTTACAAAAAGTTTTAACTCTAAAATATTCCTTATAATTTTAATTTCATAATAAAAGTGCTTCCTTTTCTGAACTAAAGTTCCTTGTATTAAGAGACAGCTTAGGATGAAACAATCTGCATACAAGGGCACATTTTTTTTTGTTGTTGTCAAGTCTATCTTTGGATTATTTTTTAAATTTTTGATAAAAGATAAACCTTAAATTATTTTTTTTCCGTAAATTATTCATTAAAACTACCAAGAAACTTAAGAGAGCTTACTTTTTAAAATATATTTGACTAATAGTTGAATATAGTTTTTAAAAAATGTCTGTTTTTATTTTTTTTTATATATTATGTTCTAATTATTGCAAATAATTCTATATAATTGCAAAGGTTTAACAATATTTTACAATTATTCCCGATGACAAATTTAGTGACAATTTTTTTAGAATTTATTGAATTATTTCTCATGTTTAGTACCTTATAAGCTTATGATCGTATGAACTAATGCTTGTCTTAATTTTGCAACAAATTAAAGTAAAAGTTATTATTTTTCAAAAAAGAAAATATTTTTTTCTAAAATTTGATTTTAAAATAAATAATGACGAGTAATCTTTTGTTAAAAATAGAATTATGGAAACAGTTTACTTCGTCAGAAGGAATATCTAATATAACGATAGGGCTTTGTACTTTTAATGAGCTTATCACAAATTACTTCTCTTAATTTGGTAATGATCCCATCAGAAAAACTAGCTAACATGCTTATTAAGATAAATGACATATTTTACGCAAATGCGTATTAATTTTGAATATGTAGCTAATTATAAAATTCTGGAATCTACCGTTATTTAATGATAGACATTAAATTGCTTAAAAAACAAATTATGAGAACATTGATTACTGTTAATTTACTTTCCGTGTTCCACATAGGAAAACTTTCTAATATAGCCATCTTTAAGCAAATTTTCTTCATCCTTCGGGTATGTTTTCCCTCATTGGTAAATATGTTTTTGCATCGTTCTTTCCTTTAAATTACTCATCAGTTTATACAGCAAAAAATTCCATATAAAACACGAAATCAAGAATTTCACGAATAAATGACAACTACAAATTAAGGTATCCGACTGCGTTCCGAACCGTGATTTTAAAAAAGAGCATAAATGGATAATTTTCATGATATTTAGTGTCACTTGGATTACAATGCATGTATAAAATTGTTTTAAGGACATTTTGACAAAAAAAAATTACATAAATACAATATTTCGAGAAAAATTAACTTAGAATAACCTTTATTCAAAATGTTCTCCTTTTGTGAAAAATGCTTCTATTATAATAATATTTTGCCTGTATATAGCTCAAAGCTCTATACAGAGGCTCAACTATGAATTTTGAAAAATTCACATTATTTCCAGAGTTACAACCCATTGAAATAATTATCGGCATTTTTTTCTTAAAATTTCTTCATTCTGTTGTCGTAAAACATGGATAAACCCCTTTCTAAGTAATATATATTTCAAAAATTCTAGTTGAGCCTCTGTACAGAGGTCTGAGCTATATACTGGCATAATAGTATTATAATAGAAGCCTTTTTCACTAAAGGAGAATATTTTGAAAATGGGTCATTCTATGCTCATTTTTTGTGACAATATTGTACTTAAATAATTTTTTAATGTAATACTATTCTTAAAACCATTTTATATACATTTTCTAATATAAGTGACACTAAATATCATAAATTTTATCCATTTATACGCTTTTGAAAATCACGGTTCCGAATGTAGTCGGATACCTTAAGAAATTTTACAAGAAATTTTCAGTGAATAAATATGATTTTATTTTTAAAATTATTCATCTGGTAACATATGGTGTGTGATATGAATTTCTCACCATGAAGTTTGTTCTATTTCTGTTACCAATCGTGTAAAATGTCTTAAAGTTTGTTCTATATCAAAAAATATGCATGCGTTAGAAGTAAGGTCTAACGATAACTATTCACAGAGTACTTATATTGAAGTGGATTGGCCTACAGTGAGTCTTTCTTATATCAGTTTATATATGGTGGAAATAAACACTGCATCTCACGGGAGTTTATTTTTACTCTAATGACCTTCATTGCAATTGAGAAATAAAATATAATACAGTAATTAAAATAATAAATTCAGATATATTTATGTACCGTATAATCTGGCGTATAACGTGCCTCTATACTTTCAGAATACATTTTTTAAATTTTAGGTGTATTTGCTTCCATTTTTAACGATGAAACCTGAATTGCACATGTATAATGCTTTTGTCTTTTGACAAAAACAGTTTACTTAAAAACAAAATCTCAAGAAGTTCGCCACTTAACCACAGTGTTCTTCCACTTAATAGACAATAGAACATCATCGAAAACCATGGTTGTTTTAAAAGGAAAACCGATGCTGAAATCTAATTTCTAGGTAAGTGTTTTCCTTCATGTGTACGAAATGTATGGACGAAAGCAGTGTAGAATTTACAATAAGAAATGTTTGGTGAAAACGTTTTGGTGTTTTTAAAAATCCAGGAAGTTTTTTAGTTTAGACATATGTTCAGATTCTATATATCGGATAATATTAGGAAATTTATGACAGAATGTAATACAGACATGTCACTTATTCCAGGAGCATGAGAACCATTAATTAAGCTTTTAGTTGTGTGTATCAATCAACAATTCAAAGAAATTGAAAACGACAAAAGAATATGTAGGTGTAAGAAGACGCAGAAACACTTACAAAAGGAGACTAAATGCATATATAGAAATCTAATATTATATGATCATTTTTCTTTGTTTTTAAAGCTATCATTTTTGTACTAGGTGTATGATGCGCGCCCGTAAATATCTCATTTTTTTGTGTTCGAAGTGCGTGTTATACACCGGAATATACGATGAATGCGTGCTTATATATAGGAGGTAGGATTCAAAAGTTCCCTGACTGAGCCTATAACGTTAAAAAAATTTTGCAGTAGAGCGACTAAGATAACGTTTCTGTGTTAATGCGTTCTTCCCCTTTTCTTATAGTGAGTTGTCCTAACCAAGTAGTCAGTAGCTCACCAAGGCATCGTTTTTTGTAAGCGGATGCATTTAGTAAACGGCATGTTGAAGCATATATACTGCAGTGATACATGATTGTGAACACAAGTTTTTGAGTGGCATCGACTTCAGGAAAGCAGGGAAAGTGTCGAAGACGACGAATGCTCTGGACGTGCACAGATTTTCTGTACCGCTGAAAACATTGACAAAGTTTCTGCGGCGTACGTAAGAAAGGCTACAAACAATGATGAGTGAAAACAACTAGTTTGCTACATTCCCCTGATTTCACCCCCTGCGACTTCAGAATATTTCCAGAACTGGAACTGTCAGGTCGTCGCAATTCCGATCTGCAGATGAAGTTAAAAGTGCATCGCAGACTGAATTAAAGGACATGGCTAAAAATTAATTCCAGAAATTTTTCGATGACTTTTACAAGCGAAGGCAAAAGTATGTTCTTTGCTCGAGGGTTCTTATTTCAAAGAAGGATGTGTTACCATAATTTAATTGGTATTATTTTTTAAGTTTTAGACTCAGTCCGGGAACTTTTGAATCCTACCTCGTATATATCTATATAAATGTGTGTGTATGTGGAAAAAAATTTACCAGCTACTTCTTCAGTATGAATCATAAACCAAAATACTAAAAGGCATATTCCACTATGATGAAAAACATGTAAAAATGTCACTTGAGCTTGCTTTTTTCGTAAAACGAAAAACACCTGAAAAACACAACATTCTTTCATAAATTCTACGATTAATACCATACATATGTTCCACATAATAAAATGTTGTTTATTCTTGTAATAAGAAATTAAAGATTTTATAATAGATCCATTTAGCGCTTGACATTTTAGGAATTTTACATTAAGGATAAATAATAGTTAAAGATGATAGTCATGTATATGATATAAAGAATATAACAAGTAAATTTTAGGATTTTAATGTTATAAAACTATATAACAAAATATTTTATGTCGAAAGACATTTTCTCGTCTTCTAAGGTATTATTTTAATCACCCTTTGTATACTATAATCCCCTAATCGTACTTTTGCATCAATTTATTTATTTGTACTATCTTATTTATATGTATATTATCAATGTAGTCCATAAGTTTAACAATAAAATTCGAAAGTCATATTGTGAATTTAATTATATTTCAATGTAGAATATATATATATTTTTCAACAAAATTTTATTGTTTTAAACTGCTGTGTTCACCGTAAATGCAACACCAAGAAAGCCAAGAGATACTACAACAAAATTTATTTTGCAGATAACATGCTGACCAAGTATCAAATGACTAAATTTATAGACTTCTGTGAAGTGTGGTTCCTGCCAGAATCGGTAGCCAGAGTAGCCGCCATTGTTGGAGATCACCGCTGCCACACGCCTCGGCATTGATTCAAAGAGACTTTGGAGGTGTTCTTGGGGTACAGCAGACCAAGCAGCTTCCACACTTTGCCAAAGTTAATATGGTGTGACAGCTAGGGGTGTAATCTGGGTCAATCGTTGAGCAACCATGGACCACATGTTTTCTATCGGCAAAAGATCCGGAAAGCGAGCCGGTCAGGGAAGCAATTCAATCTGGTGATTGACGAAGAATCTTCGGACAATGCGTGTCACGTGTGGTCGCGCATTATCCTGTTGAAATATGGCTGTGGCCAAGCCCTGAAAGTAAGGAAGGACAACTGGCTCCAACACCTCGGAGATGTAGCGCTGGCTGTTTAAAGTACCGGCAATGCGTACTAGAGGAGTGCGAGAGTGATATCCAATACCGCCCCAAAACCATAATCCCCGGTTCAGGACCAGTGTGAGGGTTTTCCCAAACCAGCTGTTCAGCATCCTCTCCAACCATAGGGGTTTGCAGACAGATGCGTGACAATTTCTTTCCACCCCTGCCATTCTAAAGACAATTTCATTCCTTTTCTGCCCCCCACATCCTTCCTTGCACGGCCCGGGGAGATATCTGTGGTTCTGCGTCGGGGAAAACCGCAAATGGACGCCTTGGGGACAGACCACTCTGCTTTTAAACGGCGTCGAATCGTACCGGGGGAACGGGAAATAGGTTGAAACTCAATGTACTGTGTTTTAAGGGGTTTTCGTGATATGCCCGGGGAATCCGCCTGGGGATGGCAAAATTTCCCTTGTCCTAAAGGGGTGAAGTGGTGAATTGGGGTGGATCGATCGACCACTTCGACCCTGTCGTACCCCCCCATCCAAACGGTCACATATCCCTTAAGGGGTTTTGGGTTTCGCCCCAAACACATTACCGATTTAAAAGATAATCCACAATTTTCGGTGGGTCCCATCCTTCCTTGTGGGAACTGGGATACTTGACCCGGCTGACCCCTTTTTTTTACGGGGGCCACAACTGATCTTTTTTTTTTAAAAAACCCAAAAAAAAGAAAAATTCCCCAAAATTGAAATCGCCAAAAAATCCCCCAACCCCAAAACAAGCGTTTTGGGTGGCCCCAAAGGCGGCGTGATGTGTGTTTCGTTTAAAATTCAATTTTTTGAAAACCACCTCCGCTAATGCATCTAAATTTCATGCCTTTTGCTTTTTTTTGGGGGTGTTGCATTTACGGGGGCCCAAACAGTATATTTGGAATAAAAAAAAAACATCTAAAAAAAAGGATCCTGAAACAAAAATTTTTCTTTATTTCCAAGGGTAAATTTTAAAATAATTTTTGGGAAAAAAATTTAAATCCCAAACCCGACTTTTAAAACAAAAAGTTAAATGTTAAAAAGGGTTTATTAAATATAAAAAAACATTAAAAAAATAATATAAAATGATTTTATAATTATAATAAAAAAAATTTAAAAATTACCCAAATTATGCATATATTTTATATATATATATATATATATTTTTGTAAAAGGGAATAAACAAAAAAACAAAAAAAAAAATATTTCAGTAAAGGGAAAAAGTATTTTACATTTTTAAAAAAAAAAAAAAAAAGATGTGAATAAGTTTTTAAAATTTAAATTTTCAATGATAAAGGGGGAAAAAAAACAGTTTTGTAGCAAACAAACTTAAAAAACATGCCCCATGTTGTTTGCCCCTGGTATTTAAAAATATTTTACAAAACAATTTCCCTTTCCCCCATCCCTTCCAAAAAAAATAGATATGAGAAAGAAAAAGCAAAAAAAAAATAAAATTTTATGGTCCCATAAAAAAAATTAAAAAACATTTTAAAAAAAGCCCAAAAATTCCCTTTAAAAATTTGACATCTTTTTTAAAAATACTCCCATTAAAATTGCTACATCAAGACGACGTGCAACACACTACAGGAAGATGCTATGATATGTAAAAAATAATTTGTTTTTTTAACCCCCTTTAAATACAAAGAAAGCACCTTGGCGATGTTTGGTTTGTTTAAATGAAAAAATTTGCAGAGTTAGTTTCTTTAAAACAAAAACCCTTTCCCAGGAATTCTTTTTGGGGGAAAAGGTTTTGAAATATTTTTGTAATAATTTTTTTATACCAGCACGTTTTTGACTTTGATGGGGCTCGAATTAAAGTCTACTGCAATTATGGTTTATTGCATCGTATCGTTGTTCGAGATCCCTTGACTATCTGCATAACATGGAATCAATGGGTTAAGGAAAGTCATAAACGGAAAGCCTCAACAGCCCTCTTTCACTAACAGCCAAGAAGCCAGACATGTTACTCGCTTGGCCTTAATGGAACTTACAACCACGTCACGAACCTTAAGTCAAGAAATGAGACTGTTTGAAAGACAAGTGTCTGCCGAACATCGGACTTTGGCGTGAACTTCCACTCAGCCCGGCCTTCCCCCCCCTGAAGCAATGACGGGGTTCCTTCGATGGTAAAACCCCGGGCAAACCTTACCCAAATTACCATGATTTTATTTCAGACGAATCCGGGCTGTTTCACATCATAATGTCCACCATTTTTGGGGATGGTTTGGAAACCATTGACAGGGTACATTAAAATCATCCTCAACCAACATTTTGGGATGGTAGGGGGATCTTTAAAAAATTCCCCATCTTTGTTTGCATAAAAAAGATTTTTAACAGCGGCCCCCCTTTTTCCGTACCGTAACTCAACCTTTTCTTCTTGCCGCACGAACACTACGTTTCAGTAGAATAATGCCTGACCACATTTTATCGGTATTGTGTAGACCTTCCTTGATAAAGAAAATGTCTGGAAGCTCCCGCTGGCCACAACAAGTTTCTCCAGATCTCTCACCAATCGAAAATGTCTGATAACGGTTCCCGAGCAACTGGCCAGTCACTACAGTCTATGAACAGTCCCAATGTGAAAGAGGAAAATACAGTGGTGCCACCCATCTCTTTGATTTTACCCAAATGTATATGAATTGTTATTGCTGCCAAAAGTGGTAAATCTAGGTAATTTCGGGTTTATGGTTCTTTTTTTGAAAATTCAAAAATTTTCTGATAATATCCAATAATATTTTGTTTTTTTCAATTTTCTTTGGGGTTTTAATTTTAATGGCCAGGGTTTAAAAAAATGATTTTATACTAGAAATTTTCAATTGCGTAATAAACGGCTTAAATATTTATAAAAAATACTTCGTACTTACCGTGTCTAAAAGATCTATAAATTTTGTGATATATAGGAACCACATTACACGCCCAAATTCCTGTGAAATAAAAATAGAACTTTTAAATTTTGTTCCAATTTATTATTTAAAATTAATAGCTACTATTTAGGGTTCATATTTTTCAAAATAAATATATTTATTTATATTGAAATATTTTATACATTTCTTTTAAATTTCTTTTAAATTTTTATTCTTTTTAATGTGCTGTATTTCTTTTAAATATTTTTGCAATAGTAACCAAAAAATAAATTCTTATAATATTTGGCACTCCATTTACAAAAATAAGCAATTTGCAGCTAGCTTAGTTATATTTTGTAATGCTATTCAATAATTACCAACCTACAATGTTCTTAGTCCAAATTTAAAAGATTTAAATTGCGTTCTTTCAAATGCTTATATACAAGCCCCCGTGAATTAAAGACTTTTGCCAAATTTTGTACAAATGGATGAATTTTTTTCCTTATTAACCAACTTTTTCCTTATTTCATGCACTGTATTTTGTTGCGGGAATTTTTTCCTGCATTTTAAAGTTAATCTAATTTTATATTTTGTTAATAAATTTTATTATTGTTAACATGTGTATATTCCTTTAGGAAAAAATGTGCAATATAATAAGAAAATTATTAATACCTAGGTATAAAGACACACACAAGAAAAACAGGAATCAACTTCAAGAAGGAAGAAAAATTTTTTTGTGCAGCGTTTTTTTGTGTGAAAATTAAACATGCTAAGAGCTGTAAGAAAAAAATCTTTTTTTTTTCAAAATTCAAACCGTTTATTTTAAAGTTTATTTAATATTATAATAATAATTAAACACAATAAATGCTAAAATCAAAGTATATAGATTTTAATTCTGAATAATTTTTAAATAAAAGTAATCTTATTTTAATTAATTCTCTCTTTATTCGTCAAGAAAATAATAACGTGACCCTACTACTATATTAAAATACCAATAAATTCACTAAAGAATAAAAAAAAAATTATTTCATTAAAACATTTTAAAGTATCCAGCTAAATTAGAAATGCAGTAAATATTTAATAGTAAAATTTGAATTTCATTGCAAAAAATTTTACCTTTAATTTTTTGAACCCGGATGCTTTTTCCTTTAAAAAATGTTTGATTCTTTAAAAAATTTGCAAAAATTTAAATATAAATAAAATAAATATAACTTCCAATAAATATTATTTTAAAAATCTGATTTTTAAAGATAGTAATCTAACGCTTCTGTCATCTAGTGTAAAAAATAAAGGACAAAACTGGGATATTTTTAAAAAGACTTTTCAAAAGTTTTTTTTCTCGTGTTACTAATATGCAATTTTATATCTCCCAATTTTTTCAACTTGTTTCATTTTCAATTTGAATTTGTCTGCTTTATCCTGTATAAAATAGGGGTTTAAAATTTTTTTTTATTTATTGCTAAAGGGGAAATTGAAATTCAATTGGGTTTTATCACCAGTTAAAAAAGTTAGGGAATTTTTAAGTTTTTTAATTTTTAAATATGCGTATATGCAATCAGACATCTATATAACGAAGTCGCTAAACCACGAAAAAAGTTTGTTATATGGAAAATTCGTTATATAGAGGTTCATCTTTTTTAAAATACTTTTCCCTAAAACAAATTTTAAATTCCAAAACTATATTAAAAAAAATAATTTTTCACCTTTTTTAAATTAAAATATCTTATTTTTTTTATCTTACCCATCAAAAAAAAAAAAGGTTGAAAACGCAAGGAAAACAAGAAAAAAGAATGTCGAAAATTCACTATACCTTGAATATTAAGAATGTTATTTTTACAAAAGTAAGAATTTAGGAATTTTTTTAATTTAAAGAACAAGAATATTAAAATAATTGTTTTATAAGAACTTGGCGATTTTTTCAACTTCCTGAGGGGTGAAAGAGGATATTGGGGATGTATCTATGAACTGGGTTAAAGTTAAAGTTTTGGGCCCGAATGAAACGTCCAGAAGCTTTGTTGCCGAGTTAAGATCTAATAAAAAACCGTTCAAAAATTTATGACCAAAAATGTGAAGAGAAACTGAAATTTTTTAAAAAAACTTTTAAAAAAAGGGAAAAACCAAAAAATCCAAAAAAAAAAAAAGTTCGTTGTATAGGAAAAATTTTACTTGCTATAGAGGGTTATTTTCAGAAAAACGTAAAGTTCAAAGGTTCCGGGAAAAATTTACAAAAGAAAAAAATTTGCAATATAGAGATTCGTTGTATAGAGGTTTGACTGTATATATATTTGTGTGTGTTAAAAGCATTGAAACTTATAAGAAAATTTAAATTAATTGAAATTCTGTAAACTCCTACTATTTGCATATTTAATTCTTTCACATTAAAAAACAAGTTAAAGAAGCAGATTAAATACTTATTAAACACATGAGGGAAATATTTTATTTCTTTAATTTTGAAGCATACAAACTATGTGCCTATTATAGATACGAAAAAATATAAATATATGAATCAACTGAATAGAGCCCAAAACTGGGTAGTTAAGAATAATAATTACTCAGTAATCTGATGCGTTAAAAAACGACATTCGAAAACCAATCAGAGAATTAATTTCAATTGACAATTCAAAATATTTGTTTGAATGCAAACACCTTCAATCATTTCCCTTAATTACCAATTCTGCACAATTCTAGATTTTGTACATGTGTCAAAATGCATACTTGTTCAATGAATTTGTTTTGAAATTATTTTGAAATAAAAAAAAATGCAAAATATATATGAGAGCATTTTTGCTCAAACTGGAATTTTCCGAATGTGTCAGCCTATGTATCATTGTGTGTGGTGATCTATCAATACTCCGAATAAACTATTTTCCTGTATTAAAATTACAATGTATACCAACTAGTTATCTGAGATTTATAAAATTAAAAAGTGAGGAAATGCAACTTACTTCATTCAGGATTATTTGCAATTCAAATTTACTATGGGTTATATTGTTCATTAAACTGAGATATGAAATTTAGAAAATATTAATTTTTAATATACACTCATGAACAAAAAAATTAGCGCACCAAGAAATAATTGCGGCATCGTAACGAAACTTGGCATGAAGGTACATGTCGGAGAGATATGCAAATGATTACAAATGCAGCGTGATTGAGCATTACGTATAGCCGGTAGAGGGCGTTTAACGTCATTCTCCGTGGAGTATAAAACAGGTAACCAAACCTTGTTTGAGTTTGCTTGAATCGTTTACAAAGTAACAGCTGAGATGGACATGCCATTACGCCATTTTCGAAGACAATATGAGCAGCTGTTGCAGTTTGAGAGGGGGAGAATCATCGGCATGATGGAAGAGTGGAGGTCAGCTCGTCAATTAGGCCGCTCTGATTGTGTTGTGAGGAGGTGTTGGGACCAGTGGATCCGACACATGTCATTTACACGAAGACCTGACTCAGTACGCCCTCGACAGACCAGTTTTCGAGAGAACCGCCAAATCGTAAGAAATGCACGCGTACAGCCAACTACTTCATCGGCCGCCATCCAGGCACAGGTAGCACTTTTACTAGGGGCCCCTGTGTCTTCTCAAACCATACGAAGGCTCCTGGCTTAAGTCCATTTGGGATCGCGACGCCCATTACGTGTGCTGCCCTTGACTCCCACCCATCGACGCCTCCGTTTGGAGTAGTGCCGCGCACGAGGAAACTGGACTGCAGAGGAATGGAAACAGGTTCTCTTTAGCGACGGATCCAGATTCAATCTCATCAGTAATGACAATCGTGTTCGTGTGTTGAGACCCCGTGGTGAACACCTCAATTATGCCTTCGCTATGCAGCGACACACCACTCCCACAGCTGATGTGATGATATGGGGTGCCATTGCCTACAATACACGGTCATCCCTAGTATTGATCCGTGACACCATGACAGCCCAGCGCTATGTCCATGACATCCTGCAACCACATGTGTTGCCGCTCATGCAACGGCTCCCAAGAGCTATTTTTCAACAAGACAATGCTCGGCCTCACACGGCAAAAAGGGGTCACAAAACTGTCTCTCACTGTACTACCTTCCTTGGCCTCCTATCCCCAGATTTGTCGCCAATCGAGCATATCTGGGATCATTTGGGACGGTGAGTTGGGCATCCCATGAGTTTGAACGAACTAGAGGCAAAGTTACAGCAAATATGGAACGAAATGTCTCAAGACATCATACAGAACTTGTATGCTTCAATGCCCGTATCGTGCTTTCGCGCTAGAGGGAGTTCAACAAGGTATTAATCCTCCGTGATTTTCTTCTCTGAAATAAATGATCCTTTTTCTTTGATTTTCTAATCATTTACTGTTATCAAATTAGTCATTACGTATGTAAATTCGCCGCACCCTTCTGGTGCGCTATTTTTTTTCCATGAGTGTATGTTTTTATTCCATGAATTTATTTTATGATTGAAACATCAAAAAAAGATGTCAATGGTTTTTTTCATATTGATATTTTTTTCAAATTATTATTATTATTATTGTTGTTGTTTGCGGTGGTGGTCGTGGTTGTTATTGTTTTTGTTATAGTTATGGTTATTATTATTATAATTGTATTAAGTTATCTCTAACCACAATTTTTCTTTCTTTCAGATCATTGCTCTATTTTTATAGCTTTTGTTTACACTTAACTAGTATTCATTCTTTTCCATCTCTTTTAATTTTTTTAGAAAATTTTTGCTACTTTGATTTTTAGCCATGATTTTCTTCTTCTAGCGCATTTAATAAAATTAGTTTCAATATGTCAACAAAAAAATCGAAAAGTCTGTTTGCAGTATAGCAAGTCCATCTATTTTTTATATACTCAGTCTATTTTTATACATTTAACCTATTACCAATCGACTACTTTCCTCATATTATAATTATACTTAGGGTAAACTTGTTAACTATGATCACTTAGGTAATATGGGCCCATTTAATCAAAACTCCAATTTTCCACGTAAGGGATTTAAGTTGGAGCATTCATACTGCGGCGTTGATAATGTTCAAGCATCATGACGGCTGTGTGATTTGTTTGCGATGTTGTGCGTTTCGAACAAATGTGCAAACAGACCATTTTCAAATGTAAGTATAACTACCTGATAATTCAAGCTGGAGTTACTGTTATATTTTAGTTTTTCCCTTCAGATTTAATGAGCAAAATCAATTAATTTTACATAAGCCCTAGAAACGGCTGCAATCTTATGGGAGTGTAGTATTCATCAGGGGAAAGTTTGGTTTCTTTCTTTCTCCAAATCGACAGCCGTAATGACGATTATTGAATAATGTCACTATAGAAAATAGGGGCAGTAAGATTAAGGGTAATATATATGGGTATTACTGGAATTTGATGAAGTAATACTTTCTAGCACTACTGTAGAACCATCATCTCGTCCTACACGTCCTTTGAATTCATCTTCCTTCCATAAACCTCTTCCTTACAATAACTTTGGCCAAGTTACAGTGGCACATAGCTCATCTATTGCCAAAACCGAATTCTCGCAGTCAGCAGCATTATTTTTGGAGGAGCAGAGTCAAATTCGAAAACCGAAAACAACCTACAGAAATCACGTAAGAAGTAAGAACGTTGCAAGAGAACTGACAAATACAGAAGGTCTCTCTGGTACGAAATAGAGAGTAGCCAACAGAAGTCGTAGAGAAGGTGTAGGGGAAAAACACAATGATTCTGCAACACAGCAAACACAATGATTCTGCATTTGTCCTGTTTGTGGTATTAACTAATATGAGGAATATTAAGCACAGGAATGAGAGAGTGTAATGTTGTGGCGCTTGTTTATCCTGGTTCCATGAGAAATGTGTCGAGTTAGAGGGTGACTCCTTCTATTGTAATGAATGCAGTGTTATGATACAAGTGTAGGCCCTTATTAAATGGTTTATTTTCCTTAAGGTATCCGACTAGGTTGAAAAATTGCTTTTTAGGTGTTTGTTGTTTGGTGTTGTTTGGGTCATTAGGGAAAAAATTAATTATTGAGGAAGAAGGACTAATACTAAAAACTAGGGAGTTTTTAAGTTCTTTTTATACCATTTACTTTATCTAACTAATAAAAATATTTTTTTTCTTTAATTCGCTTTTTGAAGAATGAACTTATGATAATTTCTGCACGAAAAACACGATATCTTCTAAATAATCCAATCAAATGCAATGAAATTTGTAACATATATGCTATGGGCCTTTCAGAGTGTAACAAACCGCAGGTCTTGAGACAGCTATATTTAATCACATTTTACAGCCATTTTAAGCTTAGAAAATGCAGTAATTTTGACGAAAAATTATGACCATCAAATTTAAATGCTAATAAAATATTTATTTCTTAAAGTATTTTTTATCCTGCAGTTTTTAACGCTTCAGAGGGATCAAGAAGTATATCAATGACGTTAAAATTGCGTAATTTTCCATTTTATTTTTATTTATCACGTTTTTCTTAACTTAAAAAATTTTGCTAAATTTTCCTAAAAATATTTGTTTTTCAAAAAAATGGGCGATACATGTTAGTTATTTAATAGTTATGACTTTTTAAGCCTATTTATGTTCCTTAAAACAATACTATTATTCAGAAAATCAATTCATGAAAAATTTATCTCCGCGCGAACCTAGTCTAGTTAATTAAGTTTCTTAACTTAATAATTTTTCTGAATTTCACTATTTAATTATTTTTAGTTTATAGAATAAAATTTGCGATTTTTGGAATACAATTTAGTTAATAATAAAGGTTTAATTTTATGTATAATCATTTTCAAACATGTAATTTGTGTGAAAAGACATTTCTTTTTGGAAAATGTAAATGTAAATATGACAACTTCTCTTCTCTTTTTTTTATAACGAAACCTGCCAATATTTCCGGCAATTGGGCCCATATTACCTAAAATATTAGGCAAATATGACCAATTACGGAATTTGTTTTGGAGCTTCTTTTACAAAGAGCAACAAGAATTATAGGTTTATTCATATACCAATACAAAGAATATACTCTAAGGTTTGAAATATATTGATTTCGAAAAAAATTAAAAGTGTTTTAGTGTAGTATATTTTACTTAAGTGTTTTGGTGCCCATATTTTCCAAGTTTATCCTAATACCATAAAAATATTATAAATATTTTTAAATAATTTTTAATATTTCAACTTTTAATTGATCAAGGGGCAACGGGCTTTCTTCAGAGAGTTTCTTTCACTAACCCGTAAAGGAAAACTCTTTCGATTCGTTGTCTGATTGGAGATCCTCTTTTTGTAAAGGAACCGCGACATATGCAAAATAAAACAACTATTTAAAGTGAAGGGAATTGAGCTAGAGAAGGAAGATAGTTAGTGTTAGTTTTAATCATAGTTGTAAAATTTATATTTGACTTGTTCGCGTACTTAGAAACAGGATTAGCTGCCTTTTGAAGAAGCCGTGTGGTCCAAGTCCAAACAACGGAGTAAATACTAATTATTAGAATAAATTAAGACTCTCACTCATTGGCTATATAAAAAACTGATTTTAATAGTAAGTGATAAAAATTAAAAGTTTATTGATTTTTAGAGACGTCTCTTCATTTGGTTAATCCTCGCACCAACGCAAGTGGAGATTGACTACAAAGTTATAATAATTGGATTAAACTTATGAAATGAAAGAGGAATTTCTCGAAAGAAATTAGGTAGAAAAAATGTTTCAAAGTCATAAATTATACAGAAAATATTTTAATTTGTAAGTATTCATGTCTTGCAATTATAGTAATAATGAAAGATAATTGTATCATCAAAACATAGAGAAAAAATTCTGAGCTATATAAAATTAAATTTGTGACGTCTCTCGCGTTCTTCTTCTAACATAACTCCTAAGTTCTTCTGACGGCCACGATTAATGGCAAAACTTTTCCAACCCAATACCAAGAAGAGAAACAGGACGAAAATGCAAATGGGATATACTTTAAAAGGATAGAGGGTTTGGTGAGAAGCGACGGCAAGCCTAGAGATAACTTAGTGCGGAATTGTTAGGAACAAGCGTTAGACGACCTACAACCAAGGAAGAAGGATACGCTCATCGTCATTAATAATATTAAATATAAGAAAGATTAATAAGGCCTGAGTATTCGTATATACAAATAGCCGAATAGGAGAGTCTTCAACCAAGGTAGGAGGATTACTCAATAAAAGGTAATATTTTGTATAGGAAGTTAGATTAGGCAGATAATTAAATATAATTAAGATAAGTGATATAGTTGTGCGATCTGACTTGAATATTCAGTTTAATTTGTGGCTTATTCTCACTTAAAGAAAGTTGTTAGTTAGAATTAAGTAATTTAAGTTATTCTTAATAAAAGTTGTGTTAAGAATCACAAAATGTCTCATCTTTTAGATAATCCCACACCTCTAGCTTACACGGATCCCACTAGACATAACTATCGCAGGATGGCTATGTCTCAAATTGTTATATAATTTTTAACTTTTAATTCTTTAAAAGTATTTAAGATTTTTCCTTTGAAACTCTTATTATAAACATATATTTCTCTTGGGTTTTATTAGAGATACAATAGCGAGCGTAAACTTACTTCAATACAAATGAAGGCGTTTGCTACAACTTGAAAAAAATTGTAAAATATTAATATTTTTTTCAACTTGTAGGGTTCTCGAGACTTCATAATAAAAGGCCCAAGCCATATCACAAAAACAGTATAAAGAACAACGATAGAAATGGGAATGTAAGGATTTTCAACGATATGTTTTGGGTCATCTATAAAACAAAAATACATATATATAAATGAATTTATAAATATAAGATAAAATTGAAATATATTAACATTGTTTTATACAACAATGTTTGTTAGGAAAGCACAAGGGAATAAAGGCTATATGATTTTACTTATCACAGTGAAATACTCTGTAGATATTATACAATACCGGGTGTTTTTAAATGAATATCGGAGTTTTTAAAGTTTTATAGTACTTATTACATATAACTTACAAGTATAATTCATACATTAAATGAAAAAGTAACTGAAACAGTTTTACCTACAAATTTACAAATGTCCAAATTTACAAATGACCCCTATTCGTCACATGGCACACATGAAGTCGATAGGCGAGTTCATCTAAACTTTGTTCAGTGTGTCTGAGGTAATTCTTTCAACAGCTGCTTCAATTCTGCGTCTTAAATCTGGAAGGTCAGCTGGTAGTAGAGGAACGTACACACAATCCTTAATGAACACCAAAAGATAAAAATCACAATGAGTCAGATAGGGTGAACGTGGAGGCTATGCGAAACAAGCTTTATCGGGAGACCCCTTGCGGCCACTCCGTTGGTTGAGAACAGTTATGTTCAACCAATCTCGTACTGAGAGATGCTAGTGAGGTGGTGCACCATCTTGCTTCCAAATAAAACTGTCTGATTCATTTTCTTCCAATTGAGGAAATAGCCATAGTTGTAGAGCATCAGGATAGGCAGAACTAGTTAAAGTTGGTTCTCCGAATACAAATGGCCCATACACTTTCCGCATAGATATGGTGTAAAAAAACTTCAATTTAGGTGAGTCTCGTTGCAATTCTAGCACCTCGTGAGGATTTTCTAAGCTCCAGATGCACGCATTATGAGTGTTTACATGTCCAATGAAGTGAAACGTTGATTCATTACTGAATACGATATAATCCATAAAAATTTCAATGGCATGCATCAACATGTCGTTACGAATTTAGCGCATAAACCGTAGTGTGTCGGTTTTAGAGCTTATAGTTAATGCAGACGATAAAGACATAGTTCTAAGCGTTTGCATAAAACTTTCCAAACAGTCGTCATTGGTATTGCTAATTCACGACCTGTGTGTCGAACTGATTTCTTTGCACTACCCAAGAAAGAGTCCCTCACTCGAGCATCACTCTCATCGCTAAGCCCTGGTCGTCCCGTACTTTTCCCTTTACAAAGACAGCCAGTTGTTTCAAATTGATGATACTATCTACGAATTCTTTTATCATTTGGATGTTGAAAACCGAACTTAATACGAAACATTCGCTGCACAATAATAGCAGTCTCTGGCTTAGCAAACTGGAGAACACAAAACGCTTTCTGTTCACTAGTCGCCATTTATCTACTAGTTCGCTGATCGGCAGAAAAGGGAGTAAGCATACGTTTCGCGCACGCGCGCACATACTAGCAAACAAAACTGTTTCAGTTGCTCTTTCACTCGATGTATGAGTCATACTAATATGTTATACGTAATAAATAGAATAAAGCGTTGAATCTCCGATATTCTCTTTAGAAACACCCTGTATTAATATCCATAAGTTTGAAATTGTGCTACAAGTAAAATATAAATACTTATTGCAATAATAATTGATTAAAAGAATGTCTTTTTCTTTAAAATATCACAAGTATTGTGTGTCTTAGTTCAACTTGTAAAAAAATTATTTTATATAATTTTTTACCTAAGTAGATTTTTGAGACATTTGTCATATGATATTCAAGAGCTCTTTTATGCATTACTTTACAATAAACATCTAAAATATTTATGTGACAACAGGTTCTTATATTAAGAGTATTCTTGTTAAGAAAATAACCAAGCATCTTGAATTTAAAGCAACAGAATGAACAATCACGTTTTTTTTTTTTTTTGTATTTATATTTATTAATTATGAAATTTTAAACATCAAAAATTGTATACCATAAAGATTTTCATAAACAGTATCCTCTCTATGTACAGTATTTAGATATATATACTTTATATTTTTTTAGATATATATACGAATGCTAAAAGTGAATAAATTCGTAAATATAAAAGTTAAAAAATTACTAAAACAATATACCGAAATCAAAATATTGTAACATTGAAAACATTTATTAACAGTTATTGAGTTTTATTTTTTATATTATGTACCACGTAACTAAAAATACATTAAAAATACCATAAAAGATCAAATTATATGTAGGAGTAAAATGTTTCCTTTGTATGGCTATGCTTTTAAATTTACAAGAACTGCAATCAGTCTATTTTTTTACCCTTTATAAAAAAAAGTTTAAAGTCATAATTCTATATAGCAATTTTCATATGAAACAACAATTCGCTTTGCATCCAATAAAAATTGTTTTTTTAATCCACAATTACATTATGAAATACATGGACTTACCGTAATTGTTAAATGAGTTATATGATATATTAAATATCATTATTACAAATGGAAGTGATTATCTGTAAAATAAAGCAAATTGTTATTTATCCAAAGAATTAAGAATAAATTATGTAATAATATATGCTCAAATAGCTAATCACACAAGTTAATGTCGATTAAGTTTTGTTACGTACATGGTTTTATCAAACTCAAATAAAAATATACTATAAAATCCGGTGTATAACACCCCACCTATACTTTCAAGCTTAATTTTTTTTAATTTTAGGTATATTCACGTATAACACGCACTTCCCTTTTTACAAAGAAATCTGAAACATTAGTATACATTGCCCTTTTATTTTGAAGTCATTTATTCGAGATATTATCCCAAACTTTTGACAAAATAGTTTTCTTCTAAAACTACAACTGTTTTAGTTCATAAGGCAAGTCATTTCTTTTAAATAAAGAGTGTTTCGATCCATATAGAAGAGAAAATATTTTTTTTATGCTCATATCTTTTGTTATTTTTAGAGCTATCGTTTTCATACCCTGCGTATAACGTGCACCAAGATCTTATTTTTTTGTGTTAAAAGTGCGCATTATACGCCAGGTTTTACGGTATATAAAAATATATTAAAGAGCATAAAGTATAACGTCGAGTAAAAAAGAACATCTTAAATAAAAAACTACTTGAAACAAAAAAGACAAGCAAAGAAAATCAATCAAAGATCACATACAAATTTGAAATTAGCTTAAAAGGAAAATTTTCTCAATCAACTACACTCATTTTAAATTGTGTACAATAAAATATTCAAAATAAGATGAGCTCGGAGCAGAAATTCAATTAGAATATTTTCCAGACAATGAGGACAAACTGAATAAATATACATAAAAGCATTTCAACCATGGAAGCGGTAACTCTGAAAATTTTGCAATCCGATTAGCAGATGTATTATAACAGCACAAAATGTCTTTTTGCATAAAGCATTTCAGGTAGAAATATTTAATTTTTTTATGTTCTATATCAACGGTTTTACTCGACATTTCATTGGTCGTGCAAAATAATGCGTACAGAATATAAATAGTATTACATAAGGAACATTAAAAGTTATTACATACAGAATCTGTAAAAGTAGTAAGTAGTAATTAGTAATTAGTTCCTTTCTCTTTATTTTATTGTTATTTCAGCATAGAAAACAAAATATACGGAATGAAAATAGAACAAGTTGCATCTTTTTGTTTATTTGTGATTTCTGTGGATATATTATCAATATTTACTAACAAGTTGTAAGGGGTCTCACACAGGGGTGTTAACTTTTTCTCGAGGGGTGAAAATTTAAACAATTTTCAAACAGGTATAATTATTTTAAATTTAAATTAAATAATTCGAATCTCTTGCATATTATTTACAAGGGATTGTGGCTTCCAAAAAGTACAAAATGTTTTTTTGAAATATAATCATAAATTTAAAAATTATATATATATATATATATAAGCATATGAAAGTTCTGTAATAAATATTGTTTTTTCTCCGTTGAGGCAAGCTATTTTCTAAAATAGTAGCCTCTGATGTATAAAACTTTATAGAATTATAAAATGTATCATACTCTCTAAGCCCTACATCATTTACGAATAATATATCTTTTGTATTTCAAAATATTTGAAAAATATTAAAATTTTTTTAAAAATTTTGGAAAAGTATTTTTTTTTATTTTTTAAAAAATATAAGTGACTATTCTACTAATATAATATTACTGGAGTGTAATAAGGATATATTTAACTTTATTAATCAACTTATAGCTAATAATTAAAGCTACTATTTTAGAAAATAGCATGCGCAACGTAAGACTTAATAAATATTTCTTATAGAAAAGTTTCTTATTTTCATATGCTTATAATTTTTTATAAATTATGGTTATATTTTAAACATTTTATACTCTTCTGACGCCCCATTCTTTTATAAATAGTGTGTAAAAGATTCGAATTATTTACCGTAAAATCCGGCGTATAACGAGCACCCATACTTTAGAGCAGCAATCTTTAATTTTAAGATATATTTGCTGTATAAAGCGCACCCCCTTTTTGACGAAGAACTTGAAATGCACGTATGCAATACTCGTATGTTTTGAAGTCATTTATTCGAAGTATTATTGCAGGCTTTTAAAAAATAGTATACTTCTAGAAATACAATTTTTTAAGTTCATAAGAAATGTCTTTTTTTTTCTCAAAAACAGTATTTAGATATATGTAGAAATCTAATTTTTTTTCTATGCTCATCTTTTTTAATTTTTAAGCTCTCTTTTTTTTTATACCCGGCGTATAACGCGCACCCATTAATTTCGATCCTATTTTTTGTGTTAAAAGTGCGCGTTACACGCCGGATTTTACGGTAGTTTAAATTTAAAATAATTATACCTGTTTGAAAATTGTTTATATTTTCAGCCCTTTAGAGAAATTTAACATCCAGAAGACTCCTTAATTACATTTAAGGTAACTAATTTGATGAAATTTTTCCAAGAAATTGCTCATCAAAAACCGAAAACCAAGTCTAAATTACCTACGTACTAAATAGGAAAGAATATTATTTTGGCTTCCAAATGTCTGAAGAGTTAGATATTTACTTTCGATTCTTACTCATTCTAGATTATATATATATATATATATATATATATATATATATATAACTTTTGTTAAAAATAATTTAATTCGCACATTTCGTTCTATCCTCCATGATCACAACAAAAACGTTGCAAAATATTCCTAAATCTGGATGAAATTTATCTTACCTAAATAATCGTACACTATTTACTCATTACAAAAGTACAAACCATTTTCATTTATGTATTTTGAAACTTTGTTAATAACGTCTCAAAGTTGTCACATGAACCATACATTCACCTTATCGTAATAAAGATCTTAAATAAATAAAGATAGTTTTATAAAATTATATCCTTTTTTTACATGAAGTAACCTTATAAAACAATTATAAAATAGCTCAACATAATGTTTGATACATACAAATGTATATATATATATATTGTTGTCAAAATGTTCAATTTTAAATGATTAATATTTGAAAATTAATAATACAAAATATTCTTCATAATTTTACGTATTAGTTACTCAGTATATGTATATAATTTTAGGCAACCAAGTATTAATTTTATTTAAATTATTCATTTCAGTTTTTTTCGCTAAAATATTTATTTTAACTTAATATTCATGATTTTTATACATTTTAAATTAATGTTGTAAAATTTAAAATGTTAAAAAGAATTTTAAATACAATCAACCTATGAATGAATAAAATACTTATTTCTTTAAGATTTTGCGCATTGTTTTGTGCATAACAGATTTAAAAAGAGACAAATTAATCCATAATGTTTAACAAAATTTCAACTTTCATTCAGGAAATACAGAAATAATTCAGCAATTTTGAAATCAGTCATATTATCTTACAATTAATTCGAAAAATATGCAATGAACAAAGTTAAATGTGATTATTCGAAAACGAAAATCAAATTTAAATAAAAGTCTTCTACTTACGAATTCTTCTACGAATAGTTGGTGTTAATTTTACTTCAACAAGGTTTTAAATGTCCAAAAGTATGTAATGATGTTTTGAGACCTTACACTGCTGAAATATTTATCTTTTCGATGAGACGTTGAAAAAATAAGATCTAGTTCACGATTCTCTATGCAACTGACGTGTAAATCTGGCGGAAGATAAAATAAGAAATCATTTAAGAAAAGACAAAAGGCCGAATGTTAGGACAAAAATATATAATGATTCGTGAAAGTAAAAAGTATAAAATTGGATGAGCATATAATAGACAGAGCATAATAAGATTAGTAAACTATGAATTAATGTTATAATAAGATTATGTGTAATGATTCGTTAAAGTAAAAAGTATAAAAGAGGGGAAGAGTATTAAAAGACTTTGAAGCATTTAAGCACTGCAAAATTTTTCACTTTTGCTTCACCAACTCATACATCAAACCCTCAGGGACTGGGATTACTATTTTATTATTTGAATGGGAAATATTACTCTTTCTCGATTTTCAAGGAAGTGATATCTTTTAATTTTCTTAATTTGAATTAATTTTTGTTGTTACATTTTACATATTTTTAGTTGCCTATGATGAAGAAATTGGTTTGAATTAACGCTCTCATTAGTTTTATAATCATAGTGTTTCTAAATGCATACAATTAGAGTTTACGCATATTAATTATCTTATAAATTTTCAAATATTAATTCATATTTCCAATTACCTATCCTACCGAAACTATTATGTCATCCTACATTTCATTCATCAATTTATCACTGTATCCTTTTTTATACTATTATACTGTTCGAATTCATTAGTACAAGCATTATTTTCTTGTATGAGTTGGTATGTGACTTTTTAGCGATGTCCTGAATCCCCTCAAATTGGTTATATCTCCCTATAGTAATGTGATTAGTCAACCTTAACCATAATTTATCGTTTGATTGGTTTTGGTGTATCAATTAACCAGTTGTAAGCCTTTCATTGAGGCAGCTGGGGGTTATAATTTTGCGTTCCTTGTAACACGTATTACTTTTAGTTGTTCTGAGATAGATATTACTCTAAGAAAGCGTTCTGAAATAATCACTCTTAAAGAATACACTTATATGACTGTGTGAGATATAGCTAAGGTAGAGTTGGTGTGGGCAACTCAAGTGTTTCAAGAATTTTAAGAACATTTCAAGATTCCGGAACAGCGTCTCCAGAAAGAAAAGGAAAACGTGGGCTTAAAGTGAAAACTACTACAACTGATAAAGTTATAATAAGAAAGAACAAAATAAATCTTAGAAAGATAAGCAAAGACCTTCGAAGGGTTTATTGGATTAAGGTGTTGAAGCGAGTCCCTCGAATATCCATGAAGTCTTCTGGAAGTTAGCCATAAGGGAACAAAACTGAGGAAAAAGCAATTTCCAGTTCAGAAAAAGGTGAAAAAACGTTTAGCATGGGCCAAAAAGTACCAATCCTGACTGTTAGACTAGAAGAAAGTTTAGGAATTAAACACATTTTTTTTTGTGCAGAGATGCAAATTAGGTGCAGTTAGATGAAGTGAAGAAACAGACTATAAAACACCCTTCTAAACAAATATTTTGGGTTTTTTTCACAACAAATGCCATTAGAAGCTTAGTTCCTCTTAAATCCATGATGAATTTTATCAAGTACATGTAAATATTATGCAGTAGATTTATTGCATACATGGAAATATTTGACGGAACATTTTATCATGACTTGGCTTCTCGTTACATTTCGAAACTGGTCTAGACTTTTATGCGGAAAAATAAAATAAAAGTGCTTAATGGGCCTGGTAATGTACCAGACCTAAATCCTATTTAGAATTCATGATACTCATTTAGCTAAGATGAGTTGCACAACAACAGAACTAATTATACAAAGTGCTGTACGAGTATAGTTCCACGATCATAAAGTTAAGAACATGTGCACTTCACAAGTAAAGTAAATACCAAGACGAGATGCAGGAATCATTTTTGCTACAGGAGAACACATTTCGTACTAATATAGAGATTTTTCTGCCTTTTTAAGGTAGGAAATTATTAAAAGTTTAGGTTTTAGAAAAAATCATTTTCTTACAGTTTGTCCCAATTAATTCGAACAGTATAGTATTGTCCTAGGTCTAACATTACAAGCATCGTTAAGCATAAGAACACTCATAGTTAAAACACGAAATTCGATCATATATATAATTTATAATCTTTTGCATAAGTTTGTATAAGTTTTGTATAAGTTCTTAAGAGTTCATAAAAGAACTATGTCACACATTTACAGAAAGTATAATTAATTAGATACACACTACGCAAAATGATGTTTTAAATAATAACACTTCTGGATGTGTTTATCGATAAATAAGACTGTCATTAATATCTTAATTAATAAGTTTTGATAACCAATATATAAATTTGTATATGGTGCATGGAAAAAAATGATAAGGAAATGTAAAAATATTTTTTTTTGCAAGTACGCATGGGAGTTTTCCAAAAATTTAAACAGGGGGCAGAAAATAAGTTTTAACTATTTCTATCAAAATAACTACAGCAAAATACACTGCTGACTATTAAAATTGCAGCACCAGGAAAGAATAATCTTACGGACGTCAAAATCAGACGAAAGAAAAAGAGGTTGGGTTGTGCAAATTACTAGTATTTCCGCGCATAGTATTATGACTTGAATAAAAAGAAACGCTTACCAACAAGTGTGAAAATTCGATAGAGGTCGAGTCGTAGCATATCGAGAATGTGGATTATCATTCCGGGATATTGACGCGTATGATCAAACCCAACCACTGCCGGCGAATGCGGATCGGATGTGGGGGTGAACGGTGGGATATCCACCCCTTTTTCCCGGGACTGCCGAAAAAAAGAACAAGGGAAGTCCCCCTGAAAACCGAAAACCCACGGACCACACTGTACGGGAAGAGATGGTTTCCGTGCAACACATCTCCAAAAACATCCCAGGGATTTTCAAAAGGGTTTTGGGGGGGAAAAGGGGAGGCCATTGATAGGAGAATATTTTTCCTTTGAACTGTGTCTGATACACAACACTCGGACCCCGCATTATCGTCCCAAAAAGAAAGTTGGGCCTTATTTATCTGCAATAAAGTTGGGGGTGCAACGCCCCTTTTGATAGAAGAATTTTTTTTCTATTGTTAAAACCTGCCCCCACCCACGCCGGCCCCAAACACGTTCACCGTTTGCATAACGTGTTCCACGCCTTTTCCCCGAAGACCAAAATCACTTGTCCCATAAAACGAGATTCCCTCAGAAAACATCACTCTGCATCACCTTGCGGATCCCACAACATGTTTTGCAGGCTACCACAGCAATCTCTCGATGATGGCTTTGCTGAAGTGAGAGATGCAAATGCGCGTTTCCCAAAAGTATTACAAAACCAATTTGATTTCAGAGATGTCTTTTGCTGAAACATGCGTGGTACTGGTGGCGTTAGTGCTGCTCTAGCTACCTGGTCAAAAGGGAAATTTCTTTCATTTTTGCCACGAGGGCTACATAGCAATTCTCTAAAAGGTGCGGTGCTTCTACCACGTCTGCAGGCATGCTTTCGCTAAACATTTCCACCTTCAACGGCCTACTTTAATCCAGAAATAACACTCTTTGATACACCCATTGCAGTAGCTACAGTGGTGACACTTTGATCAACTTCCAGTCATCCAACTGCTCGTCCACGATCACATACCGATGTCTTACTCACATTTCCTTTTGCTCTTTTAATTACTATAAGAACTAAACAGAATTTTAAAGAAAAAACACATGTCCAGCACTATTTTGCCAAACATCAAAACAGCATGTGAATTATCGTATATGAATCATGAGGATTGTATACACTGTATTTTATACAGATAATGAGTCCTGGTCTACCACTCCCTTTTTGAACTTGAATCTCATTTCCTATTGATCTGCTGTCTGGAGTACCTACCTTTGCATAAATAACTTTTCCTTAGCAAATTGTCAAGCAGTGCGTACTTTGCAAACATTTTACCGCTGAGATGCTGCTGATATCATTTGAAAGTATACATATTTATGCAGTACAAAGTGTGTATACACACTCTCAAGATCTTACATTACCCACTCAAACTAATAATGCCCTAACTTAAATTATTATCAAGAACCCTCGAGCTGAAACCAACAAAAAATTTTAGAGATATTTTGGGGCGTGAAATTTGCAAAAATGGTAATAATCATAAGCACTAAAAAAGGACTTTAAATATACTGGTGCCCAGTTGAAAATATCTCAAAGAGAATACTTAAAAATCCGGAAATCTATGACTCGCTATCATCAATTAAAGCTATTGATAAGGATAGGTTTATATTATTATCGATTTCATAAATAAAACTTCATGTAGCCTCAACATTTTTTCGAACTTTATATATGTATTAAAAAATAAAAAAAAGCACTTTCGAATTAAAAGTATTAAATGCCTGAATTCCTTTTGCTAGATACAGGATGAAACTGCTTTTACGCTTCTTGCATCACCTCGATTCTAAATTCGCATAAATTTCAAAGATATTGATCTAAAGTTATTGAAGACTTTTGCGTGGCCTTAACATTTTTTCTAGCCTTATAGTAAATATTAACCAGATTATAAAATGCCACTCTAGGATCAACGTTATATATAAGATATCCATGCACGATTTTAAATTCCATACCTGCTGCATGACTATAAGCTCACGCTCTTCCAGTTTTTAAAAAAAAAAGCTGTCAGCTATTATGAATTTCATGTATGAAATATTTGATCCTTTTCCCAAAAGCGACATTCTTTCTAAGTGAAAAAAAAATAAGTGAATTTAAGATTATGATAATAACGTAGCTAAAATAAAATATATAGATATATACGTAGTAGCAATGTTGTATTTAAGTACATTGATATTTAAAAGTAGTTGCTCTCTGAAATTTAAATATGTCACAGCTATATTCCAGCTAAAGCTAATAAAAGAAAAGAGTTTTATGTGTGTAGCAATTAAAACAAAAAAGGCCTGTCATGCAAAAAAAATTTTGTATACTGAAAATATGGCTATTAATAATGGAAATAAAATGTAAGTAATATAAAAATATATTTTAAGCCAATCTCTACTCTCTAGGAGCAAAAAAAAAAAAATTTATTTTAGCTTACTTTATTAAATAGTTACAATAAATGTAAATATGTATATATATTATGACTGAATCAAATATTGCAAAATTAATTTTATTAATAATCATTTAAGTATCGTATTGTTATCCAAAAAAAATAATCGTGTATATAAAATTTCAGTTCAAAATGAATGAATGTTTTAAAACGTGAGAAGAACTGCCTTTTGCATTAATAAGCCACTCAAAAAGGGTCGCTAAGTCGCTAAAAATGATTCCAACGTGGCTAGACATTATTTGTAATTCTCCCTTTTAAAATGATTAGTTTTAATCAATTAATTTTTAATAATTATAATTAAATTATTGTATTGCCATCCAAAATAATCATGTATATAAAATTTCAGCTCGATTGAGCACTTTAAAATGTATTTTATTAAAGATTGAAAATTCCACCAAGATAAATAAATAAATATATAGAGAGTGTGAGCTAATAGTAGTAGGAATTAAATAACAAAAGATTTTTTTCAAAATTTGCTTTCGCGCACGCGCGATTTTTTAAAATTTAGTTCTAAAGTGAATTTCCATAGCTCTGGTGGTAGGCTCTGGATTATATCATATCTATCTTTGAATGATAATAATTATTCTTCAAGTTTTTAGACCATTACATATTTTAATTATCATGATACATATTCATTTTTTTCTATATATAGCCGAATTATAGTTCTGTTTCCAAACAATCATCCTATAAAAAAATTATTCTTTAAACAAATACATTTCAATTTTGGCAACTGATTAATGTATTAATTTTTCTTCTTTGCACTTTGTTTTCGATAGTTTCTTATCTTAGATTACTATTAATATTGTAATTTCTTTTTTATTTTATGCTGTCGCAGTATTGATGATAGTTTAATCAAAAAACTTTTTCATCTGTTTTAGATATTTTTTTACTTTGTAGGATACTAATATTTTTCTCTTTAGCTTATTCCGAAGCTAAATTGGTCCATTCAATTTCTTTTAGATGGTCTCAAGTTCATTTAAAGAAAAGTTTCTAATTTGCTTCATTTACTCATTTTTACTTAATAATAAACATCATTTTGTGACTTAGAAACTGTTAAGAATAAACAGCTTCCAAACTATGTTACTTGAGTTTTATTAAATTTAATCCTATTTTATAGATGGTTCTTTTGTCTTTATTTAATGTATTTTTTTTTAATTTTTAAAGCTGCTTCATATTTATTTATTAATAATGATTATTTTATGAATAGAGTTGCTACATTTATAGTGGTTTGTAGTACTGCATGTTGGTTGATTAGAATAAGTTTATATTTTAAAAAATAACTTTCAGCTCTTGAAATCAAATAATCATACATCATTTTGCAAAGTAATTACAATTAGTGATTATATCATTTCTCTTTTAATTTTCGTTTCGCATTTGAGACAACCTTAAAGAGAACAACTAAGTAAATTAAGTTTATTGAAGATTTTTCTTCCTTGGAAGCAGATTTCTAATACCTCTTCAAGTAAGAAAAGATGCTTCTTTCGCTGATTCTACATTTATGTAAAATATTGAAAGATTTGTTGATACCTTAACGAAACACTTTTACAGGTTGTATTTCCAAACTTGCCAGTCCTTGCTGCTCAAAAATTATGCACGATTTTTCCAAAGATCTTTTATTTGAACCAAAAAAATTTACAAACAACATCATAAATAAACTCATTTTAATCTGTAAGTATACATGTCTACTTCTAATTATATTCGTAACCTAAAAAGAGAGCAGCCGCCAATCTGGAATTGGTTTTTTGTAAACCCTTTTTTATTTTCAATATGCTCGGCCCCCCGGGGTTTTTCGGCCCCACAGGGGCAGCCCCACAGTTTGAGAAACCCCAAATCCGCCCCACACCATCACGCCTAGGCCGTACCAATCACTTTCGTTTGTATAACGTTCCACCCCTTCCACAGAAAGGGAAAAAAATCACTTGTCCCACTAAAACGAGATTCCTCAGAAAACATCACTCTGCATCAATTTTGGTGATCCCAACCAACATGTTTTTTTACACCACAGAATCCCCCGATGATGGCTTAGTTAATAGATCCCGGTTTCCGTGCATACAAACCAACTTGATTTAGAGATGGTTCTTGCTGAAACATGCGTACTGGTGGCGTTAACAAGGTTTGAAGTTACCTGGTCAAAAGGGAAATTTCTTTCATTTTTGCCACGAGTGCTACATAGCAATTCTCTAAAAGGTGCGGTGCTTCTACCACTTTCTAGGATGCTTTCGCTAAACTTTTCCACCCCCGCCTATTTTAATCCAAAAAACCTCGATACACCCGCGGCAATTACCCACCTTTCCAGTCATCCAACTGCTCGTCCACGATCGAAGACAAATGATGTCTTACTCACATTTTGCTCTTAATTATTACAAGAACCAAACAGAATTTTAAAGAAAAAAAATTATTACGTCCAGCACTATTTTCGTCAAACATCAAACAGCATGAATTATCGTATGAATCATGAGATTGTATACACTGTATTTTATACAGATAATGAGTCCTGGTCTACCACTCCCTTTGAACTTGAATTTACTTCTATTGATCTGCTGTCTGAGACGCAATTTTGCATAAATAACTTTTCCTTAGCAATTGTCAAGCAGTGTACTTTGCAAACATTTTACTGCTGGAGATGCTGCTGATATCATTTGGTGAGTACATATTTATGCAGTACAATCGTGTATACACACTTCAAGATCTACATTACCCAATTTCAAACTAATAATGTTCAACTTCTTAAATTATTATCAAGAACCCCTGAGCTGAAACCAACAAAAAATTTTAGAGATATTTTGGGGCGTGAAATTTGCAAAAATGGTAATAATTACAGCACCAAAAGTGAGTTTAAATACATTGAAAACAGTTGAAAAAATATCTCAAAGAGAATACTTTGAAAAAACTTTCGAAATCTATGACCTCAAGAATAATTAAAGCTATTGATAAGGATAGGTTTATATTATTATCGATTTCATAAATAAAACTTCATGTAGCCTCAACATTTTTTCGAACTTTATATATGTATTAAAATAAAAAAGAATTTTCGAATTAAAAGTATTAAATGTTTGAATTCCTTTTACAGATACAGATGAAACTATTATTTCTTGCACTGATTCTAAATTCGCATAAATTTCAAAGATATTGATCTAAAGTTATTGAAAAGACTTTTGCGTGGCCTTAACATTTTTTCTAGCCTTATAGTAAATATTAACCAGATTATAAAATGCCACTCTAGGATCAACGTTATATATAAGATATCCATGCACGATTTTAAATTCATGTACTAAGCGTACGACCATAAGCTCACGATCTTCCAGTTTTTAAAAAAAAAGCTGTCAGCTATTATGAATTTCATGTATGAAATATTTGATCCCTTTTCCTGTGCGACATTCTTCTAAGTGAAAAATAAGTGAATTTAAGATTATGATAATAACGTAGAAGCAAATAAAATATATAGATATATACGTAGTAGCAATGTTGTATTTAAGTAACATTGATATTTAAAAGTAGTTGCTCTCTGAAATTTAAATATGTCACACATATGTGTTATAATTCAGCTATGCTAATAAAAGAAAGAGTTTATGTGTGTAGCACTAAAACAAAAAGGCCCAGTCATGCAAAATTTTGTATACTGAAAAAATATGGCTATTAATAATGGGAAATAAACAAGTAATATAAAAATATATTTTAAGCCAATTCCTACTTAGAGCAAAAAAAATTTATTTTAGCTTTCTTTTATTATAAAAATTACAATTAATGAAATATGTTTTAAAATTACCAAAAAACGGGAATTAATTTTTTTTAACATTTTATCGTATTGTCATCCAAAACAATCGTGTATATAAAATTTCAGTTCAAATGAATGAATGCTTTAAAACGTGAGAAGAACCTTTTCAAGTTTTGACACAAGCCACCAAAAGGGTCGCTAAGTCGCTAAAAAAGATTCCAACGTGGCTGTATTTGTAATTCTTTAAATGATTAGTTTTAATCAATTAATTTTTAATAATTATAATTAAATTATTGTATTGCCATCCAAAATAATCATGTATATAAAAAATTTCAGCTCGTTTAGCATTTAAAATTATTTTTTAAAGATTAAATTCCAAAGTAAATAAATAAATATATAAAAATTAGCAATATGTAGGGAAATTAAAAAAAAAAAATTTTTCAAAAATTTTTTTTGGCCCCGGGTTTTTTAAAAATTTTTCTTGAATTTTTCATAGCCTTGATACCCCATTATATAATTTTTTTTTTTGTGATAATAATTTTTTTAATTTTTTCCCTTTTAAAAATTTTTTACTTTATAATATTCCTTTTTCTATCCGAATTATGTTCTTTTAAGCAATCATTAAAAAAATTATTTTTTAAAACAAATAATTTCAATTTTGGAACTGGATTAATGTATTAATTTTTTTTTTTCCTTTTTTTGATGTTTTTTTTGTTCTTTAATATTTTATTTTTTTTTTTTATGCTTCCCTATTATGATAGTTTTTTAAAAATTTTTATTGTTTTAGATATTTTTTTATTTTTGGGAATAAATTTTTTTTATTATTCCAAACCTTTTTCATTCAAATTTTTTTTGAGGTTCAATTAGTTAAAAAAATTTCTAATTTGTTCATTTACTCTTTTACTTAATAATAAAATTTTTTTAGATTAAAAGTTAAGAAAAAAGCTTCCAAACTATGTTATTGAAATTTTTAAATTTAACCTATTTTTTAATGGTTCTTTTGCTTTTTAAGATTTTTTTAATTTTTTAAACCTTCTTTTTATTTATTGTTTAATAATATTTTTTAAAAGAGACATTTATATGGTTTTTTAGTACCGAAAATTTTTATTTTGAATAATTTATATTTTAAAAAATAACTTTCAGCTCTTGAAATCAAATAATCATACATCATTTTGCAAGGTAATTACAATTAGTTATTATATCATTTCTCTTTTAATTTTCGTTTCGCATTTGAGACAACTTTTAAAGAGAACAACTAAGTAAATTAAGTTGATTGAAGATTTTTCTTCTCGGCAGATTTCTAATAATTGTCTTCAAGTAAGAAAAGATGCTTCGCTGATTCTACATTTATGTAAAATATTGAAAGATTTGTTGATACCAACGAAACACTTTTACAGGTTGTATTTCCAAACTTGCCAGTCCTTGCTCAAAATTATGAACGATTTTTCCAAAGATCTTTATTTGAACCAAAAAAAATTTACAAACATCATAAATAAACCCATTTTAATCTGTAAGTATACATGTCTACTAATTATATTCGTGACCCAAAAGAGACAGTCATTAATCTGAATTGGTTTTTAAACTCTTTAGAATCACCGATATATTTTCATATATTTTGAAACTCAAAATTGGTGACTGAATCACCCTTAGATATCTAGATCGACCCCTTCAATGTATCCACTTCAATGTATCAACCACCAAGGGACTTAAGCCCAAAGTTTTGACAGGAGAAGCTGCTGATAAATATATGTTCATAGTGAAGATTCTTATCATTTCCATCAGATGTTCCACTTTAGTTTTAAAACTTTAAATCTCTAGTTACTCAGCTTTGCTCTAATAGTTTCACTAAAATCCGATGACAATCCCTTAAAACTGAGAGGCTGGATAGGATAAACTTTTGCTATATTCATAGACAACTTTTATGTAAGTTATTCAAAAGTCAGCAACAGTGGCAAAATTGGTAGGGCATTTATAATCATTCAACAAGAAACTCTTTAAAACTATGTACCTTGATCCATTTTTTAAACGTTTCATTTAGAATATTTTAAGAATTTCGTAACTGAAGTTATTTTTTGTCACTTGACATCGCAGCTTATACTTGACACCTTCTGATAATTTATGATTCATGTAATTTTTGAAGATGGTTCATACATGTCTTATTATCTTACACTAACGTGCAGAGAACTTAAGTAATAAAATCATTTTTGAATATCCAACCATAAAGTTGTTGAAAAGGGATTTGTAAAAGTATGTCTAAAAAAAGGGGGTAGGGATCTCTTTCTCTCTTTATTTCAATTTATATCCTTTTAAATAATTTTGAAATTTGTAGCACGGGGATAATGTGGGTGAGTGAGTGAGAGTAGGGTTTTATGGCGCAAGAGCCAATTTAGGCTATACTGCGCCGGGATAATGTGGGAGTTTAGTTCTATTTAGGCACAGTTACTACATATTTAAGTATTTTTTCAAACGCAATTAAATTTTTATTGGAAAAGTAGAAAATTTTGTATCTGGATTCTCTTGTGATCATCGGTTTGCAGGCATCAGCTTCAAAATGGGTTTTTTTATTATTCCGGTTATTAATTCAAATTTGTGTGTTTATGATTCAAAGACACTTTGAAATTATTTCATTAGCATTTTGGATAACCTCAATCACAGATTTAGATGATGATATTGAAAATGAGAGATTATATATATATATATATATATATATATATATATATATAATACTTTGAGGATTTTACTGTGTTATTGATTCAGTGAATAAAATCACTTGCAATCAAAACTTTTCACAAACAACAGATCCTTTCCAATGATAATTTAAAATGGTGGAACAACAATATAAAGTTAGGTAGAGATAAAATTAACGTTTTAAAAAAGGAAACAGTTGTTCTCATAAAAATAGCTTTCCTTTTGATAACATATTATACATTCAAAAATATATTCTTTGCCTTTCCTGTATCCCACATGTACCATACGAAGATATTGATTCATTGTTTATTTATGTGGTATTTTGAAACCACAAGATAACTATTAGCAAAATACGCAAGTAAACAGACAAAAGGTTCTGTTTCAATCCGGAAGACATCAACGTATTCAAACCTAAGCAACTTCTAGAATGTTCTGTAATAAATATCACAAGATTTTAGTTTATAAAAGCTGATTGATAAAATCTGATGTGGATAATGTCTTTTCAGAATCAAATTTGCTAACGTGGAAAAATTTAATGGCTAAGGTTGCAGTTAATTTACAACTATAGTTAAGTAAATACCCCCAAAAAAATTAGGAATTAAAGTAATTAAAGAAAAGCTCCTCAGGAGAACTAGAATTTTAAAAAAAAATCTTTGCGTTGTAAAGATATATGTATATGTTTAAGTGACTTAAAATAGAATGTAAAATAAAAACATATTGATTTGTTATTGTGTTTTAAGGTGATATGTCGCTGCAATCAATTCTATAAAGCATCATACTATTACACAGATTCTGATCAGAAATTTTATCATCAGTACAAAATTTAAGACTACATGTAGTTTACTCGTTTGATTTAAATTTAATGTGCAAGAAGTATAGAGTTAGTTATATTTGAGGAATATTATTTTAACTGAGTTTAAACTTAAACATGACATTTGTGATTCTTATAACTAACATAAGGTCGTTCGAAAAAAATTTGCGGTATTTAATTTATTCAATGATAAAAATACAGTATCTTCTACATAGCACATAAAAATACGTTTCAGTTCAAGAAACATTCAAAAGTATTAACCAAAATATTTAACATCCTATAAAATTAATTTGTTCTTGAATACATTTTTAAATCAAAAACTGAAATTTGACCAACGAAAGTAAACTATCATACTGTTTAGCGAAAAAGAGAAAAAAAGTTTAAGAAATATTTTATAACTATATTTGGCTCTTAAATAAGTAATTACATAAGCAATAAAAATAATTACATAAGACTTATATCCTTAAAATTACCTATGATTAAAAATGATATAAATATATTGTTGTTGTTGCTAATGCCACTCGAGGCTCACGAAATTCATCATGGCAAGGGGCTAGATGTACGCCTGTCGTTGACCGTAGTCTTGAGCACCATACAAAGGATACTACGATGTGGGTCGGTTCCAACCCAATGTTGAGGGATAACACCCCGGGGGAGGGTCAGGGGCCTCCCACCTCACATCCTCTGCCACCAACCTCACGAGAGGACTTGCGGCTCGATGGCTGTTTAGAGTACCCCTATGCAGCGAAGGCACTGTGGTGGTGTGATATCTATATAAACTAGTACAAAACATCACGCGAAGACGATCGTTTTGGCGTGATCAATAAAGTACTTGGGAAGGTACCCAGAACGAATCTTCCTTCCCTTCATTGGTGACCCTGGCCGTGCAAAGTGAACCGCACCCTTCACGCGCACCAGTCGTGGCGCCCTCTATCCACCGCAAAAGCAACTAAGCGTCAGACATAAATGATGCAATTAAGCCGCCATACTAAGCCGTCTCACACAAATGACGCAATTCTCAAGTCGTCACTCTCGAATGACGCAATCCACAAAGTGACACAACTGCTTACATGCTCGCCATGAATATGGTATCGTTCGTTCGCCTACTCGCCGAATCACTGACATGGGGGTATGTGGGAGTGTGATATCTATATAAACTAGTACCAAACATCACGCGAGGACGATCGTTTTAGTGTGGTCGATAAAGTACTTGCGTACGGGGGAACGGAAGGTACCCAGATCGAATCCTTCCTTCCTACAGCACTATACAATTACAAACATCCATGTCTTCTCTGGGATTCACAAGCCCAGGCACTACAGCACAGCAGTCAACGTTGCTAACCTCTGTATCGTATGGGTGACGATATAAATATATATATACTTCTCCAAAATTTTTTTTGTTGTTAATTATAATTGGGTGGTATTTGAATCATCTTCCTAAAAGTAACAATATATTTTTAAGAATGGCACAATTCCTTTAGCGTTAAAGTTCTTTAAAACCCAAAAATCATTAAATAGTAAGAGTTAAAGCTGTTTCAAGGTGGGAAAACGAATTTGTGACTAAGATGAAATAATAATATTGAATAAATAAGAGATCTCTTTTTCTTTTTTTTTAAACGGTGTTATAGGCGTGTATTAAAAATTTGATATATCCTTAATATATATGTTTTTTTTTAACTAAAAAAGCATTAACTCCCTAAAAATAAGGAGATAATAATGTGAACAGAAAAGCATTTAAAAATATCGTACAAGCCAATTTTAGAAATATAAAGTTGTGAAACACACACACACACATTTTAGGTTTACAAAGAACTCATTTGTCTCCACAGCACACCCAGAAAAATAATAATTAACCAAGGTAGATAAAGGAAAACGTACAGATTTCTAATTTTCCTAATCACGTTAATATTTCCTGCGAGATGAAAAACAACAAAAAAATTAAGTCAGACTTTGGTGTTACGTTAAATCGATAGTTCTCTTCCTTCAAGGGCATTTTCTAGACCTCGCAACGTTTCTGGTTTACGCAAACGTTTAAATATGAATTTAAGTATTGAATGTCCTCAGAGCTTGGATTTCCAAATGTACTTATAAACCAAAGAATTCAACAGGTATGAACAATATTTTTATACAAGAGTTTAATTTTCAACGCTTTCAGCTTTAAAAAAAATTTTTAACAAACTGACATTAATATTGCTGTCATCAATAGAAAATTGATTGCCTTAAACTCTACATCAAGTAATATTTATTTATAAATATTTGATATAATATTATAGTGAATATTATATATACAAGTAAAATTCATAGATATATATTTAAATTAAGTGTTATTATACTTTAATTTTGCATTTAATGTTTGTTTTTTGTATTGATATTTCATTGACTACAAATACTACTTTTCAAATTGTGTTTTTGTTTATAAATGATTTTGTTCGAAACAACACCTATTTAAAACCCAAAAAAAATTTTTTAAATATTTCCGGGTGGTTATTATATGATTACTATTATTTAATAATCATCACATGGACTATATGAAATACTATCATTATTATATGATTTATCATCATTTTAGAAAAAAAAACTTTATTTTGAAAAAATTATTCATATATTTATATTTTACCGGTGTGGAATACAGGTATTCGGAAAATGCATTAAATAGGGTTTATACTTTTAAAAATAAAGCTTTTATTACCAAGTAATATATTTTTAAGTTAAAAGCCATTGTTTACATAAAAGGTAATGAATTTGTTGCTCGGTATTGTTATTTACGGACTCAGTATTGTAATTTAAGACTTCGGAGCTTTATAACTACCATTCAAAGCTGTTTAGATTGAAAGTCTTCATGTATAACATTATTCAGCGATTAGTTATTAAATAAAAGTTTTAAAGAAATCTTAAAACTTTTGGTATTATTTTGATTAATTACAGTCATGTTGTTCAAATAAAAATTATGCTAATAATAAATATTTAAAGAAAGTCTCTTCTCGCGTAAGAAAAAGAAAGCACACATAGAAATTATAACTGTATTTTTTCCCCAACACCATTATGTGACATGTTAAAAATTGTCTTTTAAAAAAATGTTAGATGACTTAGAAAGTTCTTTCTGTTTGTTTCACGATGCACTAATATATTTCCTTTTATAGTTCTAATATAACCGATATATTTGTTTTTTTAAATTTTTCATAAAATAATTCGTAAGAAGTTGTTTAACTTATGTGACTAGTTCGATATTACTGTATATTTAAAAAATCTGCTTTTGGGTAAATCTGATTCATTTTTAAACATTCTTTTCACGTTTATATGCAAAATATTTTCATGATTTGAAATTTTGATTTATTTAATTGCTGATTGGTAAAAACTTTTTTGCTTAATTTTAGAGCAAGGGTTATTAAATTAATAAATAAAGCACACATAAGCTGAATCGAGTTCAAATTTCTAAAGAGAATCAATGGTGTTATATTTTCAGAAGATATTTCAGATAATCTTTTCAATTTTAAGCTTGATTAATCTTTATTAATCTATGATTATTTTTTTCCTCTGTATCATCCTTCCGAATCTTTAAAAAAGCTGTTATAACAACGCTTTAGGTAATAATCTATCTTTTCTGTTTCAACATACCTTGTTTTTGAAATTCATTGTCGCTTTTCATGATTATCGCTTTAGACAGGCAGTCTCCAAGATTGCTGTTGCAGAATTGTTTTCGTTTCATTTTTATATCTTTAAGGTATGTGACTACCCAAAATTCGCCGTTTTTGTGAAAATTTTCGAAACTTCTTTTAAGCTTTTATTTTATAGCCCATACATTTAAGATTCCAAAAACACTATATTTTTGTTTCTACAATATCTAGAAGCAAAGTTATAGCATGATTAGTAAACAGGAAATGGAGTTTACAAAACCGCAAGAAGATCCCTACACAAAATATTTTTCAGATATTGAATTAAAATTTTCAAAACATGTTTTATTTAGTTCTATCTGTGTTATGAATTATGTACTTTAATGCTTTTTGATGAAAAACAAATCATTAGTTTTTTAAGAAAATAGTGTTTTTACATAAAATTTGGCATATTTAAAAAACTGTTAAAAATATTACAAATCCTTTAATTTCTAACATATATAAAGATGTTATACACGTACTGTATAAATGTTATTTAAATACATTTATTAGAATTTTGTGTAACAGCAATATTTCATCAAAATTTCACTAAAAACGAAAATTGTTACAGTCTATAAAACTCTCCAGAAAACATTAAAAAGTTAAAAAAAAAAGTCCAAATTACTTAAACATGAAGTTAAAGAGATCTTCACCTATAAATATGGTGAATTTAAAAAAATGTACAATTAGTAGAAAAATTTGTATACTGTATTAAAATCTTTAAATGCATTTTCTGAGAAACTATATATATGTTTTTCAATTTCTTGCTACACGGTAAAGTTCACTAAAGGCTTTCTTTTTAAGATATTGAATAGAAATTTTCAGGAAATGTTTTATTTAGTTTTATCTGTGTAGTCTATACCATTACCTAATCTCTGAGTATATATTTATGTATTTTATTGCACTTTTTGTGAGAAAATAGCATTAGTTTCTTGTAAAAAATTGAGTTCTTGCATAAAAAATGACACCCTTCAAAAACTTTCAAAAGTGTTCCAAATCTTATAGTTCCAAGTATAGTATGTTATTTATGTACTGTGTAAATATTATTCAAATATATTAATTAGAATTTTCAATACAAGCCTTACCTTAACTGCAACTTTTCACTAAAATTTCACTCAAAATTCCCAATATATTTAAAATTATTTTTAATTTTGTAGAAATTGTACTTGAATTTCTAGTTTTATGCCCCATTTCAAATAAAAAAGTGTTTATTCAGTTGAAAATTTACATATTTCAAAAAATGCCTGAAGTGTAGTTTATTTTGAAGTATCCTAGAATTACGTTCGAACCGTGATTTGGCAAAAGTAAGTATAAATGGATAATATTTATGATATTTAGTATCACTTACGCAGAAAATGTATATAAAATTGTATTAAGAACAGTATTACAATAAAAAATTATTTAAGCACAATATTTTGACAAAAAATGAATATGTAATGACCCATTTTCAAAATATTCTCCTTTTGCAAAAAATGCTTCTATTATAATGATATTTTGCCTGTATGTAGCTCAGAGCTCTGTAAAGAGTAAGCAACAAATAACTTTTTGGAAATATATACTTACAAGTGCTTTATTCATGTTTCACGGCAACAGAGGGAGAAATTTAAGAAAACACCGATAAATCATTATTTCCAATTGGTTGTAACTCTGAAAATAATGTGATTTTTTTTGGGAAGAGAAAGAGTTTGTATTAGTTCGAGTATAGTAAATATTATTACAATAGAAACATTCTTCACAAAAAAGGAGAAACATTTTGAATAAAGTGTTTGGTTAATTTTTAGTTTGAAATATATTGTATTTAAATAATTTTTTTTGTCAAAATGCCCTTATATATAAAACAATTTTATGCGTGTATTCTAACCAAAGTGACACTAAATATAATGAAAATTATCCATTGATGCGCCTTTTTAAAATCACGGTTCCCAACGTAGTCGGATATACCTTCAGAAACTTTTTCTTTAACAATCAGTAACTTGTTTATTGATGATTTATTTATTTCCCTGAGAACGGTGTTTATCAGATCAACTCATGTTCTAGGTATGTGCTGAGCTAATTACATACCACTAAGAGGTTCTTTCTGGACGCGACCACAGATTTTAAAATGAGAATAGAAATTTTCAACTTAAAAATTTTCTTAAAAATACCTAGAAAAAGTTTTTTATTCCTATATTTTATGGATAAATAATGGTTTGGGACTAATTCGGAGGATTGCATAACATAAATGTAGTATTTCTTGAAATTTGTAGTGATGGTCAAAGGATATCTGAAAAAATTATTTTAATTCGAGACGTTCCCACAGACAGATTAGTTTCTTACGTTAGTGCTTGTAACAACTCAAAGTGTTTAAAAAATGCAACATACATGATTTTGTAGGGAGTGGCGAGGCTATCATCTAATTATTATGAATTACACTGTATATTTTTATTAAATATTTTTATAAAATATTCGGGACAAATTAAATGTTAATTATTACTTTTAAGAGTAGTAAATATTTTTTTCAGATATGCCGTGCATATATTAGTAAGAATATAGTCAATCAGTTCTTTCCATAAAAAAGTTGCGATTTTTTTTCGTAATATTTAATTATAGTAGTACTCCTAAGCATTTCACCTTCTTGTTAAGGTATCCGACTACGTTCGGAACCGATTTTGCGTGCCGTATAAATGGATAATATTTACATATTTAGTGTCAAATTGAGATTAGAAAATGTATATAAAATTATTTAAGAATAGTATTACAATAAAAATTATTTAAGTACAATATTTGACAAAAATGAACATAGAATGACCCATTTTCAAAATATTCTCTTTGTAAAAATGTTTATTATAATAATATTTTTGCCTGTATAGTAGGCTCAGACCTCTGTACAGAGGCTCTAACTAGAATGTTTTGAAACATACACTTGAAGTGGTTTCTCTCCTTGGTCCATGTTTTAAGACAACAGAGGGGAGGAAATTTTTACGAAAAAATGTCGAGAATTATTTCAATGGGTTGTAACTCTAAAAATAATGTGGATTTTTCAAAAAATCATAGTTAAGCCTCTGTACAGAGGTCTGAGCTATATACAGGCAAATTATTATTATAATAGAAGCATTTTTCACAAAAGGAGAACATTTTGAAAAAAGGTTTTTCGAAGTCAATTTTTTGTCGAAATATTGTATTTAAATAATTTTTTTTGCCAAAATGTCCTTAAAACCATTTTATACATGTATTCTTATCTAAGTGACACTAAATATCATGAAAATTATCCGATTCTGCGATTTTTTAAAATCACGGTTCCGAACGTAGTCGGATACCTTAAGTGGCACTGAAAACAAAATTTTCGAAAATAAGGTCGTTAAATAAAAAAAAAAAACTGGAAAGACTCATTTATTTTTTAGTCTTTTACAGTTTCAAGATAAAGTTAGTGCTCAGTAAAAAATACTATGTACCATTTCTTTTTAAAAAAAAGTATAGTTCTCTTGTAAGTGATAATTTGGCTTAATAGTAATTCTCTTTGAATACATTTTAAGCCCATATATCAGTAATAAAGAATTTAAATGTTTTTTTCAAATGCAAACTGATTTCAATGTCTTAGAAATTTGTAACACACGGAGAAGAAGAGGATGTAAGATGATTGGGCTGCCTGCCAAAGCACAGAGTTCTCACACTTTGATAAGATGAAAATTTTTATCATTCTTGGTTCTTGCTCGGAAGTGCGAAAGCTGTGTCGTTTTATGTGTAATTTTTGTACGTTGTACAGCATAGTTCCAAAGAGGAAACGCTTAATACTAAACACATTTGATCTAATTCATGTAGCAGAAATTGAAAAGCTTAAAGTGTGAAGCATTTAGAGCAGAAAATTGAATATGGAAAAGCCAAGTAAGTCATGTACTGAAAGACAAAGAAGAAATAAAATTACGATGGATTACTAGTTCTGATGCGATGTACGATTATAAATGCGCAACCATTTTTGCAGTTCCTCAGAAAACATTTACAAAACGAAATAAATCGAAGTCGTGTGCGTGCATTCCCCTATAACGTATCAAATGACGTACCAATATGATGTTAGCTAAATGGATTGTAATTAAGTATTAACAACAGGAGATCCAGACCAATGCATCGCAACGAAGATTCCAGATGCCATATGTGATAGAGGACATTTAAATCCTAAAGAGCACAATTACCATGCGAATATAGGTTTTTATCCACGTGTATTGTACCAATATCTCACAAACTGTTTTGTTGACAGCTTGAGCGGATGTCACCATTTTAGAGAGAATTTGTAAATGGACTAAAGAAAACACAGAGAGTAATACAGTGCTTCTCAAACTTTCAATATTCGCGACCCAATATTCAATCATAAGTTTCATCCCCCCCTCCCTCCATACAATGATAACGTATTGGATTCAATAATACTATAATTTCACACCAAAACTACAATATGACTTCAGCCTCTTAGGTGCCACCGGCGTATATAAACGTCTCGCTCAGCTAAAGCATTAGTTTTCTGGATGTATATATACGTCTTTCCAGTACAATCTTTTCTGTGCACTACTGTTCATAAAATTATTTCGAAGGCTTCGGAATGTAATTAATTGACTTTGGTAGTGTTTGCGAAGGATTTACTTATTTCAGAGGATTTTGCTTTACTTATCGCGAAACGACAATTTTGTTGATTCCGAACTCTGCAGCTACATTCGGTGACAGTACGCCCTCCTCCAGCTTCCGGATCATTCTTTCCACGTGTATCGTCCAGGTGATTTCTTCTAGCCATATTTCACGAACTGACTCACTGGCACTTGCAGCGAATATGTTGAATTGCGTCTCCGTCCTTCATTTTATTCTACTGTTGAGCAGTGTGCGCCGACATCACGCGTTTTGCGTACGCTCACATCGCTTCTGACGTTTTTTTCCTGATATTTGCATACGCATGACGTTTCTACTGACTTATTTGTTCACTGTACTGATCTCCAGACCTCCTTTTCTGCAATTTCATGGCTATCTGCTAAATTTTTACATTGTTGCTTAAGTTTTGCACACCAGTGTATTTTCATCGAAATATATACTGAAAAAAGGAGTAAAAATAAATTATGGAAAATTACCAATTAAATCACACTTTTTTATTGAAGACAGATAAAATAATTCTCGTGCACCACAAGTATCACACAGGGCTTACAGAACTAAGTAAAACAAACAAAATAAGATAAATAAAATAAAAGTAAATAACAAAACAAAAGTTACAAAATAATAAAATAACAAAACAAAAGTTGCAAAATAATGATATAACAAAAATAATTAAGTTACAAAAACAAAAATGCATTAAAAAATAAAACAATCAAATAACAAAACCAATACAATGAAGTTACAAGAACAGAGAAAAAAGAATTTACAAAAAATACAAAATCAAATTAATGAAGGTACAAAATAAAGTAAACGAAGTTTTACTTGAAACAAGTTGAGAAAAATTAGTCGGTCAGTTGATTTTAAAAGCATGCAGTTTGGTTTTCAGGCATTTTTTCTCTTTTTCTTAAATTTTGAACAGAAAAAAATAAGATGCTCAACAATTTGCTCCCCACCACCATTACAGTCACAAAGTTTGGAAGAGGACACAGGTTAAATCTATTAAGGTACATTTTAAAATTATTATGACCAGTAAGGAATTGAGAGTGATTTTATAATTTGTAAAAAAGTGATCGCACGATAGTCTTTGTGAAATGGTTGGAAAAAATATCTTTGCCAGAAAAGAGTAAGCTGATAAAGTGTACTGAGTGTTCCAAAGGGTAGAAATACTTTCTTCAATTTTTTCTTGTAGAACGATTTCGGTATATTGACTGAAATATCATTCCTCTGCTTGATTGAAGATTTTCCCAAGAAGTTAGCCTTTTCGTTTCCAAATATTCCAATGTGGCCCCGAAAACACTAAAATTCAAGTAAATATTTAAATCTTTAAGAATTTTTCAAAAATTTTTGCATTTCCACAAGAATATTATTGGAAGATAAAATATTTTGTAGAGTTTCTAAGATAAATCACACTTTAAGTACACTTTTTGCAATTATTGTTGAAATATTGTACTTAAAACTTTAAATATGTTGAGCTACAATTTACTCCACTCAGCAACAAATCAATTTAAATTTTCTTTCAACGAATTAAAATTTTATAAATGTTTACGTTTTCTTTTAATTAATTTATTTGAAAAACTCCTCATGCTCCACAATGCATAACATGAGGCTTACAGACGTAAGTGGTAACACAATTATATTATTGAAAACACAAAATTTGAAAAAAAAAATACATTTAAGACAAAATATAAAATAAATAGGAAGGATGGAAATACACAAATATAAACAAGGGTATAGATACCAATATATATATATATAAAACTTTAAAAACCTATACAATAAACAAATTTTCTTAAAACATTTAGGCTTTCAGTACAATTGATCAACAAAGACAAAACAGGTGGCCAGGAAATACTCCAACGTTTAATTCTTTTTTTTTAAATTCTTATAAAAATAGTTTACAATACAACAATACATGTTCCGCAGCTTCAGCATCTGACCACAAGAACAAATATTACTACCAAATAAATTAAATCTATACAAATAGCTCTCTCTTAAAATTCCCATGTCCTGTTAGAATCTGGGCTAATTTAAAATCAGTAACAAAATTCTTATATTTAAGCCGTTTATAAATGGTCAGAAAAAAACCTTTTAGTCCACAAAGCTTTAGACGAGGCCAAGAATTCGGCGTTCCAGAAGGAACAAGCTAAGTGCTTCCAGTGGGACAATGGCAGCCGCACATCAAAAGGTTTACCCGGCAGCTTGCCTTTGGCCAACTTGGTCCCCTATCATTGCCCAGATTATGGCTCCGGAAACATAAGAAAAGTGGGATCTCACAGCCTTCAAGGCAGTACAGAATGGACTGACCCTACAACAAAGTTTTTCTGCAGAATTTGTTGAGCAAACAATGGAGTGAAGAGAGTGAGTCGGTGCAGATAAGAAAATTGAGTTTTTCACCCTGACGGAGAGAGCCCTGAATCCCTTTTATGGCAAGATTAAAGCAAAGCAGTTCGGCTTGAAAAATATAGCATTCATCTTCTAATCACACGTTGAAAAGCAATTTTTCAACTCCTTCCTCATAAATAACGCAGTCAAGACCAACCCTTCCATTCAATTTACTCCCATCTGTGAAACAAACATTTTAATATTCTTGGAAGACTTCATTTGTATAAGTCACAAGAGTGATGGGTTTCCTACATGAAGGATGTGGCAATATAAAGAAACTGGAATCCTCCCAATTTTACTCAAATAGTTTTCCCTCACATCAAGATTGTTCAGAATAACCAAGTCGAAAGGTGGTATACCAGAAATATCAAACACTCCTTCACAATAATAGTTTTGTAACATGTAATGTGACACGAAGTAAAAATCTGTGCGTTACGTTCTTCTAATAAGTCTACTATTAATTTTCTTACTTAAAGAATGTCCCCAAGCTCTCGATGCATACTCGATGCTCGAGAGGTACTATTCCCTGCTTATAAATCAACTGAAGAACATCAATTTTTACTCCAAAAATTATTGTTTGAAATTCTTAACAGTCCAAGAAGAATATTTTCACTTTTAGTAGAAACATAAGAGATATGCTCCTTCCACTGCATTTTATTATCAACAATTATGCCCAAATACTTAATTTTGTGCATTTCTTCAATTATTACACCTCCAAGTTTTAAGTTGATTATTTGATCTACTGTCAATTTTTTATAAATTTTCGTTACTTTTGTTTTAAGGGGATTAAACTCTAACTTATATAGCTCTGAACAATCAAAAATATTATTAAGAATGTTTTGTGACAAAGTGCAAACATCCTGAATGTTTACGTTTGATGTAGAAATTCTTCTTTGTTTATTTTCAGAAACTTTTTCATCAACAAAGGAGTCCTTATATAGATATACTCATGTCAGCATCAGAATACGTACATGATTTCCTTTTCAAAGGAGGTAATGTATTTGTAACATATATATTTAAAACCTAACATAATATTCTTTCTCTTTCAATTCTCTTCCAATGTTCTTCTTATATTTATGGATAATTTTATCTACAGTTTATGTAATTAACAATAAAAAGCACTCTAATGCCTCTTTTTATTCATTGTTATTATGATTAAGGTTTCATCACATGTGTCTATAAAAGGATTTTAATTTTTTAAATCTCCTCCTAACAATATTCTTAATAACAATAATAACCTGTTTTTTAACTACAGAAAAGGTTTTAGAGTTTTTTAAAGCATTAACTATTGCCAAAAATCATACTCAAGGTAATAACTTAACACACAGAAATGTTAAGGTATCCAACTATCCTAAATTCATGATTTTTTTCCACGAATTGACAAATTTTTCTTATGATTTTATTTTATAGGCCATCTTATTATCTTAATAAAAATACCAAGTTTTTTATTTTCCGTTCACTAGAGCAACAACTACAGGTGTTTTAGTAAAAGCAGATGCCATAACTTTACACAAGATGTCTAACTTTAAATAACTTTAAAATTCATTTTACTCGAAATGTGTTTTTTTTTCGAAAAGCTCAAACGGGGACGGCGATTGCTCAAAAAGTTTTGAAAATAATTTACTGAAATTTTTTGTGTATATTCTGTATGATAGTGGGAGTGTTGTGACCTTCAGATTTATCAATCACTGTTTTATTACAAAATTTACAGTTCTTTATGTGAATATAATCATTGTTTTTTCAAGCAATTTCATATAATAGCTAAGATAAAGTTTTTTAGTTTTTTTAAAATTTAAATATCTCTTATCCTGAAGGTTATTTCAAGCATGAATAACTAAGTAACACATCAAAATTGAAAAATTAAATTTTTCATAAAATTTTTGACAGAGGGCCCCTGTTATAATTTTTGTACATTTTCCCAGTTTTCCCATTTTAATATAAATTTTTTCTGTTTTCCATTTTAGGATTTTCTACTTAGAATATACTAAATAAATCTAAAAATCACAAAAAAATCCCCATATCTCCATTTTTTCCAAAAAAAAGTTGTCGCAAGCAGTCGGATACCTAAAGTACCTATACAAATTATTAGCTACACAATATTATAATTTAGAAGAAATTTCTACTTACGCTTTCAAAACTGAAAAATTTAATATCAACTAATTTATGTGATATTTGACTTCTTTTTATATTTATATTAGTTATTTTCCAAACCATATACGAACAGGTTCAATTTAGTCATTTCTTTTCTTAAATTAAAGAAAAAGTTTGATTGAGTTTTTATTGATCAAACAACATATTTAACACAGTCGGAACACGATTTGACGAATTTATTGGGACAAAACATTTTATTCGTTAATTCGGGGTTATTCATAATAGAGTCCAAAAAAAAACAATTTTTTTTGCAGTTACCTTTTTGAAATTCTATAATAGGCGAAAAAATATTCATAGTTAGAAACTACGCCCTTTTTATTCAGCAGCTAAAATACTATTAGTGAATTATTACTCACCAGTTAATTGGACATCTTAATATACTAACAAATAGATGTGTTTGACGTTTCTTTTTATTCCTGACAGAAAAGAATTTTTATTTTATGCAGAGAAGAAAATACTGTGTCATTTACATTCTGATGCATAATGTATATTTTCAATTTCTAAGCAATGTAACAGTTTTGGTAGGAGTTTCAGAAAGGACTTTTCTGTCCTATTCAAATTCATGCAATAGGTAATACTCATGGCTCATTTGAAATTGTAAAATCTAATAATGGCTTACACCAGGAATGGGCGTTAAGTCTATCCCGATCGACCTGTGGACCGCCAAGACATTTTGGGGTGGCCGCTTTCACTAAGACTTAATACGCGCATACTAAAAGAAACATATTTATGGAACGCCAGCTATACTAGTGAATCGGATTTTTACAAGCGTTGCGACTATGTTTACTTAAGCAAATGATTCAATAAAGGTGTAGAAGACACTTGCACCTTCATTGGAAGTAAATGATGATACTTAACACGTTCGCTGCCGCTGTAAGGGGAGCGATGCCAACCGCAGAAATGAGTTTTCCCCCTCACAACGACTGAAGAGGAGAATAAACTTTGATGATCAGTTCTTCCCTCTATAGCACGGGTTAGGTATTAAGACATTATTTTACACCCCGCGGTTCCACGGGATTGGTTTCTAGAGTTGATGCCCTGTCCCGCTATGGCGCGGTAATTGGCAGCGAACAAATGTAAGTACATATACGTCGGTTTCAGATTAATCGGTCCACGAATGTTCTCTGCTTGCTGCATTAACGGCTCCATGGTCTAGTAGTCGCTCATAGTTGTTTAAGCGTTCAACTTGACAATTTTGTGTTTCTTTAGAAAAAATAGTAATCTGTCACATTTTAAAAGAGGGATACAATGTCGGAAACGTGTTAAAAAAATAAAATATAAAATTTTATTACCGAATGACCACACTTACGCTTCAGGGTGGACAACGACACCTTAAAAACATTAAAAGTAGACCGTACCCTTGAAAAGTCCGCCCACCCCTTGCTTACACCCCCTTTCCGTACGATATTTGCTGCGTACAAGAAAAGTCATTTTCTGTTCCGAAAAAAAGGACATGTCATTTGAAAAGAAGTCCAAATTTTTCTAATTCAAATTAATAAAAAAAAATGTCGACTGTTGAAATAATTCGTTTATTTGTGTGGTTTATTATTCGTTAAATAGCGGTTTTTGCCTTCATTTTAATCATGGAAAAGAAAAATGGTAAAATCGCAAAATGCTTTAAATAGGGACTCGATAAATCGGGATCCGATTGTATAAAAGTGAAAATTCAAGCTAGTCGAAAATAACTATGAACAATATAAACATTTATTTCTTAGAATATTTTACACATCTCTATAGCGGTGTTGTAATGAACAAAATTTCTATGAAAGAAAAACTTGAAAAAAGAAACCTCACTGCATTGAAATAAGTTGAAAAAAAAAACCATCAAAAGAACAGAAACATTACATTGAATAAAGTTAGATATTTGGACAGAAAACAATACTTTTTTTGGTTTACTTTCGTATGCTCTTCATATTAAGAATTAACTATACACAGTCTGTCAATGCCTTACACAGAAAGAATAAATTACTATCTCCATTCCTAATAACACTCGCATTCAGAGACGTCTTAAGGAATTGTCCAAACGGGCCCCTGTCTAGGGTCACAACATTAGTGGAGGCCTGATCTCGTTATCGATTTAGCCTCAATAAGATCAGAGAATCCAAATAATTTTAATGGTCAAATGTTATTCCTGGACATAATCTCAGAAAAACTAGGAATCCCTAACTTTAATGCCAACAGGCAACAGTGATAGGGTTATGGTTAGCATGTGATGAACGTCGTCCATATCTAAACCTAGGCCTACCTTCATAAATCATTAGTCATCAAGACGAAAGGCGACAGTCATTCGAGCTGATTTGTGAAACTGTGAATTACACTTATCTGTTTTGGGTTGCCATTTGTACGAGTGCTTGGCAGCGTATGCTGTATACATCCAACTCTTTTCTTTTACACGATAGATACTTTCCTTAGAAATGCAAAAAATTAAAAAGTAATAAGAAATTTCACTGTGCATTATCCAGACAGGAGTTTACGATTGATATGTAACTATTTGATTAGGATCAAATAGTTTTATAGCAACGCTGGGAGAAAATATACGTAATTAATCTTCAATTACAATGCATATTTTTAAAAAACTGAATGAAAATTAGATTTCAGAGATTGAAGTTGGAAATTAAAAGATTTTTAACCCATCAATGGATGTGAAAAAAAGTAAAAATCAATTCAGAAGAAAACATTCTTCAAAAACAAAAGGAATAGCTTTTTGTTGCTGTTGTTATTGTTATTGTTGTTCAGAGTTATATAAAGTTATAATTTATAAAATCTGCCTGTTCGTTTTGTGTATAAGTTATGTGGTAAAAGAACTCATTTCTGCGCAATGAAGACAGTTTAAACGTTATCCAGCTAAAAATATGAAAATACTGAAATTTTTACGATTCAATTCATTTTATCTACTCTTTTTAGGTTCCTTTATGCTTAAATGCTTTAATATTTTTTTCAGATATTCATAGCAGAGTTTTGGTTCAAAATACATACATTTTGTCTACAATTATATCCTCATACATTATTTTCACAAAATTACTTGGACCTTTCTTGATGAAAAACCAGAAACCATTCCAGTTGAATAAGATAATGATTGTCTACAACTTTACATTATCAACATTAAATGCATATTTAGCATATCATGTAAGTACATAATATTTGCCTTTGAATATTTGAAGCCTGAATGAATAAATAACTATATAAATGCAAGCTCGAAACATTTTTTCTTTTTTTTTTCAGTATCTTCCTTCTTCATTCAAAATGACTGACAACGTTCAGAACCGTGATTTTAAAAAAGCGTATAAATATATAATTTTGTTTGATATTTCTTGTCACCTGAATTAGAATATACGTATAAAATTGTTTTCAGAATATTATCACAAAAAAAAATTATTTATTGCCATTTTTTGGCAAAAAATGAAAAACAAATGTCATTTTCAAAACATTCTTCTTTTACAAAAAATACTGTGCCAATATATTGCTAGAGCTTCTATACCGAGACTGAACTAAAATTTTGGAAAAACTCACGTTGTGTACAAAGTTACGATCAATTTAAATAACACCAGGTGCTTTTTGTTAAAATTTCTCTACACTGATATAATAAAATGTGAATAAATCCACTTCTGAATTTTAGTTCAGCCCTAGTACGGAAGTCCTAGCTATATATAGGAAAAATACCGAGTGTTTCTAAAAGAATATCGGAGTTTTAACGCTTTATAGTATTCATTACATATAACATATTAGTATGACTCATACATTGAATGAAAGAGCAACTGAAACAGTTTTGTTTTATGGCATTTGTCCCCTTTTTCTCGATAAGTATGCTAATTTTTCCCCATTCTTGCCGATCAACGCGCTAATAGAAAAAGGGCGACTAGTAAACAGAAAGCGTTTTGTATTCTTCAGTTTGCAAAGACAGAATCTGCTATTACTGTGCAAAGAGCGTTCCGTGTTAAGTTGGGTTGTAAACCTCCAAGTGATAATAACATTAATAATCGTATCATCAATTTGAAACAACTGGCTGTCTTTGTAAAGGGAAAATACGTGACAACCAAAGCTGTAACTGATTCTACCTACCTTGATGCTCTTCTACTATGGCTATTTCCTCAATTGGACGAAAGTGAACCAAATAACTTCATTTGGCAGCAAGATGGTTAACCACTTCACCTGAATCTCTCATTACGTGATTGGTTAAATATCACTCTACCCAACCAATGGATTGGCCGCAAAGAGCCCCCGATAAAGCTTGTATTGTATGGTCTCCACGTTCACTTGATCTGACGCCATGTGACTTTTATCTGTGGGGATTCATAAAGAATTGTGTGTACGTTCCTCCACGACCTTTTAGACGAAAGACACAAAATGGAAGCAGATGTTGCAATTTCCTCAGACACACTGAAAAAAGTTTGGGATGAACTCGCCTATCGACTTGATGTGTGCCGTGTGACGAATGGGACTCATATTGAACATTTGTAAACTTGTCAGTAAAACTGTTTCAGTTACTCTTTCATTCAATGTATGAATTATACTTGCAACGTATATGTGATAAATAGAAGCAATTTTCATAAATGGAGAATGTTTAAAAAAAAAATGTCATTTTTTGCCAAAAAATTGCCTTTAAGTATGTTTTCATTGTTTTTCATGTGTATTATCACAATTTTGTATGTATATCATTTTTCAGGTGACATTAAATATCAAAAGAATTATCATTTATACTCTTTGTTCAAAATCATGACTCCAAACTTAGTCAGTCACCTTAACTTAAAATATTATACATTTAAACAAAATGTTTCAAAATGGGATTTGTTTGCAATTACCTTCCTTTCACTAAGACAGTTACCTTCTATGTCTAAAAAGATATGTTAATAATAACTTGATATTTTACTTAAGAGATTAGAAGTGCTACTAAAATATATTGGTTTTTTTCCTCAATTCTTATCTCTACTTCAAGACAAACTTTACTGTAGAATATTTTTTTCATTTTTCTTCAGAGATTACTGCAATATATCTTTAAAATAATTAGAACATAGAACCAAATTTTAAAATACTTAGGTATTGTTTAAAATTCATATGTATTTTAGTTCTCAAAACTATACAAAATATTAATGGATAAAGTAAGAAAAGTGAAGCTATATTTATCTCATGATATAAGATCTTCTGTCAAATTTAAGTGTTTTTCATCTATGTTTACATTTTTAAAAAGGAAAATTTTCACACAGTTCCAATATAACATTTGATTTATATTAAACTTAATCTTTATTATTAACATATTATAAAAGATAATGGTTTTAAATAAAAAGTTTAAAAAAAACATAATATCTTCAATCGTTTGGTAACAGATGGTTTTAAACTCATTAATGGAAGCTACAAAATATTTGTATGTATGCATAAAAGCTATTGGGAACATCAATAATGAAAGTCATTCCCTCCTATATATAAACTTTGGCTTCTTATTAAATAAAGTCATTTCTCCATACATGGTTTCGTTTCTGTTTTGCTGATAGAAAACTTTACTCTTCATTGTTTTACTCCCATGGAAATGTTATTGAAAGTCAAATCAGTATTTACGTATTATACCGTCGATAAAGTTCGTCAGATCAAAAAACGTCATCAAATGCCGAGATACACAGCCAATAGTGGAAACTATTCCTGCGCACTTTCAAATGCAATAATAATAGCAATGACAGAATTTGGCGGCATTTTTTGAACTGATGAAGTTTTCTTTCGTCGAAATTGGTTGACGGTATGATGCGTAATACCCTCAAATCAAATCAAATAATCTAGATTGATAAATAAGATAGAGTTATATTTATGTCACACTATTAAGCTGCATAAGAGCTATTGTTGACGGACCTCGCAATTTTAAACCATAGTCAAGTGATGAGGACGACACCTGTGAGCTGGCACCCCCTCTCCTAACTTCCACGCCTCACCTAAGGGAGACGTCGCCCCCCTCTGCACAGCGGGTCTTCAGCGGTACTTCGCGAGAATTCATGAAATACCTGTGATGAATCCATGACCTTGGCTACTAGGATACCGTGGTCAAGATAAATAACGATAGAAAAAAAGTACTCATGACAGCACTCCTAGTGAAAGGAGATTTCATAATAATGAAATATTAGTGTTTATATTAATGACATAAATTGATTTTTGTTTTAAAAGATATGCTGAAATTTACGTTTGATTATAACCGTATGTGTTATTTCAAATATATTTTATGTTTGATGATGTGAATTCAAAATAACCTTACTTTTAAACAATGGAACATTCTTTTTCAATCTTAAAATCAAATTTTTATGTTAATATAATTAAATGATTACCAAATATTAATGTGACTTATTTCATAATAAACATAAGTTTTCAAGATTTGAAGATCTTTTTTTCCCCAATTATAGTACACCCAACTCTGTTTTTACACGGTAAACACGTTCTTTAGAAAATCGTTGAAAAAAATCGTGTAAAAAAATACATACAACATATGGTAAATTTGAAGATATGTTCCATAATTTTTAAAAAATTGTGTAAGATAAAAAAAAATTTAAACACCCCCCCAAAAAAAACGTGTGTGTAAAAAAAAGTAATAATAAAATCCCCATTACATATTTACTAAAAAAAACACTTCATTTTTGTTAGCATGAAAAGTAAAATCAGTGTACAGTGAAAATTCAGTCTATATAAGTACAGACAACATATAGAAATTCAAATAGAAATTAGGAATAAAATTAATAACTAACAACTATTTATCACTACTTGATAAGAACCATGCATGTTTATTATGAACTGGATCTTAAATGCTTTCATCAGTAGATGTGTCAGATATATCTATCACAACTGTTGGTTTTGATTCAAATGAAGAATTGCGTTCATTATTATCGGCCTCAGGGCCGCTTTTCCGCTTAGGCACTCTAGGATGCAAGAAATTTCAGGGCCAAAAACGAGAAAATTAAAATTACAGCGAACATACCACCTCCTAACGAGTCATGAAAGAAGCATTTTTGTCCTTAAGAAAGTAAAGGCTGAAATGAGATCTACTAAGGAAAATGGAAAGCTTAACAGTTTGATGTTGCTATGCACTCAAAATAATATTACCATGGGAATTAATTACAATGATGTCATTAATGATTTTGTAATGATCAAAGTTCGAAGAAAGAATTTGTTGTACTTCTACAATGACAATGAGTAAGGAAGAAAGAATAAAGACAAGGAATAAGTAGTTCTAAAAGATAGTAAAGCATTGAAAAAGATGATAATTAACAAGCTGAAAACAGTTCATACAAAAATGTATATTCTATATTGTAATTTTCTACGATTTCATTAATTTACTGTACTAATTTACGAAAGATTGAGTGGGTGGTCAGCGATGTCGTAAGGTAAGAAAGGAACAAGAGTAGCCAAACCCCATGCCACTATCCTTTCTTGACAGTTGCCAGTGCAGGACACGGTGGGTCCATAGGTGGTGGATACTAAAAAAAGCTCTCCAGCAAAAACAAAGAAAGGGAAAAGAGTAAGTGTTAGGAGAAAATCCCTCCCGAACCTAAACTGGCAAGGTATGAACTGAAGGAAAGGGGTACTCTGGAAATAGTGAAGGAGGGAGTGTAACAATTTGAAGTGCCTAGACAGCCGGGAAGGTTAAAAACGGCCCTGAACGGCCTCTGTTGATTTTTTGCGTGTTGCAAAATTTTATTAGTGGCTGTATTTTTGGTTTCTCAAGTTAATTTTATAATTTTTGATAATCAACTATACAAGATAACATGAAAATTTTAATGCGTACTCTATGTTAGGATCATAAATAATAAAATGTTGTTTCATACGTGTAGCAATTTTCAAACCCTCGTGAATTAAATTCAGCTGTGTTAATAGCTGAACTTCACCTTCGACATGGCCGGTATCGACTTCTTTAATATCAAAAACTGTCATAAACTCATTCAAATCGTCCTCATTCAAAAGGTACGATTCCCCCATTTTTTTCTTGAATTTGTGTTAGAACAAAAAATTTGTGGAAAAAAATAGTTAAATTTGTACACCGTGTTATATATTTCAAAATCATGTAAGGAAGTACCATGTAAAAAAAAGAGTTGAATGCGTACTGTTGATGAACCGAAACTAGTTAAGGTGAGTTGGAAACCTCTCTCTACTGACAATGTTAAAATGGCTGTTTTCGATGTACCTTTTCCAAAAATTTGTTACATGTACATGCTTGAAATTTTTTATACAATTAAAGTACACTTTTCTCATTATACTGATAGGAGCTTTCAGCTAATTTTGAATTTTTTCATAATTTATAAAATATTTCATCAAACATAGTGAAATTTGACCCATATTTCACATAAAAAAATTTGTAAAACATAAATGTTTGAGTTTTTTACAAAAAGCTCATTTCAGTATGTATTAGCCATCATTATAAATATATCTTAAAAAATTTACATACCTTAAACAGTAGTTTCTCATAAAACGTAAATAGAACATCAAAATTTACATTTTGAGATAAATAGATTTTAATGTATACAGTGAGGCTTCTAATTGGATAGTAAATAAAAAAATGAAAGGGCTCAATTTACGATAAAAGTTAAATGTTTTGTTTTGTATCAGATGTTCAACTTTTAAGCAAAAACGAAGTATTTTGTTTACATTTTTGCCATTCAAATGGGAGTGGCCCAATGACAACGATTATTTAAAAATAGGTTTTAAGGTCTTCTAATTACCCTAGAGGTTAAAGTAAGGTACTTTTAGAAAGGTTAAAAGCTATACAATTTGAAAATGTAAGAATCTCAAACTGTCAAAAAAATTAGATTTTAGATTTCCAACAACTCTTAATTGAGAAAGGGATTATAACCGAAGTACGATGGTCGAAAACATAAAAAAAAAGTTAAAGAAAAAATTCAAATTTTATACTTATGTTTGAAAGATGAAAAAAAAATTTATTTATTTACTTGCAAATAGGATAGCAATAATGCAATACATAAATCAAGAAATAATCTAGAATCAAAAATAAAATTACCTCAGAAACTTTGCTTAGGTTTTTAAAACTATTTATTCTTGGTAACATAAAACACTGTAAAAAACGTGACTCGGTGGAATAGTTAATGAAAAATGTACGCAGAATTGTTCAGATAAAACTTTTTAAAAAGAAAGTTTTACACATACGTTAATCTTTTCTTTTCACACTTCTACTACTTATGGAAGATCTCGTGATTTTTTAGAGTAATCTTATGAGATGTAGTTTATTTAAGAAAGGCAATGGACTATTCCTTCTTCTTCAACATTAAAATTTATTCTTAAGCATTTATAAACATTTTAACAAGATTTTCTTATTGAGAAAAGCAGCCTAAATATTTATTACACTAGATATATAATATTAGCTTTTTTAAATTTAACCCTATTTCATAAAAGTATTTCTATGTATAATGTATTACAGAGCATCAGAAGTCTCATCCAATACTGGAACGTTAGATGTGCTTTTAAAGGATCAACGCAACATGAATTATTTATGCAGGTATAAGTAATACTTTGATTTCTATCAAATCTTATTGCCGATATATCGAAACAAACTTAGAAATTTATAAAGATTGTAATTCATTCTATTAAGGTATCCGACTACGTTCGAACCTTGATTTTGCAAAAGCGTATAAATGGATAATATTTACGATATTTAGTGTCACTTAGATTATAAAATGTATATAAAATTGTATTAAGAATAGTATTACAATAAAAAATTATTGAAGTACAATATTTTGACAAAAAATGAACATAGAATGACCCATTTTCAAAATATTCTCCTTTTGTGAAAAATGCTTCTATTATAATAATATTTTGCCTACATATAGCTCAGACCTCTGTACAGAAGCTCAACTAGAATTTTTGAAATATATAGTTTAGAAGTGGATTTATCCATTTTTTACGACAACAGAGGGGAGAAATTTTAAGAAGAAAAGGCTGATAATTATATTTCAATGGGTTGTAACTCTGAAAATAATGGGAATTTTTCAAAAAAAATAGTTCAGACTCTCTGGAGACGTTTTTACTTTATATAAGCACACACACAAAATATTATTATTTTAGATGCATTTTTTATAAAAGGAGAACATTTTGATAAAAGGTTATTCTAAGTTAATTTTTTGCCAAAATACTACATTTAAATAATTTGCTATTGTCAAAATGTTATTAAAACAATTTTATACATGTATTCTAATTTAAGTGACACTGAATATCATGAAAATTATCCATTTACGCGCTTCTTTAAAATCACGGTTCCGAATGTAGTCGGATACCTTAATAGTAAAATGTGTGTCTTTCCTAAACTTCAAAGAATAAGAACTGAAACTAAACCACGCTTCATACAAGAAAGTACTATAATGCATCGACTTTCGCTACCCCCACTTACTCGAATCCGGAATTACGCGATTATAAAATCTCGTTAATTCGTTTTTAGTTTGAGCCCTACATGACTCAATTACTCACAACCCACTTTCTGTTTAGCTAATGTACATGTTCGAACGTACGTGCTCGACGATTAGGGGAAATAACTTATTTTGTATTATTTATTTTTATATCTGCTGAGTATGTGTTTGTAATTACACGTTACAATTGTTATATCGTGATATTCAAGAACTGCTCGATTCTCACAATCAGGAGCTGACAATTGATGAGATCATAAAAATGCATGAGCAAGAACAAGACATTGAAGAACTTGAGTCCGTAGACAAAGTTCAATAAGATCGAATAACAGTTGGGAATTCGACAGAAGGCCTCTGTTTAAATGAAAAAGGTTTGCAAATTTTAGAAAATATAGACTACAACGAAGAGCGTATTTTTTCAACAAAACAAGGAATAAAAAAAATTTTTAGAATGCTACGAGGAAATATTGAGAGAAAAAAAAATCTTTTTTCCAACAGACTAGATTTTACGAAACCTCCTACATCAAAACAACTTCGGTTTGCGATTTTGTATATGAGTTATCTAATATTTTACTAAACATATTTTTTCTAAATTATTATTGAATTTCGTATCCGGCCCTAACTAAAAATAATTTATATGTATTTATATGCGATATATTATATCCCGACTTACGCGATTGTCATTCAGTCCCACCTAAAGCGTAACACTTCGGAGTATTACTGTACTCTAATTTTAATTTAATATTTTTCTTTTATGATTTTAAAGAAATAATTGGTTAAATTACAGTATAGGGAGGCCACTTGGCACGGTCTTTTTTTTTTGTGACTAACAGCGGTCGCCAAGGTACTTTTTTCGGAATTATTTATTATTTATTCGGAATTATTTATTATATCTCACCATGACATTTAGATAAAAATCACCATATCCGAAGAAAAATTGCTAAATTCGATGTGGTCCCCCTATACTACACTTGAGCCAAATAATCTTATTTTAATCTAGATTATGAATTTCTATTTGCATTGGTCATTGTTTCCTGTGTACATGTTTTATATTTCATACCCTGTATTTTGATGACAAATAAATTTAAGGTATCCGACTACCCTAAAATCATGATTTTTTTCAAAAATTGACGAATTTCTTTTATGATTTTATTTTATAGACCATCTTATTAGCTTAATGAAAATACTAAGTTTTTTATTTTCTATTCACTAGAACAAAAACTATAAGTGTTTTAATAAAAGATGATGCCATAACTTTACACACTATGTCAAACATCAAAATGCGTTTTACTCGAAATGATTTTTTTTTTTCGAAAAACTCAAACGGGGACAGCGATTGCTCAAAAAGTTTTGAAACTAATTTACTGAAATTTTTTGTGAATGTTTCGTATAACAGTAGAAGTGTTTTTGGCCTTCAAATTTATCAATAACTGTTTTATTTCAAAATTTACAGTCCTTTATGTGAATATGATCATTGTTTTCTTGAAGCAATTTCATATAAAAACAAAGATAGAGTGCTCTAGTTTTTGTAAAAATTAAAATGTCTATTATCCTGAAGGTCATTTCAAACATGAATAACAAAGTAGCACATTAAAATTGAAACTCTGTTCAAAACATTTTTGTACAGAGCGGGCCCCGTTCATGTAACTTTTTGTACATTTTCACCAGTTTCTTCCCATTTTAATAATAATAAATTTTATTTTCTGTTTTTAATTTTACGATTTTTTCCTTAAAATGCATTAAATGTCTAAAAATCACAAAAAAATCCCCATATCTCCATTTTTTTCAAAAAAAAGTTGTTTCAAATAGTCGGATACCTTAACTGCATATGTTGAGATTAAAGGTTATTCTTATTACAGAAAATCTAAAATTATAGTTTTAAAAGCATATTCTACTTTTATATATATATATATATATATATATATATAATTTTAAGAAATTATGTTTGTACTCTCGAATATGCATGATACTATGAAAAAAGTTTGTATTAATACTGAAGCTCTTTTTGTTTGAAAATGTGTCCGAAAATCGTCTTAAATCAATGGTTATGTGATATTATTGTTTATAAATTAAATGAGGACCATATGCGAATTGATATAAACAAATATAAACTTTTAACATACTCGGTAGCAGTTTTGTAAAATACAGCTTCTTATTCATATTAAAATATTTAAATATTTCAGAATGAGAGCAAGTATGTGTGGCACCTATATCTAGTTAAATATCTAGAACTTTTAGACACGGTAAGATATTTAATTTCAAAATTTATGTTTATTTTTAGTATTTTTTTTCCTTAAAAAAGGAATTTCTTACTTATTTTCTGTTCTCCCCTAAATGTGATCTAAAAAATTTCTTATTGATTGCTTTTCTTAATCGTTGTTTTTTAAAAAGGTGTGAATGGATTTTGTTGGAAAAATTAATAAATAAGTAATTTTAAAGCGAATGTAACGGATGTTTTCCCCTATAAATTGCTTATGGCATAGTCAATAACATATTGAATCCTGAAACATTTATCAAATTAAGTTTCACCGTAAAATTCTATTGAAGAACGGGTTTTTTTTATCTAGAATAAATCCATTTAAATAACAGATCCATTCACAACATACTTTTAACTGTAATATTTTACTGATAGTTGAGATTTTGATGTGCTCTTCCCATCATATTTTTACATTAGAAAACACTTAGCCTGAAACATAATGTCACAAACAAAATAACTACAGATTGTTAATAGCTTTATGAAGTTCTTTACAGACCTCTTATGGAAAAACGTGCAACCTAAAATTGTTAATAGCTTTATGAAGTTCTTTACAGACCTCTTATGGAAAAACGTGCAACTTAAAAATTATATGAAAGGAACATAAGATCTACTATCTTGAAAGTTTCGATTTTATGTTTATATATGATTTCAAAACCTATAGTAATAAAAAAAATTAAATGCCTTAATGAGCTTATTTTATACTTTGTACCTCCCTGTCACCAAGTACTTCATCATATTAAGATACATTACAAATGTTCTAAATCGCTCTTGAAGAAACATTTGTGACATCTACTGCGTAAAGCAACTACTAAAACTGCCCTATGCAATGATTCAAAAGCTACATAATTATATTAAATGGTTATTTTATAATAAAATTCTATAATCAGGACAAAACTCTTAACTGAACCTGTACTTTTAACGAAATTTTAAGAGTTTTCATCGCGCTATCTTACATAGTGCTTTCTTGAGGTCTATCTTACTTTCTTCACTCATTTCAGATTTTCTTTGTCCTCCGGAAGAAATATAATCAAATTTCATTCCTTCATGTTTTTCATCATAGTGCTGTCATCGTAATATTCTGGTGGATTTTGTATGCCCGTTCAATAGGTAAGGCATATAATGTTATAATGCATTGGGCAGTGTACCGAAATGATCAATTTACAACAAGGTGGAACAATATCAAACGTTTTTGCGGTTGCCTTAGACGCATTACTAATATAATTGGTCATTATATGGCGAACCACTAAAACTATATATTATGACATATTTTTACACTTCTATTTACATTTCCATAACACTGAAAAGAAACTTCACGAAAAGGAAAACCAAACTAGTAACGCAAAGCAATATCAACAAATTTAAGTGTTATGCATTTGAAGGAGGAAAGGTTCGTTCTGGGTACCTTCCGTTCCGAACGCAAGTCGAAACCCAATCACCCCAAAAACGATCGTCTTCGCTTGATGGGTCGTTCATATAGATTTTTCCACCGCCGTTTTGAATAGAAACTCTTCAAAAAGTAGCTAAAAAGCCACTACACTCAAAAGGAATTTAACTAAAAGTAGCAACCACAACTTTTTATAAAAGAGTAATCTGTATTTCATAATACATTTTTTACTCGTCAATTTTTAAACTGAATATTTATAAAATTACAAATAATGTCCCAATTTTTCTGCATACCACTAAATTTTTTCACGGAAAATCAGTGGTTCGTAGACCACTTGTTGGCGAATACTGTTATATAAAACTCCTTCATAGTTAGAAGGCCTCAGTCCGTAGTTTTTTTCAAATGTTATGGATACATTAACGGATGAGGTACTTTATAAGTTTCGATACAGGAATATTATGTTCATAAAGTTAAACATAACGAAACAAGAAAAGGTTCGATAAAAAGATATCTGAAGAGCTATTGAACCAGATGTAAGGCAAATCCCATAACTAGTTGAATACATGTTTCACATTCATTTTCTTACCGGAATCTTTTTAATAATTAACGATTAAAATTAGAATATAATCGAACTCTTAGTTACACAAAATTATTTATTCAAAGTGTACGTGTGTCTCACTTTTTTGTTCTATATGGTATTAAAAGAGTTTTAACAAATTACTTACAAGATGCATTTCCATAATACTATTAACCAAGATTAGCATAATGTATTGTAAATATACATACAAATATATCATTATCATCATACTAATTATTGAGATTATTACTGTATCGAGTTTTGCTTGTGATTTAAATGAAAATTTATAAAAAAAATATTCTATTAAAAATTTTTCAAAAAACAAACAGTTTAAAAAATTAAGTTTAATTTATCACACATGCAATCAGACAAAAACACTCAGTTGTAAGAAATAAAAATGGCCATTCACAATAAAATTATTTCTCGGTACTTTACTTTCAAGTAAACAATAAAAAAGAATTCAAATATGTGTAATATCAGTACGCCTTCAGTGTAAGATATTTTTTCTATTTATATATTAGCACTAATACTTCTAAAGTGGGAATGTAATAACTCTCTTAAGATCAGCAAGTATAAGTATATTCACAGGTATTTATATTTTCCATTGGTATATTAATCGGAAGATTCGAAACTGTTAATATCCATAAATGAAGAATGTTTGATATAACTTTAATAATTTAAAATTTTTGAATAACTAAACAAATCTATAGAAAACATTTCATCAGTCTTTCTCAATAATCAATGAGATAATTTTGATTAATTGCACACTAAAAACTTAAAACAAAAGGCTCAAATTGAAAAGTGTTAGAGAACTACTCAGAGAGAAAGATATCAAAAACGGAAGGCATTAGGTATCCTTCTCCTAACCTAATTGTAGCATGAATTAGAAAAAAATGTCATAAAAAGCTGTGTTTTTTTTGGCACTCATATGTAATATAAACATAAGTATATTAATATTTCATTTGCTTGCATTTTCATCAAAGTTTTTTTGAATTTAATATATATAGTACCTTTTTTTTAAGGATTCGACATATCAAATCTTTCGTAAAAATATTTTTTTTTATTTCTAGCAGCAGCACTTAATTCGCACATATCATTCGCTGGAGTGAAAATACTTCGCGCAAATTCACATGGAGTAAAAACAATAAAGCAAAGAATCAGAAAACAGAAGAAAAAAGCAGAAGTTACACATAATCACAATCAGAAAGTGAGTCAGATTGTAGAGCTTGTAACTGCTCTCTGGCCCTCCAGTATCTATCGTAGATGTTACCAGAAACAGCAAGGCAAATCACTAGGTGTTGAGCATTCATTACGGAATTCTCTCTGCGCAAAACCCAAATTGAAGATAGAAGAACCTTTAATCTATACAATTGAACCTTTTTCTGTGCGGTGGATAGGGACCGCATAAAAAAGCACAAAAAAATATTCAAAAATTTCATAAATTTTTACAAAAAAACGAACAAACTTGGAAATACTACAGAAAAATTTTTTTTATACGGTGGGGAAAGCTAAAAAATTTGCTTTTATAAAATATCCAAATTTACAAAATTTATGTAAAAGTACTTCCATAACCAAATAAAAAATTTAATTATTAAAAGGGAAGCTTTTTTAAAGCATATCTTTTTCTTGTATAAAACGGATAAGTTTTCAAAATGCACATACATAATTTTTCTACCATCGTAATCCAAACCCTTAATTTTAAGTTAAAAAATCCTTTCGTCTCTTGAAGGTAAAATTTAATTGATTTATTTTTTGGTAACATAAAGTAAGAAATAAGTTTTTATGACGAAGGTCGGGTAGTCAGTTGCTTGTAAATGTCACGATAACCAGATATAAATGATTGAAGTCCTTTTTGAAATTTTATACTATTTTCATAATTGATATCTATTTGAAAAAACCCTTTTTTCCCAATTTTTTGGGAAAGCGGGACCCCCGATATTTTTATCCACTCTGAAAGAATCCGGTTCTCCTTGTCCGTCTTCAAAACCCTTCAAAGCAAATATCACTGTCATTGAAAGTTTTGTCTTCAATCAAGGGGGGCTCTAGAGCGTTGAAGAAAGAAGCAACTGAATAAGATTGTCGGGAGACTTTTTTAAAAAAACGAACAGAGATCTTGAAATATCAAATTGGGGCGTAACCTAACCGCACATAAAGGGGGAAGGACTCTAGGGGCCCAAGGCCTGACTTACGCTAAATACGTATATACCCAGTTTATAAAAAAATTATAGGCAAAAACCAAATTTCGAAGGATCCAACATTCTCCGTTACACCAGTGGTAAATAAATGAAAACGTTCGTGGGCCCAAAACCATTGAGTCCTGCCACGGGGAGGCCAGGGGCTCAAGTCCAAGATTTCCCTAAATAATTCCCCAATTTATAAAATATTAAATGCGAAACCACTTTTTAGGGGGAGGAGGGCCTAACATTTTCCGTTGTCACTAGTAAAAAAGATATAAAATTTACAGTGGCGCTAAAACCATTGAAATACATACACCGCATAGAAAAAGATCGCGCATAGAAAGTCGCACAAAAAGAAAATTACTTAGAAAAGACCTCACAAAAACAGGTTCTATTTTATAGGTGACCTCAAGGCAGTCGTGCCCGGTTTCCAGCCTGAAGGCAGCAACCGCATGCCTCTCGAGAGACCTTAGTAGCAATATTAGTTGAATTAAACTATCGGTTTTCTTTTGGAAAATGTAAACATGTTCTTTCAAAAGATTAAAAGATAATTTTGAAACCATTCTTCATAAAGTATCTCAATAGTAATCTTGGTGCCTAAAAACATCTGTTTCAGATCGATTGATAAACAGCCGTTATGAGTAATTTCAGAAAATGGTATATGAATAGTAAAACAAACATCAAAGAGTAGTGGTTTATCGCTACCACGCATTGATTTCGGAAGAGGAGCTTCATGCATTGTCCTATCTCCGAAGGCTACAACGACCATTCCCCAGTAGCTCCAACAGTGATTCTTAGATGGGCCAGCATGTCTCTACTTCAAGTGGCACCAAAATAACATTCTGAACTGACGACTCGTCATCACCAACATCACCTATAATGGACTTAGGAATATAGAAGAATGGAAGAAAGTTGCTTTATCCAGCGAATCAGACGTCTTAATCAAAATTGGGGTGAATACACAGATTTCTAACCAGAAATCCTGGCATCCATTTGCACAGTTAGTAAAGGTGTTATTATAATGCAGGTGATACTTTCATGTGCCACATCAGAGTACATCCTCTTCACATTCACAGAGCAATTCTTGACGTTTGTGCGTTATGTGAACATCATTGCAGACTAGGTGTTGAATTCATTAATACGAATACAATTCAACATTCGTGTTTCCAAATGGAAAACTCTATTTATTATGCCACGCTACTTCTTCGGAATGAGTAGGAAAATTGCAGGACAAACCTGGTAACAGGTGCCTAAGACAAAGTCAGTTACTTGCTAGGTGTTGACGACTTTGATCATGAAACGTAGAATAAATGATACAAAACGAATATCCTACTATAATTGGAGAATAAAGATTTCCAAGAATTGATATTATTTAATTTAAAATTGCAAAGACCAAAAGATTCATAGGACTAAAATGGAGAACTATTAGGATTTATAAAGCTGTCATTGATTTAGGGAAGTGAAATAGTGTTAAGCATTGCTTTATGGACCAACCTTCCCCTTCAGCAGAAATTTTTAACGTGTTAAAAAAGCCTTTGAAAATTAGATCAATACCTATCTATACGAGTGATATCAGGTGTGATTTCGGTTGTACTTAAATGTGCCAGTCCTTTTCTTATCCCAGCTTCTTTTTTCAAGCAAATTTGATGTTGATATTATCCCTCCTTTTTGGAAATGTAGGTTTAATGGCTGGCAATGTTTTATAAAAGTAGGAAATGCTTTTAATTCCGTAATTTTTAGAACACTTATTTTAATTTGATGCATACTATTTTTTTTTTTTGCTTCTATAAAAAAAATGAGTAATAATTTGAGATTCTGTAATCTGGAAAAATTATTTAAATTATGTAATAATATTTGTAAAATATTTTAAATGGGTAATTACTTCAATGCTTACATTTACTGGGGAAAAAAGGCTTTAAAGTGAAACAAATACAATTTAACTGTCAAGAACTATATTTTGAAATTAATCGATATTCTTTTTTTAGGTTTGTACATGCTTTTTGCAGTATCCATTAACAACTCCATTCATGTCATAATGTATATGTATTATGGTCTATCGGCAATGGGACCTCACATGCAAAAATATTTGTGGTGGAAGAAATATCTAACAAGAATACAAATAGTAAGAATTTTTAATAATAAATCCTATTTTTATAATCAAGAATGTTTTGCTTAGTTAGAAAAAAATATATTGGTTATATACAAATTCCAACTGTTTTTAACAGAAGAATTTTTTTCATTTTTAAAGGGACACATTGCCTTTTTACATTTAATAAAATAATTTGCATTAAAACATGTTCATTTAGAAATGAATAACACTGATAGAATACTTTAATGCAGGGGAGTCTTAACTTGTGGACTTTAACGAACATTTTTGCTGCCCGGCTATTAAATCGGCACTCAGAAATATTTTTTAATAAAATTTCGAAATTTCTCCAGAAACAGGAAAGACAGTTGCAGAGAAGAGATGTCAAGTATCAGGACGTAAACATTAAATTTTCTTGCTCTTTTATATATGTTTATAATAATGTATTGTTCGAAATAAACCTACGTTTCTATGAATATTCATTTTTTGCAGCCCTTCTAATATTAAGCCTTGTTTGTTTGGCCCAAGTTAGCTTTGAGATTAATGCTCTTGCATTCAAAGCTCAATTTAGAGAAACTTGCTCTAATGGGAAAACAAATGTTTTCTGAACATTCAGATAATTTTATTTCGATTTTTCTTTGTTATAGAAATGGTTGCTGACTATAATTTAGAATCGCAATCAAATGACGATCTAGCTAACATAAGCTAGTTTTCCCTTGTCATATGATTTTAAGAATTGCATTTTTAAAACACTAAACATATTTATATTTGCAAATTTATGCAACAAAATCGAAAGTTTCTATGTCACTAATCCTGACTGCTGTGCTAACACTTTGACGACTGCGACTCAACATAATATCGTGGATGTGCAAGTAAGTTTTTATACAAAAGTTTTCAAAAGTATAATCAGCGCTCGATGGGAACACCAGCTCTTGCCAAAGTTTAAGCTCTATATATAAGAAAAATTCCAGATGTTGAATAATAAATACAATTTTCCAACATGTGAATATATTGTAATAACATGATGGTTAATTTAATTATTATAGTTTTTTCTTTTATTTTTTTTTACTGTAGCTTTTTAATTCTTTATTTCATTTACAGATTCAGTTCTCTGCAATTCAGCTTTATATGTTATACGATTATCTATCTGGCTGCAATCCAATGGAAAAGTTGGATTATACAGTATTTATAATTGTAACCAGCTTTTTGATTTTATTTTGTAATTACTATATTAATGCATTTTTAAAAAGTAAACAAAGTAAGAAATTATGAAGACATTATACACTGTTCACTTCATCTTGTAGAACTATTCAATTGCTACAAATATTTAAATTCCATATACCGAAGCGTAAAAGTACAAATAATTAAAATAGACAAGAAGGCTTCAAAAACGTCAAAATTTCAAATCATTAAAGTATGTAAAAAATATAATCCTATACAAAGCAAATATTTGTAAATTTAAAGAGATAAGTCACAACTTTTGTGTTCAAAGGATAACATTTCGTCAAATTTCAATTTCTAAATATTCGTTTGCATTAAAAAAACAGAAGCTCAAATGTGCATTTAAAAGAAGGAATGAAAAAGTAATCATGCTTTGTTAATGAGATTGTTGACACTTTTTAATGCATATTTAAAACTTCATAAAATTAAACTATGCTTTATTTATGATTCATTATTAAGAAAATACAATTGACAAAAAGAAAAGCACGCAAAGATTGAGAGCTTGAGCAGCCACATTTTACCAATACCTTTAATCAAGGAATTCTTGTTATTGAAGAACTATTTATTTCAAAAGTTGAGAACATGATGTATTTTCAAATAAAAAAGCAACTTTTAAAATTGTTTGTCTCTTTTATAACTGTTCGCTTTCTATACCTTTAAATATACTATTTATACTTTTAAAGGAATAATTTATACAGGTCGTTATATTTGACAACATTTTCCATCTCAGTAGGTAGCATTCAAGGCAATTTTTATGAACGTTATAAATGTTTATGGGATGGAAATAATTCAACACACACACACACAAATATCTTATTTACATTAAACAAGTTTGTTATCCTTCTAAAAGAAACTTCAGGGATCTATAACAATGGTATAAAGATTCTTAGAATGCCTGTTTAGATTGGGCTCTCTCGGCAAAATTAAATTCCTAGTACAATTTCGTATCGTTAGAGCTCAGGTGCAATGTTGAGAGCTGAAATAAACATTTTTCGAAAGATAGAACTCTGAAATTAAAATGAAATAATTCGATTCTTTTATACATTATTTATAAAGGAATAAAGTTTCAAAAAAGTACAAAATGTTTAAAATATAATCATAGTTTTAAACATTATAAGCATATGAAAATAAGAAACATTTCCATAAAAAATATAAGGCAAATTTTCGTTAATATTTCTAAGAATGTTTTCAACAGCTTTAGAGATCGATTTTACAATAACTTAATTAATTTTGGTGGGAAAAAAATAAAATGTTGGTACGTTTGTTAAAATTCAACAAAAATGCTAAAATGCCCTACATTTTAATTTTAAAAAATACATGTATTAAGTTTTCCACGAAATGAATCTCTAATTTTGTTATATGCATTATAAGTAGCACTCAGGAAAAAATGGTAGTAATTGGTAAATAATTGGGGAAGGAGAAGCATTTTGAAAGCAAAAAAAAAAACACACAAACGGAGAAAAACCACTTTGAATTTTATAATTCTAAAAAATAATCATTATAAGCCTAAATAAAGAAAATACACGACTTTAAAATATTAGCTACACATTAAGAATAATAGCATTTTCATGTTATTTTAAAGCATATACTTCATAAACGATCCCTTTTTAGAGAGTATTAATTGCATAAGAAAACTCAAGGAAAATTTAAAAAAAAAAATTCTTTCATAGCAGAAATTTTAAAGTTTTTTCTTCACATAATATTGAAATATTATATTTTTATGGAAACCTATGATGAATAAGAACTGAAATTATAAAATTATAAGTACAAAATGCCTCAATTGACAAATTTTTCACTCTCATATTTTTAAAAAGAAATAAAAATTACCTTAATGTAATACTTCAGAAATATCTTGCTTTATTTGTAACACATTTTTCAGTTATTATTTCACTTTTTGAAATCACTTTTTTTTTTTTCAAAATGCTTCTTTTAGTGTTTTTTTTCCCTAAAAAGGGGGCGTGGTGGAATCCCCTAGTTTGTTTGTTTACGTTTTTCAATTGAAGTTTTTTCCAGCTTCCAATTTTTAGGTATACAAAAGTGATATATCAATCGAAAGATAATAATATAAAGAATATAATTAAATAAAAATACAAAAAAAAACGGTATTTAGGTCATTTTTAGGATACCAAATACAAAAAAATTTTCTTTCAACAAAATATATTTAAAAGTTTCCAAAAATGACTACACGATATTTCTCGCAACAAAAAAGATTCATTTGTATACGAATCATGGGAAATATTATTATAACGTTAAATAACGTATATTTCTACATATAAGACAATTTTTTTCGAACACTTTAAAGTTAAAATATGAGAATCGGCTTATATACGGATCTAAAAAATACGTAGTTTAGGATGAACTATTAAAAACCTTTTTTTTTTGTTAGTCAAAAGCACACAAAAGATTTTAATCTTTTAACACTTTTTAAATGTTTGGAATAGAACTTTAATTCTAAATGAAAAAGAAAAAAAGTCGTATAAATCCTTGAATTTCAATGTCAGAATACAAATTTTCAAATAGTTCATAAATTTGATTAGAAAAATTTCCACCCATCTTTCATTTAGCAATACTTTCGCCCTCAGGGTAGCATGTTTGAAAATTGCAGGAATATTGTTTTACTAATCCAAATTATATAATTATATTAAATTTTGAAAGAATTTTTGAAAAAAAAAAGAACACTCTCTCGGCTTATACACGGATTCAGGGACGTATTAAAACTCTTAGACGCCTTGTGTCCAGAGATATCTTAAGATTTTTCGAGACCCTGGGCCCCTTGCCTTCCCTACCTGAGATCTTGAAAGGGTACAGAATACGTCATGCATTGCCAAATACTTGTTCAAACAGTAATTTGAAACAAATAAAGGTGCATGACTCACAATCTCAAAACCTAGGCGCAAACCAGCTCAACCGATGGCCGCATTTCGACTAAATATGTTGAATAATTGTTTATGGTGGAATGACTGTTTGGACTAGACATGGACTAGGCCCCTGTACAGTCTTAACCCTTTTGCCATTTGACATGCAGTTTGAAATTCCCGGTTTTTTGGAGAATATGAACGGGAATATTTGACCACATTAAGGTATCCGACTACGTTCGGAACCTTAAAATGATTTTAAAAAAGCGCATAAATGGATAATTTTCATGATATTTAGTGTCACTTAGATTAGAATAAATGTATAAAATTGTTTTAAGGCCATTATGACAAAAAAATTTATTTAAATACAATGTTTTAGCAAAAAATTAACTTAGAATAACCATTTTCCAAATGTTCTCCTTTTGTAAGAAATATTTCTATAATAATAATATCGTGTGTGTGTGTGTGTGTGTGTGTGTGTGGGGTTGTGTGTGTGTGTGTGTGTGTGTGTGTGTGTGGGTGTGTGTGTGTGTGTGTGTGTGTTGGGATTTAAAAAATTCACATTATTTCCATAGTTACCACCAATTGATTTAATTATCGGCGTTTTTTTCTAAAAATTTCTCCCCTCTGTTGTAGTAAAATATGGATAAATCCACTTCTAAGCTATATATTTCAAAACCTTCTAGTTCAGCTCTGTGTAGATGTCCGAGATATGTACAGAAAAAATATTATTATAATAGAAGCATTTTTCATAAAAGGAGAATGTTTTGAAAGTTGGTCATTCTATTTTCATTTTTTGTCAAAATATTGTACTTAAATCATTTTTTATTGTAATAATATTCTTAAAACAATTTTATATACGTTTTATAATCTACGAGACACTAAAAATCATAAATATTATCCATCTATAAGCTTTTTCAAAATCCCGGTTCCGAACGTAGTCGGATACCTTAAAATCATTCGGATCACGATTTAATTAAAACAGAGTCAAGAACGAAATGAGGTACCCACCGAAGGCGAAACGCTGAGCTTGAATCCAGTTGGCCCATGCCTTAAGACCTCCTTGCTAATGTCTTATATTTCGCAACACACAGCATTTCATTTCACAAGGTTTCTGGAATTTTTTTAAAACTTACAAATCCCATTTCAACACTGTTTTCATTGAAACTGGTTACCCAAATGTTCTTGTCTACTCTGTTAGGTAAATTCAAAAGAATCCAGAATCCTCATTTAAAGTATAAGCTTCCAGAAATCCATCAAAAGACCTGCCGTTCTTTTTATCTAGAGCGCAGTTTCATAATCAGTATATATTTTTGCCTCGTTCGAAGTACATTACGCTTAGAAACCAACAAACAGAAAATTCTACTTTTTAAAAAAATCAAATATATCAAACAAATTTTATAAAATAGTCTTTCAAAAGAACTTGCATTAACCATGGTACATAATAATTCTTCCATTCCATACCATGTGAGATATTGTTTCACATTTTATTTCACTTTTATAGCATTTTACACACAAATAATAATATTAAGTTTTAGATAATTCGGAAGAAAAAGCGGCAACAGCTGTGTAAAGATATATTTCTTCCTCATTCCTAAGATTGCCCAAGTATAATTAAACATTTTTACAGAACACGAACAGTTTCGGATTTATTTTTGGTGTGGATATAAACGACGCGTGCTGATCACGCTTATTTAAGCTTTGATCCTAAATCTACAGGTTAAGCAAATATTTCGGTTTCTTAATCGAGCTACTACACTGCGCAATAGTGATTGAACTTAATAGTACTTCCTCCTAAAAATGATATGTAATTCCAGGAAAGGCACGCGGAAGCATTTCATGCGCCTTCTGGTATCGTCATCTGTATATGTATCAGGTGTATGCAAATGAAATGAGACGATTGATTTAAAAAAAGCACCATAAATTTGCGAAAACTGTTAATATTTCTTTATTCCAAATAATATCCATCGCTAGCTACATATTTTTCCCATCTTTCGGGCAATTTGTGAATACCACCCCCAAAAAACGATCGGTCTTTTGAGGCCAGCCAGTCATCAAGCTAAGATTTGACGTTTTCGTAAGAAGTGAAGCGCTGGTCAGCCAATGCGTGTCCCAATGATGCAAATAGGTGGTAATCGAAAGGAACCAAGTCTGGCGAATAAGCCGCATGCGCTAAGGGCTCCCAGCCGAGTGCCTTAACGATGTCCTTGGTCGGCTTAGCACAGTGGCTAGGTGCGTTGTCATCAAGGAATTAATAGAATATCATTAATAGAATTAATATAAGCGTTCAAATTAAGTAATTGTTGCTTGTAGCGATCAGTATTAACAGTTTCGCTGGGTTTGAGAAGCTCATAATAGATTGGTCCCTCCTAATCCCAGAAAATACATAGCATTGTCTTGCGGCCGAAGCGATTCGGCCTTGCGGTCGATTTGGACGGCTGTCCGGGGTCAACATATGATCGATTACGCTTGGGATTCTCAAAATAAATCCAAGTTTCATCGCCAGTCACAATACGATGGAGGTATGACTTGCGTTTGTAGCGGGCAAGCAACATTTCGCACACGAGTTTTCTGTTTTCCTGTTGACGGTTCGTTAGCTTGTGTGGTACCCATCTACCAACCTTTATTATCTTGCCCATTGCTTTGAGACGACGAGAAACAGTGCTCTTGTCAACATTCAATTATTTTGCAAGATGTTCTTGCGTTTGGCCATCATCTTCATCGAGTAATGCTTGCAATTCTGCATCTTCAAATTTTTTTGCTGGTCTGCTACGATCCTATTCTCACATCGAAATCACCATTTTGAAACTTTTCAAACCACATGTAGCATTGCGCAAGGCTCTGAGAATTACCACCGTATGCTTCTACACGCATTTGATGCGATTCGGCAGAATTTTTCTTCAGATGGTAACAAAAAGTTAATGCTGTCCGCAAATCGTGGTCGGAAGGTATAAAATTGGACATTTTCAAAACAGTAAAAAAATTACAATGCACGCTGAAACTCGTCCAAATGTAAACTAAACATGAGTATCAAAGGTCAAAGTATAAAAAAAACCCGTGTCACGGTTTCGAATTGTTTGCATATATGCGTGGCGACATCTGTTAGCAATCGGCTCATTTGATATGCATACACCTGATATATAATGTAAATGGATGTTTGTATATATAGCCTCCCTTCACTGCAACACCGTTCATCCAATCACAATGAACCAACTCATCTGATCACTTTTTTTAAGGTTTTATGCTATCCTCTTCGTTGCAGTTCCCCGCCAGGTAGCGCTACATCATACCAACTTATACACCATTCAATCAATCGACAAGTTGCCAACATGGTCGCCAAAAATGATGCCAACTTGGCTCTATCGCCAACATTTCGCTACATTTCCATTGAATCGTCTTTATAATGTAAGGAACCGCGTTGCTTGCGATTCTTACAATTTTAACATAAAATAAATACAACAGAAAGTAATATTAACTCATTACGCATCCAGATATAAATAACTTACACTATTTTAAGCGTTCATTACACAAAATTTGTAACAATGAGTTACTTTTGCTGAGCAGAGATCAGCTTAGGAATGCGTTTTCAAAACTCGACCCACAGGAGAGTTACGGGACGTTTTAAATAAAAAAAAATCCTTTTTATCAGGTATTAAATGTACAGACTTAAAATTTATGTTTTAAATATAAATGTAACTTTTATATATATATATATATGTGTGTGTGTGTGTGTGTGTGTGTGTGTGTGTGTGTGTGTGTGTGTGTGTGTGTGTGTGTGTGTGTGTGTGTGTGTGTGTGTGTGTGTGTGTGTGTGTGTGTGTGTGTGTGTGTGTGTGTGTGTGTGTGTGTGTGTGTGTGTGTGTGTGTGTGTGTGTGTGTGTGTGTGTGTTGTGTGTGTGTGTTGTGTGTGTGTGTGTGTTGTTCAGCTGAGATATGCAAAAATATATTTTTGTTTTGCTTAATTTGCAATTTACTTAAAGTTCACTCATTAAAAACTTCTTTATCCTTCAATCTGTATTGTTTAATTTTTCAATTCACTTGTGCAAGTAAAGGGTATACCAGCTAGTCTATTATACACATGCAACAACACAAATTATATAGTTTTTGTTTCTACCTAAGAAATTTTTCTTAAAACTTGTTTCATAACATATTACAGAGATATTTAAACGTAAAAATTATTCGAATTGTCATTTTCTTTAATTTGCATTGTTCTGAAAAATAATTAAAAGGA